>CM050510.1:2925000-3480000 GCA_027563665.1 Antrozous pallidus
CCTGCAAGCTTGTTACACTTCCTGTCACTCTCCTAGGGAAGCTGGGGGGAGGTGGGAGCTGTGCAACAGCCGGCACTGCCCCCGAATCAGCGTGGCTCCCAGGTGGCCGTGCTCCTCCCGCTGACACTGGGAGGAAGGAGAGAAAGGACCCGGGCAGAGGCCTGCAGGGTGCTGGGGGCTCTCCTCCTGCTTCTCGTTGCCTGTCAGTCCCCTGCCTCACAACCACCCCCTGGGCTCCCCCTGAGACAGGAGGGTGAGGGGGCTGGGCCTGGGCTAATTCGGAGCTGGAGCCGTGGCCTGGGGCTGCTTGCTGAGGTCTCAGTGCTGGTGACACGGTGGTCGGTGTTTTAGGTGGGAGGGTCAGAGGCTGAGCCGAGAACTGGGAAGCAGTGGGCCGCCTCCTCATTTTCAGGAGGAGGAAATAAATGAGCCCTCCAGCTGTAACCTCTGCAGACCCGACATCACTCAGCAAAGTGACCGGCGGGCACCGTGAACAACACAGAAAACAAATACCTAAACTTGAGCATTGGTCCGAATTAAAAAGGTAATTTTTTTAGGCTGGGCGAGGGGTGAGTGGTTGGGGAACCGTAGCCCCTGGACCAATCCCAACCCACAGCCTGCTCTGTAAACTGTGCAGGAGCCCCGCCCTGCCCGTGCAATGCTTGTGGTCCAGGCAGAGTTGCGTGGCTGTGGCACTGACCGCGGATGGCCCCCAAAGCCTAGAGGTTACCATCTGTCCTTGCACAGGATACGTTTGCCAGCACTCTTTATCTACCCAGATATGCTTCATTCATTCATTCATTCATTCATCCCACACGGGCCTGTTGAAAGCCTATTGTGAGATGTGCCGGGAGCTGGGAAGAAAGGGCTAGGACAGTGGTCAGCAAACTGTGGCTCTCCAGCCAAGGTTTGCCGCTCTGTTGACTAATGAGTTTGTCTACCGCTGACCTAGACTCTCGATTCCAATAATTATGAAAGAACAAAGCCGAACTGGCTGCCCTCCATCTTGCGGAGCTGGTCAGCCTGACCCCACTCCCCCCCTGATGGGAGTGGCCACAGGAGCACCAGGAATGTCCTAACCACTGCCTGAGTGGACCCATGAAGCCCCAGGGATGCGACTTAGGTCCTGATAAGGTCCTACCACAAGGTGCTCCCTATGCGTCACTACTGACCACTCAGAAGGCAGTGGGGGACGGCTCTGATCTCAGAATATGAAACCCTAACCAAAGTGACCAATCTCCGTAACCCACACCACTCTCCTGGGCCCACCCCAATGATCAGTCTTTATAACCTCTGTCTCCCCAAGCTCTCTCTCTCTCTCTGGTGCCACCACTGCACCAGTAAGGGGGCTGTGAGAGCCGAGCCCGGGCTCGAATAAAGACTCTTTGCTTTTGCATCGGATAATGGCTCCCTGGTGGTCTCTGGGGATCTTGAAATCTGGGCATAACAATTACAGGCTGTTGCTGTTCCTTGTGATTAAGCCCCTATCCCAGTGGTCGGCAAACTCATTAGTCAGCAGAGCGGCAAACCGAGGCTCGCTAGCTGCAGGTGGCTCACGAGCCGCAGTTTGCCGACCACTGGCTAGGAGTTCCAACCAACTCTTGTCTTCAGAGAGCTCCGGGCTGTTGCTTGGTGGGCGGTAATTCCGGTGGGAAGGGTCAGCAGAGATTCCCCAGGACATCTAGCCCGGGGGGGCGCGGGGCGGTGGAGGGCTGGATGGGCTCTGTGCTGACAGGCGACCTCCGGCTGAGTTTGCCTGAGAAGGGGTGGCAAGGCCGCCTGTCTATCCCAGGCTCTGGTTCTGGACCCATGAGTTCAAGGCCATGGGCCCTTCACCACCGGCGTGAACCTCTGCAGCTCTGCCCTCCTTGCTGTCCAGAGCTCCTCCTCGTCTTCGTGTTCTATGAATGCGGTACTTGCTGAGCAGCAGGAAATGGGGGGGGGGGGGGGGGGCGAGGGAGACAGGCAGAAGGAAAAAGATCCACATTTAATATTTAATCTCCTCATCTCCTGGATTTTGTATATTAGGATGAGATTTTTAATTAAAAGCTCATCTCAGGTTCCATTTCTCTATTAAATGGGGTAAAGGGAGATGGGAAGGGTGAGAAAGACGGCTACAGTTTATGAAGAGATGGGTTTCATTAACGACTCTCTCCCACACCTCAGGGGTGAAGGGGCTTTGGCTCCTGTGTCCCAGGCGGCCTCCTGAGGAGGGATCAGCGTGGTAATGAATCGAGGTGGGTTGTTAGATGCTTTTAAAGAAAATGAGAAAATGCAACAAATCCCTGCCTCGCCGTACGGTGAGACCGGCTGGCTGTTTCCCGTGTCCGCTCTCTCCCACCCCACGCTGGGCAACCTCCCACTCCCTGGGTTTTCTCTGGAAACGCCTCTTTCAACACGGGCGCCTCAGCTCTGGAGGCATCCCCTTTCTTGTTGGGTCACTGCCTTTTTGCAGGGAAGGTCAACCCATTTTTTTTAATGTTTTTTTTATTGACTTCAGAGGGGAAGGGAGAGAAAAGGTAGGAACCTCAATGAAGAGAGAGAATCATGGACCGGCTGCCTCCTGACCGCTCCCTGCTGGGGATGGAGCCCGCATCCCGGGCCTGTGCTCTGAGCAGAAATCAAACCGTGCCCTCCTGGTTCATAGGTCGACACTCAACCACTGAGCCTGGGCGGGGTCTGTCTCACCCCACCTCCAAATGCCATCGTGGCAGGGATTAAGGCTTCAAGATATGGATTTGGGGGACACACACATTCAGTCGATGGGCACCCCCTTCCCTGATCTTACAAAGAGGTCCCTGGGGGTCCTTGTCTTCCTGAGTACGAATGTCACCAAGCACCCTGACATTTCCAGGACATGTCACCACATACTAGATTGAAAGACATTTCCACCGAAGAGCCGGTTATTGTTGCTAAAAACACCTCCCGGCGAGACAAAGCAGGCTGGTAGAACCGGGCAGGGGACACTCAGTCCTAACCCTTTAAGCCAGGTGGAGGCTATTTGCTTCCTAGGCTGTATCGGACCCCTCACGCCCTGGCTTGCATCCTCGCCACCTCATCGGCAGCCCAGCTGACCAGGCAAGAACCTGCCCCAGTGAGAAAGGCCCCCCTGCTGGGCTCTCCCTCTCTAGCTCAAGCCCTGCACTCTGACGCTGGTGTGGCCCTTCCCAGCACGCTCCCGTGGACAACCGGAAATGCAGGGCGTTAACACCCACAGGGGCGACGCTCCCCAGGGGGGACCCTACTCCCTGGTTGGCCTCTGGATGGAAAGGAGCATTCTGGGAATTCCCCGGGTAGGATGGAGCCCACAGGTGCCCCCAGCAGCGAGCTCGGCAGCTCCCCCTGTGTTGGCTTCTAACAGACTCAATATCTCCTTCCCGTTAGCGAAAGCAGTGAGATTCAGACCCGGAATCCAGCTTCTTCAGCAGAAACCAGAGAGAACTGAATTAGAAGAGACACAGATTTTCTGAATGGAGCTTTTCTTCCCCCCACCCCCTTTTTCTTTTTTGATTGTTGTGCAGAGAATGACAAAACCATGAAAATGAGACCCGTGGCCATTTCGCCGCACGGACGCGTGTGCAGGTGTGATGGATGGCGGCGGCTCTGACCCCCACACGCACAGGTGCCCCTGCTGCAAGCTCCCTCCTGGTCCGCACGGCCTGATGAACCCCCAGCACTGTGGCCGCACCCAGTGAGCCAGTAGCAGCACACGGCTGGGCTCGGCGACAGGAGCGGGCCCAGAGACATTGCAGCAAGCCTGTCCCATGGCTCTGGCTCCCCACAAGCGCCCATCAGTGCCCCCACCATCATGGTCACAGCCCGGGAGCCGGGCCCTCGCCAGGGCACATGGCTCGCCTTCCTGGCTGGCCGGCAAGCTCCAGGAGAGCAGGGACCCTCGGCCCACAGAAGCCCCGACACCTCACCCTCAGAGATGTTTAACAGACGTGCACTGAAGGAGTGCATTTGGATAATGTCTGTGTGGCTGGTGAGGCAGCATGAAAAATCATAGATTCAACAAAAGATCATAGATCCTGTTGACTTCCTTTTTCATTTTATTTCAGAGAGGAAGAGGAAGAGAGAAATAGGAACATCAGTGATGAGAGCAAATCATTGTTCAGCTGCCTCCTGTACACACCCTACTGTGGATGGAGCTCACAACGCAGGCCTGGGCCTTGACCGGAATCCAACTGTGACCTCCTGGTTCATAGGTCCGTGCTCAACCACTGAGCCACACCAGCCGGGGACTTTCATGTTTGTAGATGAGCACAGGGACTCGAAGAGGTCAAAGGGCATGCTGAGGGCTTCGTGGCTCATTCTGAAACTGCGTACTCGTTGGTCCATCCATTTGTCCAACAGCATGAGGCAACACCTGTGGCCGGGTCTGTCCTCAGACAGCCCTGTGCGAAGGGTGTCCAGGCTGGGGCTGAGAGGGGGAGGCGTTCATACCTGAACACGCAGGACGGAGCGGGGAGGGGCCCAGCAGGAGAGAGCCTGGCACAGGCAGAGCCACGGAAACGGACCCGCACGGTCCGGGTGGTTCTAGGTGCTGTGGGCACCATCTCAGCTGGAAGCTGTGGGCCTGGGGCCTCGCCCCCCACCGTCTCCCTCACCAGGCGAGGCAGGCGCTGGCACAGTTATGGGGAAGGCGGGGGGTAGAGGGGATGGGGTGCAGCACGCAGGTACAGCCACTACTGAGGGGTGCTGGGTAACTGGAGAGGCAACTCGGGAAGCAGGGGGACAGACTGGCAGGGACCCGGCCCGAACCTCCCAGCTGGACCCCGAGCCTCCTGTTGGCCCGACTTCCTTCCCGGAGCAGGGGAGCATCTCCCGTCCATGCATGCAGCTGACAGAAGCAGTTATAAATAACGTGACAGATACCATAGCAACGGTGGGGGGGGGGGGGCAACATGAAACGCGTTTCCTTCCTGCGGAGGACAGAGCCCACGCTTTGTGTATGAGCGAGCGGGTGAGCGCCGCTTCCCGACACGCTTCCCGAGCGAACATCTCCGGCTTCTCACCCGCCGGCCCGCTCTGCAGACGGGGCGACGGGGATACTGACGTTGCACACAGCTCTCTGTGGCCGGCCACTTCGTTGTGTACAGGTGCCTCTGGTGCTGCCAGAGGGACATGTGTGCAATTACTGACATGCGTGTTACATGACTGCAAGGCGCCGAGACAGACGGACCGGGCTACCTGGCAGTGTTTTCCCAAAGGTGGTGCAATAGCTCACACCTGCAAGCTTGTCTGCAAGGAGACTGTGACTCTGGGCTCTGCGTCCTCCCCCCCCCCACTTCCGGGTCAGGGAGGGCCTGTTACTCCTCCCCACGGGGTGTGGGAAGAGAAGGCGGAGCCTTGGTGGAAAGCATGGCTTCCAGCAGTTTCTCCTGGGATTCCAGCTCCAGGGAAGGCAATCCTGGGTCAACAGCCCAGTGGCCCCAAGGTCACCCATGGAGGGACCACCACGGCGCTCCCCCCAGGAGGCTCAGCGAGCCTGGCCTTCCAGCCACAGGTGCTGGCGTGATTTCAGATGTTCCCACCGGTTCATCCACTGGCCAAGAAGCAGGAGGACCGCCGGGGATGCTGCAGAGGATGAAGGCTCAGCCACGGCCGGTCCGAAACTGGAAACAGACCACGTTATGTTGACTTGGGTCTCTGCACTGTGAAGTCACGATGCACAGGCTACTGTACCTGAGTGGGAGCGGCCGATTCCGAGGCCCTGGGGTGGCTGGTCCCCCCGGCCCAGCGCGTCCACCTTAAGGTCTGACCTCCTACATTCGCCTCCTGGCCCCTGTAGAATTTAGTCACTATTCCACGTGCTCATCTAAAAACATGGAAGTCGCTGGCTGGTGCGTCTCAGTGGCTGAGCACTGACCTATAAGCCAGGGGGTCACAGTTGGATTCCAGTCAAGCACATGCCTGAGTTGTGGGCTCCATCCCCAGTACGGGGTGTACAGGAGGCAGCTGAACAATGATTTGCTTTTATCACTAATGTTTCTATCTCTTCCTCTCCCTCTCTGAAATAAAATTAAAAAAAGAAGTCAACAGGATCTATGATTTTTTTTTTTTTGAATCTATGATTTTTAATCCTGCCTCACCGGGATTATGGTGGAAACGCCGGGGGTGGGAATGGACACTGGCTGTGTGAGCCCCTCTGAGCTCCATCCGTCTCCCTGTGGACTGAATGGGCCATGCCCGGTTGCAGGGGGCACAGAGGGGCGGGGTGCCCGTGCCTGCTTCCTGTCACCCCAGTGGGGTGTGTCTCTCTGCCCCTCTTAGGCAGGAACACCAAGGAGCTGGAGGGCATGAGAATGGAAACCTGAGGTGACAGGAAAGTGTCCGATTTGACACTCATATCGATGATACCCCTCAGTGGGAGTTTTCTCTCTTTTCCACATCCAGTGTGGAAAGAAGAGTGGGTCCAGTTTCTGAGTAGAGGAGCTGGGGATTGAGAAATAGAAGAAAGAATAGAGGACACAGAAGTAGAAATAAAAGCTCAGGCTGGGTGGAATCTCTGTTCTCTCTGATGGAGAGACAGGAATTGTAAACCCAACAGAAGCATGTTTATTAATACAAAAATAAAAATGGGTTTCACCTGAAAAAACCTAGGATCCAAAAAGCTTAAGTGGGCCCAAACCTTACTCATTCCCTCATTCCCACGGCTAGGCTGAATCCACTTTTCAAGGCCCTCTCCCTGACACCTGGAGCAGGTGAAGAGTCAGTACTGATAACACATCCAGCCTTCTTGGTGGATGTGTTTCTGAGACGCGGCTCTGCCTGGCACTTCAGATTCAGCTGACAGTGATTTAAAGAATGCTCAAGTGTCTGCCCTGAGGGCTGTCTACATGCCCCTTTGCCGTGGATGGAGCAGCAGCCTGGGTCTCCACACTGTGAAGTCACGGTGCACGGGCCACTATACCCGAGAGGGAGTGGCCGATTCCGAGGCCCTGGGGTGGCTGGTCCCCCTGGCCCAGAGCATTCACCTTAAGGTCTGACGTCCTACATTCACCTCCTGGCCCAGGTATAATTTAGTCACTTTTCCAAGTTGAAGTTCGGGCTTACAGGCCTCACTGAGAAACACAGAGGAAGAAGTCAAGCATTCATCCTTCCTCTGTCAGCTAAGAAGCCATCAACGGAAGCTCTGCCTCCGAGGCTGGCCATCTGACAGGCCGATGCTCGCCTCCTTGGGACTCCCTCCCGTCAGAACCCCATCGACGGCACCGGGGATGTGGCCACAGTGAGGGTCTGAACCCCAAGTCCCTATACAGGGCCCCAAGTCACTAGACAGCCATCCCAGCAACCACGGTGGAAAGCGCTGAAAACCCCAGTGAAACCCCCAGTCCAGAGCTCGCTGGCACAGGGACGGCGCTGGGAGCAATGTCCCCCTGCACCGCTGGCGCTCCCAGTGACAATTCCAGTGCCCGGGATGCATGGGACTTTAAGGGGCAATAGGTAACGCCTGCGTGTCCTCAGAGTTTGGGACAAATCAGGAAATGATAGGAGGGATGGGGGAACCGGAAGTGAAATACCAGCTCTATATCGACCCGGCTGGTCTGGAGACTGGTTTGGGGGCGCGGCCATGACCTGAGCTGCCCACTGCCCACTCCTCCGCCTCCGGGACCCGCCGGGTCTCCCGTTCCCTGAGTTCATCGCATGCAGAAAACCTGAGTGTCTTGAGGCTGCCCGGTTCCAGGGGCTCCTTCCCACGTGACCCCTCAGGTCTCTGACTCGCATCCTAGTTTCCTAGAGGAGAGGTGAGGGGTGTGTGCGTGTGTGTGGTGGAGGCTCGGGGAGGGGGGGAAGAGGGGTCCAGGAAGATGCCTAGAGTAGCAAGTCCAAGGACAGGAGTGAGGGTTCCCCAGCACTGGTCCCAACAGGCTGCAGTTCTGTCCCCAAGGCTTGCCTCTGCCTGGATGCAATCCCAGGTCTGCGCTCACGGCTCAGCCGAGCCAAGTAGAAAGTTCCAGATTCCTGCAGCAAACAGGAAGCTGAGCAACAGGCAGAGAAGCAGAAAGAATTGGTAGGGGAAAGCTTTCTGACTCACACACCTGAACTTGTGCTCACACCGCAGGCTCCTCTGTCTGCTGTGTTCTGCCAGAGCAGCCTGTACAGGACTCCGGAGGATGGGTCCCTCTGTGTGGGAGATCAAGAGGATGGACAAACGCCCTGGCCAGTGAGCTCAGTGGTTAGGGTGTTGGCCTGCGCACCGAAGGGTCTTGGGGCACACATCTGGGTTGCAGGTTCCATCCTCGCCCCAGTCAGGGTGCATGCAAGAGGCAGCCAATCAATGTGTCTTTCTCATATCCGTGTTCTCTCTCTCTCTCTCTCTCTCTCTCTCTCTCTCTCTCTCTCCCTCTCTCTCTCTCTCCCCCCTTCCCTCTCTCTTTCTGTTACTCTTTTTCCCTCTCTCTCTCATTTCCATTCTCTAAAAAATCAATAGGAAAATATCCTTGGGTAAGGATTAACAACCATAAAAAGGAGGATGGAGAGAGCTGGGGTGGGGAGATGGGGAGGAGTCGCACAGGACAGGGCTAGAAGCCCAGAGCACAGACCCGGGGCACTCCGGTGGGTCTCGCTGGTTGAGAATAGGGATGGGAGGCATGGGCGAGGGTTTGAGACCGAGACCCAGCCTCTGCTAGAGCAGCAGGCTTTGCTTTCATCGACCAGGCATCTAGTAGGCTTACTGGACCTGTTGCAAGAATCCTTGCTTTGTAGATGAGAAAATAGAGACCTGTTGAGGTAGAGGAAGTTGGCCAAGGTCACACGCTGGCGGAGCTAGGATTTGAACCCTTGCTCCTACGCCCTTGCTCATTGGTAACAGGCGGCCTCTTTGGGCTACACTTGGCAAAGCCCCATGAGGCTTCCGTACTCTCCCCCCCCCCCCCCCCCCCCCCCCGTGCACAGAGAGGCCCGCGGGCAGCCCTGCCCCCCGCAGGGCTCCATGGCTGACACGCACGCACATCATCTCCCACCCGCATGCGGAGCAGCAGCACATGGTCTTAAAGAGCACACACACACATACACAAACACGCCCCCACGTTCGGAGTAGGTAGCAATCCTTCTGGCACACGCTCCCGGGGAATAAACAAATAGATGACATATCACATCATCAGAAACGGGAAAACAAATTCTGGGCCGGACTGAAGAAGAACAGAACCTCGGAACAGAAAGCAAAGCCCCGTGAAGGAAATGTCCTGAAAACAGCACCTGCCCACTCACTCCTCCCCGTCAGCCCCGCCGGCCACAGCCATTCTCCGACATCTCCTCTCGGTCCCTAGCCCTGTGCCTGGGGACTGCAGGTCCTCGACTTTGCTCCTTCCTTGTCAGCCGTGTCTTACACTTAAATTTTGCTCCCCTGAGCGGACACCACTGCCTGTTCGGAAACAGCCTATGTAACGGTGCCCCCGGGCTTGGGACACGCAGAGGACGTGGCCATCACCAGCAGCCACGTGACCCCCCACGCCAGGTAATTTTCCATGGCGGGTGTGTCACTGCCAGGGAATGAACGGGCTGATCACAAACCGCTCGCAAGGGCAGCCCTGACCCACAACGCACCGAGGCAGCATCTCCTTTAATGCATCTAACAAAGACACAGACGTGGAGCCGGATGGACATTTGGAGCCCCCGAGGACCGACTGGTTCTTTTCTGCCCAGAGCGAGCAGCTTTCTGGGGCGTGCTCCCGCGGTGACTCAGCTGGAGGCCCAGGACAAATGCTTATTTTTGACCCAGCGCTGACAGAGCTGCATCGGATGCCTGGTGGCGAGAGCGTCTGAAGGGCATCAGGCTTGGTGAGGGACTCACTAGCAAGATTACATTTCATAGGGACACAAGGGTGACCCAACTTCATCAAAGAACACAGGCACAAAAACACTCACCCAGGACACAGGGGACCTGGTGAGACAGCACCCCGAGGCAATGTATTGGAAGAAGTTTGTTTTATTTTATTAAAAAGTCTTTTTTATTGATTTCAGAGAGGAAGGGGGAGGGAGAAAGAGGTAGAAACATCAATGATGAGAGAGAATCACTGATCGGCTGCCACCTGCACCCCCCACACTGGGGATGGAGCCCACAACCTGGGCCTGTGCCCGGACTGGGAATCGAACTGTGACCTCCTGGTTCATAGGTCAGAACTCAACCACTGAGCCACACCAGCTTCTGCCCTCTCCTGGACCACATCCACTACAGCACCCTTGGAAGACCCAGTAGCTCGCTGGTCTCCAACCTTCTAACAGTTGGCAAAGGGGACAGAAGTGCGAGCAAAGAGTTTCCGTCTCATCTTCCAAGGCATGAGACTTGGATATGCATGTCATTTTTCATTTTTAACCATTTCTGCCAGTTCCAGGGGTCCCCGCACCCCAGCCAGCCCTGCCCCTGTGCTTTAGACCCTGTTCTTTGCTATAGATTGAGGGCTGGGTAATGGGAGTAAAGGGAGTAATGGCCGGAAGGACATACATGGGCAAACAGCACCAGACCGGAGATGCGGGGAGAACATTCTTGAGCAAAGTTTGCTCTTGGCTCCATTGCTTGCTTTTTCGGTCTGATGCAATTTTGGTGAGAATAAGTGGGTTTTGGCTGCTCCTCAAGAACAGAGCGTGTTGATGAGGAGGACTTGGGACCGTGTGCTCTGCCTCCCTCTGCAGACTCGCTCTCCTCTCTCCCAGGTCTGTCCGCTCCGGCTCAGGAAGGAACACGGAGTCTGACACGTGTGTCAGGAGTGCGGCACAGGGTCTGCATCACTGGGGCCACCTACAGGGGCCGGACCTGCCACTGGTCGCTGGGCAGGGAGATCTGTTTCACAGCCTCCCCCCACATACAAAGTGGGAGTTCTCTTCTCTCAGATGAAGCTTTCTGGGGGAGGGAGGAAGGTTGTGACCAAAGTAGCCAATCTGTAGTGTTAGGGATGAGAATCGCTGTGTCAATGGTCATTCCTTTGTGTGAGCTGAATACTTGCTGAGGATCGCACACCCAGCTCAGGGGCGAGGAGAACCTCTGCACAGCAGGGTTTGCCCTGGGAGTTTCCCCATGCAGGCGGCCCTCGCTCGCCCTCAGAGCTCCGGGATAACCTGCGCAGGGAGCTCCTGGGCATCCTGCTGAAGTAAGATTTAGAGACAGCAGCCCCAGGCTTGGCCGAAGCTTATTCATTTCTTCTAGGCTCCAGGGCAGGGGTGTTGCTGCTGGTCTGTAGACCACTCTGCACCAGTCAAGGCTCTAAATTAGAATACCATTCACCTGGAATAGAGCATCTTTTGTTGTCTGCTCAGAACACAAACTCAAGTCTCCCTTGAATCTCAAAGACCTTCTTGGCTACATATGCCATTTCAATGCCCTCTTGGTAGAAGTGACCATAATTTATCGATCTATCCATCCATCCAACCATCCATCCATCCATCCATCCAACCATCCATCCATCCATCCAACCATCCATCCATCCATCCAACCAACCATTCTACCATCCAACCATCCACCCACCAATGCATCCACCCATTCATCCATTCATCTAAACATCCATCCATCCATCCATCTAAACATCCATCTATGCATCCATCCATCCATCTATCCAACCAACCAACCAACCATCCAAACACCCACCCATCCATCCCTTCTTGGTGCCCTTAATGAACCTGTCACAGGCTTGCTCTCCTCTCCACCCAGACCCTGACCGCTTGAAATCCAATGAGTTCCAGCTTCCTCTTGCATCCCCCATGGACGCAGTGCTTACCACTATTTACTGACTGATTTCAGAATATGACTCATCTGCTCTACTTACTTCACTTTGTTTGTTGTTTGTTTCCTTCCACTAGACTCTGAGTTCCAAAAGGAAAGGGTTTTTTACCTCTTTGTTTACTGCTCTATTTCCAGTGGCCTAGCACATGCTATGCACACAATAAGTATTCGTCAAATGAATGAATGAGAGTAAGACAAAGCACCATATCCAATGTAAGGCAAGATCTAGCCACAGATGATGGAGTAGTTGTCATTTATTGAGCTGGAAAGGTAGGTAGTATAGTGGGAGTGGGAATTAGGCAATTCTGAGGAATATGGGCCAGCTGCATGTTTAGAGCTATCCAAGTGGTGTCTGACACATAGTAGGCATTCAATACAACTTTAAAAATTACTCTAGTGATCTTCTAATAAGTTTTATCTGCTTCAATAGAAGCCTTCAATTCTTCTATAGACCCTAGGCTTAATACACGTACATACATATACCAACCCACCATTTATCTATTTATCCATCCATCCATCCATCCATCCATCTATATAGTTTGATAAATGTTGGACAATAAGTTTTTCTTTAAACAAGAGAGTCCACTGATATTGACTGTTCAGTTGTTAAGTACAACACATATATAAAAGAAATATCTCCCTCTTTGCTGAGTGAAAAATATAACTTCCAAGATCAATCAGAAAAATATGCTCTAAAGGTCAAACACACAGAAGCAATTTCACTCTTGACTGTATTCTCCCATCAGGCCTAGCACAGACATACATATCCTTGTTTATTATGAATCAGAGTCCATCAGAAATGAAATGCGTTGCCCTTGGCAGAACTCATCTTGGAGTTTTCCTAGGGAGAGGGGGAAGAGAGGGGAATCAGAGAAAGAAGAGTCTCAAACCCCCCGGGGCAGACCCGATGTGGGGCCCTGTAGAGAGATGATATTGACTAGATGGTTACACAAGGTCCTGCTAGAAATAGGGCTGGAGGTGATGGGGATGGACAAGGCTTCACCACACCATCAATCTGTATTGCTCACTGGTCCAGAATTGTTCCCTGAATGTCTTTCCAGCTGCTCGTCCAGATTTTTATGATCTTACATTCTTCTGGGTAGAAAACAGTGTGACTTCCCCAAGCTCCGGAAACCCTCAATCCGTCCTCGTTAATTCTCTCGTAGCCTGTGTGGCTGCCAGGGGGGGAGACACGCTTATCTGCTGTCTGGCTCGGGGGCTGTCTTCCCCAGGACTGCCTGAGAAGCTGTACTCAGGAATCGTAATGAGCAGAGTGGCTGGAGGCAGGGCCTTTGGGGAAAGGTAAGGCCATGTTGACGGTATCTCCGAGGGATGGCCCAGTCCACGCAGCTTCACCCACAGAAGCTGGCAGCCCCGGACGAGGATGGGAAGGACCATGGAATGACAGTAGAGCCTTGTTAGGGGGGAGGACTTCGCAGCTTCCAGCAGTGGGGAGTTGGAGGCTGGGCCCACCTCCATTCCCCCTTCCCCACCTTTCACAGATGTGTTTATGTGGTTCCTAAAAAGTCTTACCCTCTTTCATTAAAAAACCTGTTTGGTCATTCTGACTGTTGAGACAGAGAAACTGAAAGCATACTTTTGCTCCGTCACTAACCCAGTGATCAAGATTGGCTAAGACCCATGCCTGCTGGTCTGGCTTAGTGGTTGAGCATCAACTTATGAACCAGGATTCCGGGTCAGGGCACAGGCCCTGGTTGCGGGCTCGATCCCCAGCAGGGGGCTTGCAGGAGGCAGCTGATCAATGACTCTCTCTCTCATCATTGATGTTTCTCTCTCTCCCTCCCTCACTGACGTCGATACAAATATACATTTTTTTAAATAAATAAAAGGTGTGGGGTCAGCTCACCCTCAGGGTTGCCCCTGTACCTGGGCATTCCTCACTCCGGAATTCCCAGTCTCCAAGGCAGATCACTGCCTGGGGGCCGGCTGGCTGGCTGGGGGATGTCAGGCCATTTGCTTGCTGGGGTGGACGTGCTGGCTGAGCTCACTCGGCTGAATCTCTGCAGCGGTCCCCACGGATAGTGTCGCTGCCCACAGTAATGAGCGCTGCACGCCGAGAGCTTGTAAACAAGCCGTGATTCCTGGCCCTGCATGAACTACAGCTCCAGTGGGGAGGCTGCGAGGCTGGGGATCAGGAAGGGGCCAGACTTATGATGCTCCGGGGGGACATACAAGCCTCTTTTCTGGCAACTCACGGGCCACCCAATTCACAGTCCCTTTCCTGCATCCCCACTTCCTTTCCAAAGTGCTTCTCACACCTGTGACCTTCTTTGGCCCTCTTAGCACCCCTCGATAGCTAAAGGTCAGAGTGACATGTCCCCATTTTGAGGATGAGGAAACAGAGCTCGGGTGAGCACACAGCCAGAAGCATGAGGCCGGTTCCGGGTCCGGAATCTATGGCAGAAGGCTCGTACTTTTGTTTGTTTGTTTGTTTGTTTTGGGGGGGTCCATGCTCTACAAATAATGGCTCTCCATCTCTTTATTCAAATGGTCATGATTTCAGGGTGCACTCCTGTGAGGCAGATGCTTGGGGTGACAGTAGGCCTTTCCACCTCCACACAGAGTCTCAGCCCCTCTGAGTTGAGGGAGGCCTTAAGACAGCGACGGGTCCAGCTGCTTGGTCCCTTGGATGGGGACCTGGGATCTCGACACGGCTGAGCCACTCACTGACGCTCCGTGTCTGAGGCACTTGGTGGGCCACTGCTCACCTGTCCCTCACACCTGCTGCTCCGGGAGAGCCCCTGGCCTCTGGCTTCGTGGGACCAAAGTAAACAAGACAGTGACAGCTTCGGGCCAGAGCTCAGTCCTCGCCAAGGCTGTGGGCGGGTGACAGGCCACCTCCTTTGTGAAGGAGGTGCCCAGAGACGCCCAATCGGTACCAGGGTTTTGTCAGTTTCTCTAACCTTAAGCCGAGTCAAGCTGCATTGATCAGAACCTGTTGGGAAATGAATTACTGAGGCTGATCTATAAAGAAATCCAATCTGGAGACGGAACAAACTGTGGTCAGGAGTCCTGATCAGGCGCCCGCACCCCCAGCTAAATAAAGCAAACACTCGGCGCGCGCACAAAGGGCGGACTTTTGGGGGATGGAACTGACACGGCCGCCGAGGTTGGGGAATATTGGTCCAGCTAATACCGTGGTAATTGGCCGTTTTTTAATAACCGACACATCGATTTCTCTCGAACAATGCTTCCGAGAAGCGAGGACAAGAGGGGCTGTGTTAACAAAGAGCGATGGAAATGAAGTTAAGCCCGCGGGTGACGTTTTCGGTAGCCGTCAGCCAGGAGCACAAATGTGCTGGAAACAGCATTCTGCAGGAATCCAAACTGGTTCCCTCATGAAGAAGGAGGGGCAGAGCGGGGAGGGGAGAGGTTTCTGGGGAGGGGAAAGCCGGCGAAGAGATCGAACCCTCCATTGCAAAAATTGCTTAGCAAAAGCGATTTTAATTGCTGCCTTTGTTATAAAAGATTAAAGGTAGTTATGTCCCCCTGTACCTCACTTTAGGCGATCGATAACGTTCCTGAATAGTTTCAAGCAAGTGAAATTTTTGTAAGTCCGATCCAATGTTCAATGCCCTCAGAGAGCTTGCTGCTTCAAGGAGCCTCGTTGGTGGGTCCTTTTTTAAGGCCTAAAACAATCCCTTAATTTATTGGGTGGGCAGATTTCAGTATTTTCAGGTGATGACAAAAAGCAGGTCAATCCAATGTCCCCTCTCTCGTATTCAGAAGAAAGGGCTGGGACATAGCGTGGGAATAAGATGACTTAACGGCCCACTATAACAACACATGGTACCTCACTTGGTAAAGGCAGAGATTACTTCCAGCATCTTCAATCTGTGGCTGTGACATGGAGCACTGGTGACTAATGCTTAGCATGAGAACATCGAGACTATCCAAAAGGGTTCGCTTTAAGAATTATCCAGTCTTCCAAATTATCAACTTCTTCCAAAACAGACATTTCTCTTTGCAACATCCCAGAATGATGACGCCTCAGCTCTGCTTAACACTGCTTACATGCTCTTTGAAAAGTCACTCATAAATTTATTATGTATTTATGGAGCATTCTAGGGAACCAGGTCCGGGAGGAGAAATCCAGATACAATGCTCGTACTCCATATGATTTAATTTAACTGGGAGAACAGATGGTCCATGAAATGATAACACAAATAACTGATATATTCCAGTTCTGATAAACATTTTGATGATGAAATACAGAATGCTATGAAAGTGGTCAGGGACCCGAGGACATTGCATTTAAGCTAAGACCTAGAGGATGACTAGGGGCTGAGACAAAGGGGAGAAATTGGAGGACACGGTGTGGGGGGTTGACACAATGTTCTTAGAAATGATGGCTCTGGTTGCTATGTGAGAAATGGACTGAGTGGCAAGAATGGAAACAGGTAGACCTGTAGTTGGTGGAAGATGCTGATGGCTTGGGCCAAGGTGCAGAGGTGGAGAAGGAGACAAGGTCTTGAGTAACTGCTGGGGGCAGGATGAGTAGGATGAGGTGACTGACTGTATATGGGGGGCAA
Source organism: Antrozous pallidus (assembly GCA_027563665.1). Classification (NCBI taxonomy): domain Eukaryota; kingdom Metazoa; phylum Chordata; class Mammalia; order Chiroptera; family Vespertilionidae; genus Antrozous; species Antrozous pallidus. The sequence goes on from CM050510.1 coordinate 2,941,276, forward strand.
AGCAAGCAGAGTCAAGGATGACCCCTACGGTCCTGGATTGGGCAAATGGGAAGCCAGTGATGACATCCACTGAAATGAGAGCATTGGAGGAAAAACAGATTGGGGAGAAGAGATCTGGTGTCATCAATCCTGGGCCTTCTGAGGTGGAGGTGACATCGGTGGAGCTGCCAGGTGGGCAGGTTAGTAACTGGTTCTGCCGCTCGATGCCCTTCCCCAACCTGGATGATTATGATAGTCCTGCAGCAAGGCCCGCCCACCACAGTCCCCTGAGAGCTGGACGGGAGGTGGGGGGTGGAGGGGGGTCTCAGGGACGCAGCTTCAACTTCTAAGGAAACAAAGTCCAAGGGCAGTGGTCCGCAAATTGCGGCTCGTGAGTGTGACTCTCCCACAAAATACCATGGCCTGGGCGAGTCTATTTTGAAGAACTGGTGTTAGAAGAAGTTTAAGTTTAAAAAATTTGGCTCCCAAAAGAAATTTCAGAGGAGAACCAAGATGGCAGCATAGGTAAACACCTATTGTTCTGCCCTGCGCAACGATTCAAAAACTACAACATAACAACAAAACAAACATCACCCAGAATCGCCAGAAAGCTGGCTGAGTGAAAACTCCACAAATAAAAGTAAAGGTGGGACACTGAGACTCAGAAGAGCGGCAGAGCACAGCCTTGAAGACGGAAACAGGTTAGGAGCCGTCCTGGTTGCGCACGCAGGCTGTAGGGCTGGAGCAGCAACCCCGGCTGGATTTCGCCAACGGGGAGGGCGGAGACATCCCACTACACGGATTCCCCAGGCCAGGCGAAGTCCGAGATCCGGGGTACGTGGTGATGTCCCACTGCACAGATTCCCCAGTGACAGGCGAGGTCCAAGGTCTGGGGGACGCACCCTGGAAGTCAGGCACAGCAGAGGTCTCCTAGTCTGCAGAGAAACCAGGTAGCTGGGAAAAGAAGTTTGTGCACAAGTGTTGCACAAATACGCGACTTGCTCCCTAAAAACTTGTCTCCTGGTCCCGGAAACTCCCTATTTTACAACCCTGGGCGAGACTTTGGGTGTGCAGACTCATTTGGGGAGAGGCAGAGTTGTCTGGCAAGGGGAAGAGACTAGTGGCTTTCTCTTGGAGGTGCCTGCAGCCATCCCCATCCAACAGAGACCCACGCGCGCGAGCACCGCATAGGACGTAGCTGACACTGAGGCTGCCTGTGCATCTCAGAGACTCCGCCCATCCAACCTGAACACAGTCTCCCTTCACATCCAATTGGCCTGGAGGTCAAACCCTCCTAGGGCTAACAACAACAAGCTGGGTTTAAGTTCAAAAGTACTGTACAACCCATAAAGGATTGCAGTAAGAGTACCCATCTCAAATAACTGGGGAGGCTGTGCCACTGACCCTTAGAGGACATCTGCCACATAAAGCAGCCACCATGCAGAGATACGGAAAGAAATCAGGTGTGAAAGAAATGGAGGAGAAAAGACGACTAGACATAGAGTTCAAAACCATGGTTATGAGGCTTTTCAAGAGGCTTCTAGAAAAGGCCGATGAACTTAACAACAACTATGAGGAAATAAACCAGATCAACGAGGAAATAAACAAGACCAACCAGGAAATGAATGAGACTTACAGGAAATGATTGAGACCCTCAAGGAAATGAACAAGACCTCTGAGGATATGAACCAGACCCTCACAGATATGAAAAAGGACCAACTAGAAATCAAGCATACACAGACTGAAATAAAAAATATTACACAAAATCCTAAAAGCAGTCCAGAGGGCCACAAGAACCAAGTCAAAGATTTGAAATACAAAGAAGCAAGGCTGGAAAAGCAAGAAACTTGGCTGGAAAAGCAAGAAACAAAAAGAATTCAGATAATTGAAGATAGTGTAAGGGGCCTCTGGGACAACCTCAAGCATGCCAATATCCGAATTATTGGGGTGCCAGAAAAAGAGAGAGAGCAAGTTAATGAAAACATACTTGAAGAAATAGTGACTGAAAACTGCCCCCACCTGGTGAGAGAAACTGATTTAAAAGCTCAAGAAGTACCCCAAAATATAGGAATCTAAAGAGGACCACACCAAGACATATCATAATTAAAATGCCAAGAGCAAAAGATAAAGAGAGAATATTAAAAGCAGCAAGAGAAAAACAGTTGGTTACCTACAGGGGAGCACCCATACGATTGTCAGCGGATTTCTCAACAGAAACGATGCAGGCCAGACGGGAATGGCAAGAAATATTCAAAATAATGAATAGTAAGAATCTACAACCAAGATTACTCTATCCAGCAAAGCTATCATTCAGAATTGAAGATCAGATAAAGTGCTTCACAGATAAGAAAAAGCTAAAGGAGTTCATCACCACCAAACCAATATTATATGAAATGCTGAAAGATATTCTTTAAGAAGAGGAAGAAGAAAAAGGTAAAAATATAAATTATGAACAACAAATACACATCTATCAACAAATGAACATAAAAATCAAGTGAATTGATAGGCTGATGAACAGGATAAACTGGTGAATATAACAGAAACATGGACATAGAGAGGGAATGGACTGACAATTCTTGGGGAGAAAAGGGTTGTGGGAAGTACAGCAAGAGACTGGACAAAAATCTTGCAACAATGGGAGAGGACAGTGGGGAGGGGGAGGTGAGGGTGGAGGGTGGGATAGGTACAGGGTGGAGGGGAGATATAGGGGGATAAAAAGGGGAAACAATGTAATTAATAAACTGAACAATAAAGATTTTAAAAAAGGAAATTTCAATCGTTGTACTGCTGATATTTGGCTCTGTTGACTAATGAGTTTGCCAACCACTGTCCTAGGGGAACTGAGGTGCCAGGTCGGCATCCAAAACTACAACTAGAGCATGTGACCTAGACAGGAACTGAGTTACTGACAGGCAGCAGGGGCTTCATTCTCCGGTTACCTCTCAAGAGGTGTGGCTTTCCTGGGGTCGCTGAGATAATGAGAGCAGAAGCCAGAAGACTCATTTGACCTTTGATGCCAACCAGCATTGCAGTAGGAGACGATATGGTATCAAGTTCAGTGCTCAGGAGTGATAGCCTACAAAATGTTAAAACTCTGAGTCCACCTGCTCACGGTAGAGAGACATGGGGCCACAGTCCGCAGAGCTTCTCACATCTCCCGTATGCGGCTGCTAGTCCTTTTGTCTGGAGACATAAGAAAAGTGACATTCTATTTTCCATCTAAACAAGTTCAGGTGGAAGATTTTGGCACCTGAAACTAAAAACCATGCCAGTGGTGTGATTACTCTTTCTTTAATCATGGGCTCGTCATCCCTTCGAGATCTCCTTTGTCTGATTTCCCAGGGATGAGTTACCAAACGTGTGGTCACACTGAATCGGGAGGTGAAGGAGGATGAGTTTCCAGGATTGGCATTGCCAAAAAGAACGACATGGGAAGGTAGAGAGGGGACGGACAATGGAAGAGAGAAGATACTACACCCAGCACTCTGGCAAGAAGGGGGTATCAGCAGAAGCCCTTACCTAATCAGGGGCTTCTGTCTGTGGGAACGAAGGGTATTTCTAGAACAGTGTGCTTCCTCCCGGAGAACGGAACACCGAGATTACGCAGGCTTTTTCGAGCAAAGGAAACACAGGCACCAACAACACTTAGAGCTTTTCCAGGCACCGAAAGGCCTGTTCGGAGCACATAAACTACAGGAAGACCATCTAGGTAGATCTGAGACATCTAGTGCGGATGCTTGCATAATTAGCCCATCCCCTTCAAAGTTCCTCAGCGACCTGAATGAAGCAAAGACAAACGAACAAAAAACAGAGAAAACCTAGCTGATTAGATAACTTTATCTAGACCTCCTCAGAAGCCTTCCACCTGAGGCGGGATTGGCTCTTGAGGCCGGTGCCAGCGCCAAGTTCAGGGTGAGGGAAGTGGTCCCTGGCCCTTGCTGCAGGGGAAGGAAGGGAGGCGGACGCTGAAAGCCAAGGAAAGCCTGGCAGAGGGAACAAGGAACTGGCAAGTTAAGAGTCCAAAATCACTGTTTGTTTCTTGTTTTGGGGATCCCATTGGCCTGCTGATCTTCCTCACTGTGGTCACCTTTTGTATATCGCTAATCACGAAGAACGCAAAAATAATACCCACTGCAGAAAGCCAGCCCTGAAGTCAAGTTCTCCGACACGTCGTATCTCCCTTCCTTCCTGCCACTTGTCTTTTATCGCATCTCACCAGAGCTATTTCTGACGATGGGGAGTTAGCAGTAAGATCACATATTGTACAGAGAGTGGGGTGTTAAATTTATGCAAAGGGAAGGAATGTGTTATGGCAAAAAAAAAAATTATTTATTGCATGGCGTCTCCCTTGAGGGGTTAGTCTCTTGTTCGAGTTTTGGGGACAGCAGCTCTATATCTGTCGCACGGCGGCGCCGCGCTCCTGTCCGCCTCCTGCAGCCCGAGCCAAGAGCATATGCGGAGTCGTGACGCCAGCCCGCACCTTTAGAGGCACGATCTGCGCCAGCACCGCGCGCCCAGGCTCAGAGCCGCGTGCGTGTCCAGAGGAGTGAGTCCTCGCCGTTGAGGAGGAGGAGAGACGGGAACAGAGAGGTGGCGGGCATCCTGGACCTGGGCCGTTATCAGGGCAGAACACCTACAGAAACTGGGGGGACATGGCGTTGAACTCAGAGCGTTTCAGAAGGTAGCACGCAGTGGTCTAGCATCAAGCAGCCATAGAACCTGCACCAGGACCCTGTCTCCACCATTTACTAGCTATGGATCTCGGGAGCAGGTAGTTGGCATCTCTGAGTCTTCCTCTTCTATGTTCTTAAATATGTATTTATTGATTTCAGAGAGGATGGGAGAGAGGGAGAGACAGATGGAAACATCAATGATGAGAGAGAACCATTGATCGGCTGCCTCCTGCATGCCCCCTACTAGGGATCGAGCCCGCAACCCGGGCATCGGTTCTTTACCAGAATCAAACCCAGGACCCTTCAGTCCGCAGGCCGATGCTCTATCCACCGAGCCAAACCAGCCAGGGCTGAGTCTTCATCTTCTTGATTGTGAAATGGGGAACATGAATACCCATGGACATTGTGCTGTAAGGAGTAGCTAAGTAAGTACACGCCCAGTAGTAGGCACTAAAACAATATTAGTTTTCGCATGACTTTTTATGGAATTAAATGTAGTTTAGCATCTTCCCAGGAAGCTCTGACCCTTGGGTCACTGGGTGGTTTTGCCTCGTACAGGATGACAAGGGCATCGAGGGCACAGAACAGCCTCCCCCTCGGTTTCTTCAAGCAGATGTGGCTTATTGATTACGCCACGCTTTCTTAAGGACCCCTCAGGATTCCTCCTCAACACAGCCCTCAAGGTGGTCATTTCTAAAACGTCAGAGCGGATATGTGAAGTAAAACATGTTTTCCATCAGCGACCCAGAATCGTGTCCACAAATTCCTCTGTTGGTTATTGCTCCCCACGTGCACAGATGGTTTTAATGCGCGTTAAATGCACAAATGGACCCCCAGGTGCTCAGAGGACACAGCACTTCTGAAAGATGTGCCAACACACTCTCATCCCGGCATCCGGCACAGAGTCACGGAATTTCTGTCCCGCTCTTGGACATGCATGCCCCACAGCACATGTTCTTACGACTAGAAAGGTGTCAATGCATCCTCGGCTTCTCACAGGTGTCTGGGGGAACAGAGCCACACCGGGAGGCGGTGTGGGCATTAGAAGTTAAGAGCTGAGCTTTACCATCCACAAGCCTCCGCCATGTACTGGCTGCGTGAGCCTGGGTGAGTGAAGAGGCTTTCCGAGCCTCAGTTTCTCCATTTGCACATTTGCACAGGAGTATAACAATGTCTGTCTCTGAGGCTGCGGTGAAAACTATAAGAGATGATACCGGTAAAGAGCAACGGGCAGCCGTAGGCTTCTATTTGCCAGGTGCTTCTGTCTTACTATTATTGATGATTGGTAACTGGGGCATGGTCGGGGAAGGGAGGTTCCAGGTGACCAAGCCATGTCACAGAAGAACAGAAAAGGAGTTCGTCCAGATTACACTTTCTGATAAGTCTGTTTGGGTCCAGAGCTCAGTTCTCCCTAAACACCAAGAATGATTGACTTTCAGAAGACAGTTAGACCCTGTCTAATGCTGGAAACAAGTACTTAGTCAACTTGTTTTGAAGACATCCTTGTTAAGGAGTTCACCCCTGAGCAGGGCAGCAGTCTCTGTTCTTACACGCTTCCCTGAACAGAAACTTCTTTTGTATTCTAGAAGGGAATGTTGCATCTTCTACCCACTGGCACCAACTCTGCCCCATAAGGTGAAGAAGAAAGTCTTATGCTGAGTAACTTACACTGCAGCAACCAATGACTCCAGATTTTAGCGGCTGTTTATTAAGTTAATAAATTAACAGATCCGGGCCACGGAACCAGCTCCAAACGAGGAGCATTGTGTGTTCCTGCTCATGTAACCATCAGCCGCAGGTGAGCTGCATCTCTGCTCTTTGATCTTCATTCCAGGGCACGGGCTGAAGGAACACCCTTGTCTTGGTTTTGGAGCCAAGGGGAAAGTGTGTTTGAGGGACCAAATATGGATCTTTCTCTCATGTCTCATTGGTCAAAGGAAGTCACATAACCCAGCCAATTATCAAAGAGGACAAAGAAGTATGCCCTTCCTATGGAGATGGTAGCCAATATTTGGGAACTATAATACAATCAACCATATAGTCAAGGGATTTGGGGCTTAGGAGCCCTTACAGTCAGATGTGGAAAGAATAAGGTCTTGGAGGAAGAGAAAGGAGGTGAGGTAACTGGCAAAGAAGAACTGGTGTTTCCCAAAAGGCTCTAGATCCCTAAAGGTGAGTGGGCTTTCTTTTCCATGAAAGTGAAATCGACATCCTTCCCTGGAGTACTGGGGCCATATTTCCCGAATCCCCTTTGCTATGTGGTTCCGGATTTGATGAGTGGAGAGAGGAAGCCGAGGGGGAAGGAAAGTAGATATGCTCTCAGAGGTTGTCATCAGCACAAGTGGCAATGGACAGGCACCCAGAAGGCCGAGGGCCCCACCTGACCTTTCTCTCCTCTGCGACCAGCTCAGCTCTGGGCTGACCACACCCAGGCGCTGGGCTCAGGCCCTGGGGCTGCTGGTACACAAACTCAACAGCTTCTTGGAGACGACAGTTCACAGATCCCCCTCCTGAGCTCCCCTTGCAGCCTCACTGTGGGGACCTGACCTGCTGTGACTTCAGGTGTCCTCACAGCTCCAACATGTCCATCCTTCAACTCCTCCCATGCAGACACCCGCTTCCCAGCACCTCCCACATGTGTAAGGTCCAACTCCGATAGTAAACCTATTTCCATACCATGTGCAGGGACCCAGCTTCCCTGGCTGAACCCTGAAGGCACACCTGGCCCACAGAGCCCCCAACAGTCAGGGCTCAGCCTCACTCTGAGCCGTTCCTTGTCTCCCTCCATCCCACTCCCTGGAATAAGCCAAGGTCTTTTTCGGCTTAAATTCTCTCGTGTTGAGACTGACTTTCTATTTTTGAACATTCCTTGGGTATGTTCCTTGAGAACAAGAAGATGAGGATGAAGATGAGGAACAAGAGCTCAGTCAGTGACAGGACCCTTCTTTCCATCCTTCAGATTTCAGCCTCCATGCCCCACCCTCACGAGGCCCTTCCTACCTCCCTGGGTGTAGATGCTACTCCTACGTCCCATCACAACACTATTTCTTCCCCTCATCCACATGTGCATTATTCTACTGATGTGGGTGTTTTAAATTGCTAGTTTCCATGCACCAGAATATGAGACCGATATAGATGTGCGTTCTTTACCCTAGTAGGAATGACAGCAGAGAGGAAGGCTCTCAAAACAATGTTTGTTTACTAAGTTAATAAACTAACAGATCTGGACCACGGAACCAGCTGCAAGTGTTTTGGGATGCTGTTGTATCATCATAGTGGCCATTAGGGTGGTGATCCCAAGTGGGCAGAACTGGGTCAGAATGTTCCTTGTTCTTCCACCTTGTGGTTTTCATGGGCTGCTCTCAAAATTGGGGGGAGGGGAGTTTGACTGAGGAAGATGAAGGCTTCAGGAGGAGAGAGCTGTGCACTTGTGGGTGACAAAGGCAAGATGAATCTGAAGGACCTGATAGGAGAGAGAGAGACAGAGAGAGAGAGAGAGAGAGAGAGAGAGAGAGAGAGAGAGGACCCAGGGAGCCAGGACACGCTGGGAGGAAGTAGGAGAGGGACGGAACACCCAGGGAGCCTGTGGAGAAGGGAATTTGGGAAAGATGAATGTCCAACAGGGGATACATATATTTTCTTAATTGTCAGTTAATCCACATTGCTCACCGATGCTTTGGTACAAGAGGATTCTTTAGGGGAAAGTGAACAGCTGTTGAAGTCTGCAGCCAGGTGGGCAATAAGATAAACAGAGACAGGACATGTGGGCAGTGGACTTGAAGGATGGGCTTCTCCCTGGCATATGGCTTACCCTCAGAAGGCTGTGTACTGGGGAGAAGTTTGGAGAAAGCTCACAATGACACACCCTGAGACTTCCACTCTGATGATATGCCAAAGAACACACATTAGCGAAGGTTACGCATTGCTTTCCCAGTCTAAGCGTCCTGTTTCCTTTGAATCTCTGAGCCCAGAAAGCCTGAGAGTTGGGAGCCAATGACTCTTTTTCCTGACCATTGTCATTGGCGCCTACAACTCCCTGATAGTCCTCCTCAGACTGATGCTTCAGGGAGAGTAGAAATGGAAGCTCTGTAAAGCAGTGTGTATGCTTCGAAGCCAGCCACATGTGAAAAGGCTTGGTCTAGAGTCCTCACTGATGAGAGGACTCATCAGGTGAGAAAGAGATGCCTGGTAGAGAAGAAGAGAGGCACTCGGCTAATCACCAGCACCAACGCTCCAGATGTGTGAGTGAGCGCGTCTTGGATGTTCCAGCCCCAGGCAAGCTGCCTGTGCTAACACCGCGTGGAGCAGAGATGAACCGTCACTGCTGAGCCCAGCCTGACCCACAGAAGCATGGGCAAGAACATAGCTGATGTTTAAACCACTAAAGCAAAAAAGTTACACAATAACAACAAATGCCATGGGGTCATATATGTCTTTTCCCTACACATCTTACGTTGTTCTGAGTTCCTGCCTACCAACTCATCTGGCTATCCTTTGTCTCCTGCCCCTGGGGAGGAGCGCTCTGAGAAGTTTACTGGAAACCGAGTGTTCTGTTCCGTCTGGGCTCGGTAAACCCACAGTTCATAGGTTCCTCCTCATAATGAGCTCGAGGAAATTGAAATAACAAAAGACCCACTCCGGAGAGTTGACCTAGATTTGTAGAACCAGCTGCTAGCCGGGTCTCTCCCCTCTTCCCTCCAGAGGGTAATTAGCATGGATAGCTGCGACGTGCCCTTCACACAAGGATGCCGGGCAAGAACATTCCTCCTGACATCACAGAGGAGGCGGTCTCCAAGGAAGCCCAATTAAAAATGTGTGTGGTTGCAAAAGCGGCCGAGACTCAGGCATTAGGATGCCTGTCGACACCTATGTCTTGTCTTCCTAACGGAGCCCTCATCAGGAAGGCTGCTCAGAGCATCAGGACTTGGGGTGGCAGGTGACCTTGAGATGGGTGGCTCCTGGTGAGGACATTGGAGACCGCAGTTCTAAGCCTGAAGGGAGCATGTGATGGTGCGGCTAACCTAGCGAGAACACACAGCAACCGCCCAAGTGCTTTAACGCAAAGAAACTATTTTTCAATGCATTTTAAAAGCCTGCTTGCTACAGGAGGAGTTTTCAGCTATTGACTCAGGGATGCCCAAGCCACCTCTGGAAAGGTTCCCTGGAGGAGAGTTTGGAGAAGGGTTCTGAGGTACCAGTGGGCTTGGGGAGAGAGTGCTCTGACTCAAAGACGATGTCTCTCTTTGGAATGGGAGGACAGACGCAGGGATGCGTGCATCCATCTACAGGTGCCATCGTCTCTCGTGTACCAACTCTTTACAAACGGGCAGGCTGAACCCCACTTGTGGAAAGGACTTGCTGAACGCCACGCGGAATTAGTGGGAGGGGCAGGTCTGGCCCGAAGGATCCTTCCTGATTTGCTTGGGGGTATTTTCCCCCATTCACATGGTGCCTGGGGTTCGGATTCGTGACCCCACACTTGCGTGTTACACTGAGATGGATATCCCGGGCTGTGATTGATGGCACGTTTTAAGGCTCTTGGCTCAGAATCTCCTTGAATCCTGGGGGTCAGGGAAGGTAGCTTACTCCCCCTCCAACTTCCATTCCCGTCTTGCGGGCCACAACCTCACCAGGGCTTTGAAAGGGGAATCCGAACCAGTTTCTACGCGATGCTGTTTTGTCAGTGCCCTTAGAACTGTGGAAGCATTGTTACCACTCCAGCCGGGCGCAGGTTGCTGGCTTATTCCCTATAACTGTGCTTGATGTGTCACCTCAGAGAGGCTCAAAGACTCAAAAATAGGTTGAGCTGCTTCATCCAAGGGCTCTGACTCACCCAGAGCTGAGCTGTCCCCACCCGGAGGGACCAGACCCAGAGCCAGAGGACATAAAACTCGCATCTGGCTTCTCGGGGAGCCAGGCAGCCGCTGGGGAAGGGAGGATTCTTGCCCCTTTTTCTCGTCTGAGCCCTGAACCACCACGCTGATGCAGTCCCGTCTACCCCTGGGCTGTTGACTGCTCTGAGCCTTTGGGAACCTGCTTCCCATTCTGGAGGGAACTGCTCTGCTGAGGGAAGAACCCCAAGCTGCCCTGACAAGCTTCCTTAGGACAAGACAGCCCTCCTTCCTCTAAACCCCGAAGCTCAGCAGCTCTCCTACACTCACCTAAGCTCTTGCAATAGGTTACTCTTCAGTGCACACACACACACACACACACACACACACACACACTGGGTGTGTGTGCGTGTAGGGATGTTGCTATAGAACACGCTAAAGCTAGAGACTTCACAGAATAGTGTATCCCCAAGTCAGTCTCTGCTTCAGGCCTCTCATTTATTGGGAGCATCTGCCACTGGCTGTCGTGGGCACTGTGCCAGGGTCCACTAGGACAGGGCCTGGTAGAGAGCAGGAGAACAGAGACGGCAGCTGGTATCATCAGACAAAAGCAGCAGAGCCATGCGAGGTGGGGATGTTCTCGCCCACTCGCCACATGTCTCAGGGACCTTCTTAGCGTAAACACCAGACTGAATCCAAACGGCTCAGCCACCAGGAAAGGAACTGAGGCTCCAGAGGTTCATCTCGGACCCACGCCACACATCTCCGACCAAGCCAGGTCCGGGTCTGAGGGGTTTGAATCTCAGCTCGCCCCACACGCTCACCCTCCCGACCTGCAATGTGATTACCGGGAACTGAGGTTCACACACTATCAATCCCTGTATAATAATTGATGGTGAGTAATGATAGCCACACGAATGAAGGTGTGAGATTAAAGCTGAGTGACCGACAGTTAGAAATTGCGAGGGGAGTTAGGCTTTCAGTATTTATTGTGGCGTCCCTGGGCGGGCGCCAAAATGTGGGAACCCCTTTTCACGTCCCTCGCGATTCAGGGTCCCCGGTTCAGGCTTCGGGTTTCTGGAGAAGGCCACACACAAATGAATAAAGAGACTTAGAAAAATATTAATTTGGGAAATGGGGGGCCAGGCGGTAGTCCAACTCTAGTGGCAGAACTACTGCCTGCTTTGGCTTCACCACTCCTCTTATTAAGATTAAAATCATAAGATACACCTGTGTCCTCCAGCCAGAAAACACCAGTAAAAGTCAATCAGTAGATCTTCTTAGGACTAACAGGTTGGGGCTGCTTCAATCATCAACATCCCACTAACCAGCTCCGACCTCTCAGAGCAATCAAGATTGACCAGGCCTCCGAACTCCCTGTCCATAGCTCTCCATCATTAAAACAATGATTGGCTTCTGGCAATTTATGGTGATGAAGATGATCATGGTCGCAAGTAGGTAGCTCATACCGGCCAGCAGACCCGCGTTTGCCAATATGTCTCTCACGTTCCCTCGAGAGAGGGTTCTGCATCAGGAAACTCCATCAGGAAGCCCTCTCAGTGGCCCCCGGAAATCCACCGCGCTCTTGAGTGTTAGTCGTGCAAACGTTGTGTGACGCTGAAGCGAGACACCGTGTTCCCTGACCTCCATTTTCCGCACCTGCGTCTGCAGGCATTCCTCCCACCCTCTCTGGTTTCTGCGCGAACTGAACAAGGTGAAATACGTCCGGGAACTTCGCTACGACGGAGAGGAATGTACGGGATTCATTATCCTCTCTATTACTCTCCTGATTGCCCTGTTGGACTTTGATTCCAGGGCCTCGTCCTCCGTCCTCCGGGAGGCTCCGGCTTTGCCCAGAAAAACTCATTCATTAGGCGCCGAGGGTAATTCCCGGGCGGACGGAGGAGGCGAAGCCGCCAGATCGGCTAAATTGGAAACGTTTAAATTTTTCATCTATTCCCTTGTCTGCTCTTTGGTCAATAGCTTATCCTGACAACTTCATTACGGCCTAATTACTCCGAGTTCCTCTGCTCGTTTTTCCGTGTGTGATCAAAAGCCCGCCCAGGTCTGGACCCCTGCCTGGCAGCCACGCCTGCCTGCGCCCTGAGGGGTTTCCTTTCCTCCAGGAGCATATCGCCAACGCCCTTCCTGGGCCCTGCGGACTGGTGGCCCACCCCGTTCTCTGCACACACGTTTCCTTCCTGGGCAAGAGGGGCCCATTTCTCTCTCCGGGCACAGCGGACGCGTCCTCCGCCCGTAAATCCTGGACCACCTTCTGGTCCATGAGCCCTTTGCTCATCTTTTCTGGAAACTTGCCTCTGTCGGCTGCGGTGAGACGGCCTCAGAAAGGGCCGAGCTTCGCTTAGCCAGGCCCGCTTCTCTGGATGTGATCGCTTCTCTGTCTCCTGAGGCTGCTGTGGAACACAGGTGGAGGGAGGGGCCCTCGCGGTTCCCCGGCCTCCGGAGTGTCCAACCCGCGGCTCCCGCTACCCCAGGGCCGCGAGTGAGACACACAGACTTCCAGCTCGGGTCCAGGAGCTGCGCCCCGGCAGGCGTGTGTGTTCAGGGAGCAGACGTGACGGAACCATGCGCCTGACTCTTGGATTTCAAGTCACCAGTGGCTTCACGGTTGAAGGAAAGAGAAAGGAAGTTGGCATTTCGGGGACGTCGGTTCAAGGACTGCAACTCTTCCTAGCGACGGAGCATCCGGGCCAGGCCTCCTCCTGGGTGGCCCGGTTGCCTACCGTGCCAAGCGGGGATCGCTGTGCCATCTGCATAGTTGGGGCTTCGCTGGGAAAGTATGTGTGGTATGGCACCTGCACCAGAAGGCCTGGGATCTCTCCCCTTTTCCGTATCGCTCGGTCTAACCCAGTGGTGGGCAAACTGCAGCTCCAGAGCCACATGCGGCTCTTTGGCCCCTTGAATGTGGCTCTTCCACAAAATACCACGGCCTGGGCAAGTCTATTTTGAAGAAGCGGCGTTAGAAGAAGTTTAGGTTTAAAAAATGTGGCTCTCCAAAGACATTTCAATCGTTGTAACTGTTGATATTTGGCTCTGTTGACTGATGAGTTCGCCGACCACTGGGCTAACCCAAAGTGAGCTGGGTTCTTACTAACGCTCCTTGGTCACCGTCCACGCAGGCCCACGTGATGCCCTCTGGCAGGGGATACGGGCACTCACTCCCTCCCCACTGGCCCGGACCAGGACGAAGGTGTGGCAGCACGGAGCTGAGTGCTCTGTTTACGGAGGGCCACACTCCCCCTGCATGTGGGACCTCCCTCGGCCCCAGAGGGCGAGCGCCTCCTGAAGCGCTCTCTAGGATCCCGGAGCCGGTGGCCGGATCTCAGATGAGCACCACTGGACGGGATCCGAGGGGACCCGCTTTGAGGTCCCCATGTTGTTTGTGTGAAGCTGGAATCCAGAGCGGGCGAGCCCTGGGTCAGCACCAAGTCAGGGCCGGTGCCCGTCTCTCATTCCTGGCACAGCGTCTCCCACTCACCCTCGCCGCCTCCGGGGGGAGGAGGAAACAAATCTCTTTGGCTGTAAGTGCTACCTCTATGGAGGCTCGGCGAGCAGCAGAGAGCAAACCAGTTTTTGTCTGGAAGGAGGAAACAACACAGACCCTACGGGAGAGAGAAACGAGTGCCGAGTGCTTGGCGAAGAGGAAATGGAAGAAAACCCTCTGGCTGCTGGCAAAGAAAAGGAAGGGGTGTGTAGGCAGGGGGTACAGTAGGTGAGGAAGACACAGCATGACAGGGAGCTGCTTGTTCAAGAACTCCTCACTGTGACCAGTCTCCTCCTCAAAAACCACGAACGGCTCCCCATTTCCTGGAGGACAAGGTTTGAGGACAACAGAATATATGAGTTAGAAGTACGTCTAGTTGTGTGTGTGTGTGTGTGTGTGTGTGTGTGTGTGTATCAACTCGTAGTTTAATTTTAAAATATTGTTATCACAAAACAGAAACAGAGTCATGGATACGCAAAACAAACTGGAGGGCTTGGGGGACTGACTGGGGGAAAAAAGGTTGGGGAACTGGGTGAAAAAGAAGCACAAACTGGCAACAATAAAATAGTCTTGGGAATATAAAGTACAGATGGAATATAGTCAATGATACTGTAACAGCTATGTTTAGTCCCAGTACTATATTTAGTACTGGGAGGACACTTGTAAATTATATAAATGCCTTACCGCTATGCTGTACATCTGAAATGAATATAATATGGAACGTCAAGTGTAATTGGAAAAGAAGGAAAAAAAATAACGAAAACTGTTTTTATGTGAAGAAATAGGTAGTAGGGATAGAGAAATCCAAATCCTGCCTGAGCGGAAATTTTACATGTGCCTTCGCCATCTTCAGCGCTCTCGCTTCCCCAAAAGCAAGCCCTCTGACATCCCTGTGGTCCTCAGAGAAGGACTGAGGGGCGGGAGAGTCAGAGGACAAGAGTTAGAGAGCAGCTCCCTCTACAGGCTCTGCAGCTGCAAATGAGAATTGCTACCCCTCCCCCCACCAAAAAACAAACAAACACAAAAACAAAACAAAGACCCAGCCCCAGGGCCCTATTTTCACAGCAGGCCCAGTGAGTCTGAGCCTTCTAGTACCCTGGAGTCACTCCACTGCAATGATGCCAGAGCTACAGGGCCAGCGGTCGGCGGGCACAGCGCCACCTAGATGTACGATGTGACAGTGCAGGAATGGACCTTCTATTTCCATGGTTTCATCTTTACTTTGATGCCTGTAATAGGCACTTCCTCTTCGGTGTTTCATTTTGCTTTGTGTTTTTTCCTACCCACCTTTCGGTCTGCCTTGGATTAGCACCCTGCTCTCCCTCCTGGGGGTCTCCCATTCTGCCTGGGGGGGGGGGGGAGGGATCATTGGCCACCTAGGGGAGTCGAAGGGACTAGCCTTGCATTCTCCCCACCTTGTCCCAGATAGGCCGGGTCTACATGTGACTTGGGTCTGGCCACCAGGTGCTCTCCTGGGACTTTAAATACTGAGCAGATGACGCAGTGGCAGCTGGAGGCTGCTAACTGTCAGATCTGTGCAGTGGCTGTGGCGTGGCCATGGTGTTTCACAGAGACCAGACTGGACATGCTGTAAGGTCACTGCCATGGTCCTGTCGTCTGGCCAGCCAACATCCTTGGTCCCCGCTGCCTTCGAGCTCGATCTGCTGGCTCCTGGGAGTCCTCTTGAGGCCCCAGGATCCCTCCTTTGCTCAAGTGGCTGGAATTATTTCCAATCGCTTTCAACCCAAGGACCTTCTATGGGGTACCGTGTGAAAGCGTGTCATTACAGACGAAACCTGTGATTTTATGGATATGATTCCTGAGGAAACAGCAAAGCTTTAAAATTGGGCTCGGTTACATGAAAGGGAAAACATTACATCAGAAAACAAGTAACGTGTGAACTCATTGTAACGGTGGCGATTAGGGAGCCGGTAAGGGGTTCCGCCTCCTTGTCTCTAGAGCAGAAATGAGTCCCGTTGGGGCTCCGCAGCGGAGCTGACCGGACCAGGAGCCCTGACCCTGACGGGTGTCACCAGCTCCACTCCTGTCGGGGCGCCAGAGCCTGGCCACCCTCAGCGTCTGGGGCCATTGGCAGCAGGAGTGTGTTGGGCTGTCCGTCCCCAGGGGCTGGCCGGCACCCGGTGTTTCCATACCCAATCCCGTTGTCCAGACAAACTCTTTTCTGGGGTATGGTTTTGTCCTGAAACTTGGTGCCGGCGTGGCGCACTGTTCCATGTCCCTCCTGTCTTTACAGAGCCACTCCCCGCGGAGGGCAAGGCCCGCAGCCCAGAGAAACACCCAGATTCCCTCGATGGCCTCATTCCTCAGGAACCGCACAGTGAGCCCCCAAGAGCCCATCGACACCCTCTGCCCCGTGGCTTCATGGCTCCGTGGCTCCGTGGGACAGCCGTGGCTCCGTGGGACAGCCGTGGCTCCGTGGGACAGCCGTGGCTCCGTGGGACAGCCGTGGATCCGTGGGACAGCTGTGGATCCGTGGGACAGCCGTGGCTCCGTGGGACAGCTGTGGATCCGTGGGACAGCTGTGGCTCCGTGGGACAGCTGTGGCTCCGTGGGACAGCTGTGGCTCCGTGGGACAGCTGTGGCACTCCCAAAGCCACCTCATCACCATGACTCACCGGTGCAAGCGTTAGTCCGACCAGGGAGCCACGTCCTGCTTCCTCCACACCTACAAAATTAAACCTCGGATAATTTTGCAGGAGGAGCCCACAGAGCTTGTCCCTTTGCTTTCACTCCCCGTAAGCAGTCCCCGCTGGCCCCCCGTCCTCGTCCGGCCAATGACAGCCTCGCCAGCTGGAGGGGTTGAAATGGCCACGGGGAGGGTAATGGGAGGAGGCTGCCGTGGGAAGTGCTGAGCCCAGGGGTGCTGCCGCCTGATGGGTTTGGCACGTCGGTGGGAAGAGAAAGGCCCTGCAAAGGCCAGTGTGCTGGGGCCGTGGTCAGAAAAGGCAGGAGCAGAGTTCAGAATCCTCCCTCCCTGGGCCTTCCATCCTCCACAGAGCCCAAGTGGGGACTCCCAGGAGGACAGTGCGCCCCCTGTGGGAAGCCGCAGCGCTCCCTGCCATCTGCCTGGGCAGAGGGACATGGAGACAGCGCCCTGTCCTCTGTGCCATCAGGAGGGGACGGAACAAGCCCTGCTCCCCTTGATGCCCAGAGAATGACCACGGCCGGTTCTCCAGGCTCCGCTGAAGCCAAGGTGAGGAGGAAGACGGACTTTCATCCAAGAGAGGAAAGGAATAAATACAGGAGCTCAGAGAGGAGGGAGGGAGAGAGGAAGGGAGTTTGATCAGTAAACTGACCTCCACCTTCTATTGTTGTTTTCCCCTCCATTTGGAAAGAACGCCAATATACACACACATTCCAGGGATATACTGCAAGTTCCACTTACTTTCCTCAAATATTAAAGAATGAATGGAGCTGACCTTCAATTCCCAAGAGCTATACCAACTTCACACGCCGGTGACCTGAAACTGTCTGACTCGGTGGACTTATTGCAACTACTGGCCTCTAGGGGGCACAGCTCTGCCACCTCCTGCATGTGTGGGGACCAGGACCCGGTCCCAGTAAACGTGGCTTCCGGGGCCAGACCAATGACCCGTTGGTCCACTGCACCTGTTCATCATTCGGCCCAGGTGGCATCTCTCTGAGGAACCGTCTCTGGCTTTCTTGGCTAGAGCTGGTCCCCCAGATGTTCCCAGACTCCTCACTGGCCATGTCGCCCCACCCCCCCCAACCCTGTATTGCATGATGTGCTTCTGTGCACACCTTGCTCACCAGCCTGGGACGTACCCGTTAGGACCACGCCACCACACCCAATAACAGACCAGACTGGGGGAGCCCAGGGGAACTTAGGAGCTCCTCCAAGGTCTCAGAGCTAGTGGGCGGTAGAGCCAAGATTTAAGCCCACCTCCCAACGCTCTTCATCTTTCCCACGTTAATCTGTTTCCTGCAACAAGTAGATTTCTGAAGTGCCCCCGAAGGAAATAAGTTTTCTCTCTCAGAGAAACCTCGAGCTGGACACTGGAGAGTGGGACCCGGGTCCCTGGGCGATGGGACAGCCCGCCTTTCAAAGGGAATGATCTCGTAGCTCACGAGTCCGCCTTGCAATTAACCGAGGACTGTGGCTCTTCACTTCATGTTGCTTCTCCATCATCTAATTTCCGCTGCAGGTTAATGGCCCCGTGGGGAGTTATTGCTACTTGGGTTTCGAAAGCAGTCAGCGGTCTTCCCGGATTATGGGTGGTTAATGGCATCGCCCAGCTGTCTTGACTTTCTCCCCATCCTCCCGAGGTGACCCCAGAGAAGAGGACGACAAAGGAGAGAGTGGGTCTCCCTTTCTGGTCGCTGGAACCTTCTGCAGCCCCATGGCCACCCCTGGTCCCAGCTCTTAGGGGACCACCCGCTCACAGCCAGCCCGGGCATGTCCCAACCGTTACTCTCACAAATATGTCAGTGGCTCTCAGTGTGTCCAAGGCTCTGCGCTAGGACTCTGGGGACCCGGAGGAGGGTCCAGTGAGTGAGGTTAGAATCGGGTTGCCTGGGATAGTCATGGAAGGTCTGAGCCCGGCCTCCTCAGGCAGAGTTCCTCTTCGGTTTCGTCCGGGTGCTTATCACAGTGTGTTTATTCATTCAATTAACACAGACTGTGAGTCCACAGTCCTTTCCAGATAACGCCTTCCTAGGAGCTTATGGTCCCATAAGGGACGCAGATAAACGAATGGGGTGTGATAGTCCATGGAGATGGGTCAACAGTGGGGGTGAGGGCAGGGCGTGAGAACACAAAGGAGTCCTTTGGGGCTGAGGAGCGGGCAAGCTTTCCTGGAGGATGTCAGGGTTCCAGCTGAGTTTCCATCGGAGCGGGAATAGGGGTCGGCCAGGAGAAGTAGTGAGGGGGAGGGAGAGGGGGCGGGTAGGAGCACTGACTGTCTTCATCAGAGAGACCAGCTCAGCAGATTCAGATGAGAACGAGTAAGTCATACGGGGGAAGGATGGAGGTTAACATGCCTTCGGTCGTTTCAGAGTGAAGACGCCTGTGAGAGGGATGAGGCTGGAGAGGGAGGCCTGTGTGAGCAGGAGGGTCTGGTAAGCCTGCAGGAGGCTGGCTCGGCGAGTGTGCAGGAGAGCGACATGGGCAGGCAGGGGCTTCCCACACAGCGTCTGCTGCACTCCGCAGACCCGACTTGGGCATCAAAACATGTCAGGCTGGCCCGGCCAGCGTGGCTAACGAGCTGAGCATCGACCTATGAACCAGGAGGTCACAGTCCATTCCAGACCCAGCACGGCCAGTGGGTCGGGGCACGTGCCCGGGGTTGCAGGCTCGATCCCCAGTGGGGAGCATGTAGGAGGCAGCCAATCAATGATTCCGTCTCATCATTGATGTTTCCATCTCTCCCTCTCCTTTCCTCCCTGAAATAAACATGTATCTATTTAAAAACACGCTGCAGGCCGAAGCAGGATGGTGATTAGAGGAACAAAGGGGGCGACAGAGATGGAGAGGCAGACATCACTCGCAGGCACACGTCACTCGCACACATCACTATGTTGGGAGAAGAGCCAACAGAACCTAGCTCAGAAGACGAGTCCGTGCAACGGCAAACGGCGGGCCTGGAGAGAAATGCAGACCGCAAAGTCCCCTGCGGCCACCTGGAGCCCAGACGGCCCCTTGTTGGTGAGGTAGCAACACCCCGTCGCTGAGCTTCCCTGCCTGGAACACTAGGTCAGTCGCCCCTCGAGATGCACACTTCACGGCATTCCGAGAAGACAGCCCAGCGACTTTGACTGCAGGCCCTGGGATGACTCGGGACCAGAAGGTCCCAGAACTTTCCTCGGATGATGAGAAGCTCAGAAGCAGCTTTCATTCTGCGGGAGCCGGGCTGAGTCTCCCGGGTTTGTTGACCTAGGCTGTGTCGACGGGATATGTCACTCGCTTTAGACAAGACAGACGGCGCCAGCTCCTCGAAGACGTGTAAGCTCGAGGCCTTTGTCACAGTGTGTCCCCCACGCGTGGAACAGCCCGGAGCTGCGCAGACGCGCCTGGAGGCAGGGCGTCGTAGAAATTCTGACCCGTCTGGGAAGTCTCTGTCTGTGAAAGCGAGGCTTCACGTTTTCTGAAAATCGCACCAGCGTTGGTGCAGCCTGTACAGGAGCAGAAGCACAGGGAACTGGTCCTGGTTGGCGGGGCGGGGGGGGGGGGGGGGGGGTTGAGGGAGGACGGTGGGAACACCTGCCTGGCTGCCCCTCCACCCGCCAGCCAGGCTCGGGCCTCAGGAAATGACAGCCCTCCTCGGCCGAGGCATGTGGGTGAGGTGAGGGGGTGGCAGTGAGCCATCTCGCAGGGCAGCTGCCACCTGCAGGTCAGCATCCGAGCCTCGCTGCCCTGCCCTGACACGTGGCTCTCCAGGCAAGGAGCCAAAGGCTGCAGGCTCCTTCCCAGGCTGCTGGGAGCTCGAGGGAGGGCTGGGCCTCGGAGTGGAAACGTGGCCAAGGTCACAGTCACACTGGCAGCAGCATTGGAGCTAAGAGGGGGGTCCCGAAGCCCAGCATCTCTTCGGTGCCATGCTGTGCTGGGCGTGGACTCATTTAGGAAGCGCTCGGACGTGAGCTCAAAACCCATCCCGACCCACAACCCTGGAGTCGGAATCCCAACCTCCCCTCCCACGGGGAGCCCCTCCACAGGGGAGCCTCCCTCCCAGCCTCTACCCAGCAGCTTCCTCCAGGCCCACCTGGTCCAGGCCCTACCTTCCCAAGGGCCTGTGTCACAGGGCCTGTCCAGGGACCATCTGAACATGCTTTCCTGAATGCTCAGGGGGCAGGGACATGGTCCCTCTGTAATCCCTCCTCCTACCAGCTCCTGCCCCACTCCACAGGCGTGCCATCAAGTTGCCAGCATTAAATCTATCAAGAGAAATCTGATGTCCCAACTGTTCGCATGGAAAACCCACTATTTTTGGAAAAGACAGGAAACCACATCCAGGAAATCTGCTGAGAACATCCCCTAAGAGTCCCCCAAACCAGCGGGAAGCCACTCAGACTCCAGGAACCTGGGTTCATGATGGGCCCACCCCAATGGGGAGACCTATTGATTGGAACATTCCTGTCCTAGCTTTCTCTCACCCCAAAGAGTCCCACACTGGCTCATGGGGAACACTCCCAACACCCTCTATTTGGGGGAGCACTCCCAACACTCTCTATTTGGTGAACACTCTCAACCCCTCTATTCCTGGGAAAACTCCCAACACCCTCTGTTTGGGGGAACACCCCAACACCCTCTATTCGGAGAACACTCCCAACACCCTCTATTCGGGGAACACTCCCAACACCCTCTATTCTGGGGAACACTCCCAACACCCTCTATTCGGGAAACACTCCCAACAGCCTCTATTCAGGGGAAAACTCCGAACACCCTCTATTCAGGGGAACACTCCCAACACCCTCTATTCGGGGAACACTCCCAACACCCTCTATTCGGAGAACACTCCCAACACCCTCTATTCGGGGAACACTCCCAACACCCTCTATTCAGGGGAACACTCCCAATACCCTCTATTCGGAGAACACTCCCAACACCCTCTATTCGGAGAACACTCCCAACACCCTCTATTCGGGGAACACTCCCAACACCCTCTATTCAGGGGAACACTCCCAACACCCTCTATTCGGGGAACACTCCCAACACCCTCTATTCAGGGGAACACTCCCAACACCCTCTATTCTGGGGAACACTCCCAACACCCTCTATTCGGGGAACACTCCCAACACCCTCTATTTGGGGGAACACTCCCAACACCCTCTATTCGGAGAACACTCCCAACACCCTCTATTCGGGGAACACTCCCAACACCCTCTATTCAGGGGAACACTCCCAATACCCTCTATTCAGGGGAAAACTCCCAACACCCTCTATTCAGGGGAACACTCCCAACACCCTCTATTCGGGGAACACTCCCAACACCCTCTATTCGGGGAACACTCCCAACACCCTCTATTCGGAGAACACTCCCAACACCCTCTATTCCGGGGAATACTCCCAACAGCCTCCATTCAGGGAGCACTGGGCCCCACACAGCAGGTTTTCCCCAGTTCCACCCTCCGCATTTCCTTCCTGGGGGTCAGCCCTCCACTGCAGGGTCATGCTCAGAATTGTTCAGTGGGAGGTTCTCACCAGACCTCAGCTGGCCCCCAAAACTACAGCGGCATGTTGAAGAAATCGCAACCCCTCCTTCCACGCCCTTAAGGGAGCCAGAGCCCTGGGTCAGGCTTTCCCACATTGCCTTTGCAGACTGCAAACCCAAGGACCTGGCTCTGGATTTCTGAGTCGTCAGCTCGGGGTGCTGATGGGAGCCTTCAGTTTCCACATCTTATTATAGATCTGTATCAAGACCCATTTGTGTGCGAGGAGAAAGTGCACTCTTTTCTTCCTTTGGTCCCCTATCCGAATGTTCCGAGCCTTTATGGCTCTCTGACTCAGTGTCTGAGACAGATTTTCTAAGTCACAAGATGGAGTGACTCATGCCTGTCTGTACGATCCCTGAAGCCCATCACACGCAGATGGCCACGCGAAAGTAAGTCTGGACAGTCTGCAGTTCTGAGCAGAGGGGGCTCAGAACAGAGAGAGGACTCTGTGTGCCGAGAAGCAAAGGGAGAGACTTGGCGTTGCTCTGGAGAGACGCCGACAAGATGTGGGGAAATGTGCTTGAAGAACGAAGGTGGCGCATGGAATTACCTACTGGGGACTGCCACCTGCTTCATGCACAGCTTGTCCCCTTATCCCCAAAGAACTCCGTATTTCCTAACCGGCATCCCTCGTCAGGTTCTGACTCAGTGTTCCTTTCTCTGGGAAGGTTTTGCTGACCACCAGCTCCACTGAATGGTCCTGCTCTGCTCTCCCAAAGCAAACCGCACTTGAGTACGTATCACGCTGCATGGTAATCGTGTGGTTATTTCTCTACTTCATCATTAGCTAAGTGGAAACTGAAATCTTTGTCATCCTGTACCCCAACAGCCTTCTGTAAAGGCAGCAATAGCACGTGTTCAACAAATGGTTTACCTATGTATCAGTTAGCATAAGTCAGGTTATGCTGTAGTGACAAGCAACCCCCACATCTAAGCAGTTTAACACAGCAAAGGCCAGGTGCTCAGTCATGCAAAGCCCTAGAATGCTCAGCGGTGGCACACCAGGGTGCGAAGGAAGATCCTGTATACCGCGCCTCCATTGCCCACCTCCACCCTGAGCTCTCTCCAAGGTGTCTGAGCTCTGTCTATTGCTGGAACCGGGATTTAGTTGAGACTCTTGAGTTGCCACCACCTACAATGAAATCTTCTCTCACCACATAAGCATCAATAAAAACAAACCAACACACACATACACGAACACTCACACCCACCCCTCTCTACCTCCTCCTCCTCTGCCGAAGCACAAATTAGTTTCTAAAACCTGGGAGAGAGAGGCAGTTGGTGGCCTGAAAGTATTCTTTCCAAAGGCTGTTTAAGGTTACAAAGGAGAGGGATAAATGACACACACCAATGCCCGGACATGAATGTATTCTCTGAGTATTTTTTGCTTTTCTCAAATGTTCCTTTCTAAAGGCAGCTGTCATCTCTCTCCATTGGAACTCTTCCTCCCACCCACGGCCCATCTGCTTACTCACTCTGTGCCTGGATCAACCAAACAAAGGCCCACCCTTTAGCCAAATCCTGACCAGCTGCCCTGGGCTTGTCCTGGGCCCCCCAAATTTCTCAGGTAACCCCATGTACATTGGGTGGGAGGTGGGGGTTGGGGATGGAGATGGGGTCACAAGCATCAATATGGCTGAGGTGCTTTGACCTTTTCCTCCCTAGGACCAGATTGCACAGCTGCTCTGACCTTTCCTGGGAGTGTCCGCCCTGCAATCCTGACCTAGGACTGGCCAGCTGGACCTGAAGGTACTGGACTTTGTGGCTCAGTGACCTTGGGCAAGTACTTCCCATCCTGAAACTCAACTTCCTCAACTGTAACAGGAAGTGTAGTATAGGACTCCCTCCCACGGGTGGAGCTGAATGAGAGACGGGCGCAAGGCCTGCAGTGAGAAGCCAGTCTCTGCTCTGCCGTCATTTCATCTCCACCTGTGCATGGGTGAGGAAGGCGGGGTCTTTAGTAGCTGGGAGACTGGGTAGCTGTTGTTTTCTGTTAGAGGGAGGTAAGGACCGCCAGCCCACCTGGCCCTCGAAGCAAAGGAAGCAGCCTGAGTTCTTGGGGAGACTGGAGGGCTGTGGACAGGAGTGGGGTTTGGCTTTCACAGCGTCACTTAGGAAGCCTGCCCCACTCTTCTGTTCTCATCCCCACATCCTGCTTAATAATGGCTTTAGCCATCCCTGCATTGTGCTTCTGGCCCACCCATTTCTCCGAGCACTTGCCGGCACTGTTCCGGTGCCTGCAGCAGCACTCCACCACCCAGTTGACTTCCGCTTCTTCCTCAAGGCACGGCTGAGCCAGCCCCTCCCCAGGAGCCTTCCTGTGTCCTCCTCATTTTCACCGGACATCTCTCTGGACCAGGTTCACCCACACCCTCTCTGCTGACCCCCTCACAGAACCCAGCACACATGTCTCCCTGGTCCCAAACACATTCCTTGCATATGTATCTATACACTTTTTCTGTTGTTGATCCTGACCTGGGGATATTTTCCCATCGATTTTTAGAGAGAGTGGAAGGGAGGAGGAGAGACAGAGAAATAGCCATGTGAGAAAGACCTATTGACTCGATGCCTCCCGCACATGCCCCGGAATCTAGCCCAGGACCCTCCAGACCATGGGCTAGCACTATATCCGCTGAGCCAAACAGGCTAGGGCTATTCCTTGCATATACTGAGTGGTAACTAAATGTTGACTGAATGATCACATTCCCATAAAAAAATCAGATTCAACTCAGCAGTAAGTAAACACTACTCTATGTAGCTGTATAATTGATCTAAGACCATTATTTCTACTTTTTTTTCTCCTGTGAGTTAGACCTGATGTGTTTATCACCTCCACCAGAAATTGTTTCCAGAAGCCACTGCTTTATTGCTGTAGGGGAGCAAATAGGCTGCCACCACCTCACTTGAGTGAGACCGCACAAAGAAACACAACATATGTTTAGAAATCAGAAAAGAAACTATAATTAATAATTCATGAGTGACAGCAGAGATCACAATAGAAATCTAGAAGTGAATGATGATGGAAGTACTAGCATATTAAAACCTGTGCAATGCAATTAAAAGGATACTCAGAGGGAGATATATCGCCCTACATGGAAGTCTTAGAAAACAATGAATCTTAGGAAGCTACATATTTAATTCAAAAGCTAGAAAAAGAAGCAGAATAAATGGAAAGAAACGTAGAAAAAGATAAAATTAAAAAGCAATGAATTAGAAAATAAGGGCGCTGTGAAGATGTTCATTTTTTAAAGGTTCGTTGAAAAGGTTCATAAAACAGCTCTCTGAAAATACTGCTCGAGAAAAAGATACAAATAAACAATATTAAGAACACCAGTGGAACGTAATTCTGGTTTCAGGAGAAAATCTAGCAAGCATGAAACAATGCTGTGAATAGTATTGTGACAATGATTTTCATTACTAGGATGAAACGAATACTTCCAGAAAAACCAAAATTGACTCAAGAAGAAATAGAAAACCTAAGTTAACCATTCAAGAAATTAAATTACTGGTCAAAAATCTTTTCTCCACCCCCAAAGAAAAATAATAGCACTAGATAATGTCAAGTTATGCTAAATCTCTAATCAATGAAAAGTTCCTATTTTGGACAAGCTCTTCCTGAGACTAGAAAGAGGGAGAGTAACTGACAGGAAAGGGTTAAAATAAAATTCCCTGTGGGTGGACCCTGGACACTTGGTAAAGGTGACATGTCAGCTCACTTCCAACCATCATCACTTCGAGCTAAGGAAGAAAAACAAGCCCATGACTGGCAAACTCTGCTGCCATGATATGTGTCTGCCTTGCTCACTGTGCTCGCACTATGTTGCCTGTGTGTGTCGCCCACCAGGCTGCCAACTCCTTGAACTCAGTGCATGGGTTTTATCCCCCTGGAATGTTTTCAGCACCTAGAACAGCACTGGTCACTCAGTGAACCTCCTGCAGGTGGACAGCCAGGCCTAAGGATGCAAGTACCCGAGATGTGCCTCTTTCCCAAAGCACACAGCGCGGGTCTTATTTGCTTTTATACTTGCATTTGGGCAGTTCTTCCATGTGGTTCTTGGATAGTGGATTTGAGGGCCAGCGTTTGCTGACATTCAGATCAGTGGAGGGGTTTACGCTGCAGAGCCATGAACACGTAACAGTGGAGATTAGGCATGTTCCCCACTGGGAGCACCCGCGGCATCCTCCCCATGGGGATTTCTCAGAGAAGTTTCTATCTGGGTTCTGGCTTACGTGGCCCTCGCTTGCTTCATTATTGCTTATTCTGATCCCTTGGTTCCTAGTGATTTTGTCTGGGAGCCACTCAACTGTCCCTTACTAAACTTCCTTCTTCCGTATGTTAAGGTCTGCTCTCCCCGCACTGTGTCTGGACCCCAGAAGGAGAAGATTCATGGAGCAAAGCCAAGCAACTTCCAGCATGTGATGAGAACCAGAGATACACATCTGCTGTCGTAAGCTGCTAAGATTTGGGGACCATTGTCACTCAGCAAAGCTGTCTACTACAGTGTGAGTGCCTCATCTCCTAACAGGGGCAATGCAATGATTATGGTTTTAAACCAAATACAGAAAGATATTTCCTGGAGGTCTCTCAATTAACAGGTCTTCTGAGAAAACCATTGCTCTGGTTGGGATGCTAAATAATCAAACTTTTCCCTCCAGGGAGAGAAATAACAGTAAGTGCCTCTTATTCTGTAGATGCTTTGCATGAATTTTCTTAGTAAGAAAGATTTACTTCTTAACACAACTCTGCAAGAAGGATTTCTATGCCAATTTAAAAAAAAAGTTTTAATTGATTTTAGAAAGAGGAAGGGAGGGTTGGGAAAGAGAGAGATGTGAGAAACGTCAACTGTTAGCTCCTGCACATGCTCCAATTGGGGACCAAACCCGCAACCTGGGAATGTGCCCTGACTGGGAATCGAACCGGTGACCTTTGGGTGCAGGGGACGATGTTCAACCCACTGAGACACATGGGCCAGGGCTCTAAGTCCATATATAGAAGAAGAAACCGAGGCTGAGAGAGAATCTAACTGGCTTGTCCAAGTCACACAGACAGTGACTGGGATTTGAAGCAGCTCTAGAATTCAGATAAAACCTGTGTTCTTTCTCCCACATCACACTAAAACGACACCCGTCTGCTACCGAGGATGCCAGCAAAGGCTGCTCTGAGGGCCCCTCAGGAGCTACGTTCAGTGCAAAAGACATCTCCCTCCCGAAACCATTAAAATCTCTCTCACAAGACAATTTAGTAAGAAAGATTTTCTTAGCCCCCCAAATTATTAAAGACTATCTCTCCCAAATTCTCTTTGATTTTTTTTTTACTATAATTGGGTACATTCCCAGGGATGTCATGTTGAAACAAGAGGTCTTTGAATCCTATGAGACAGGTAACAGCGTCTGTGTTTCAATGGGAGCAGCTTCTACCAGCCAATGCCGGCCTTGACTGAGTCTTTTCAAGATGCCCCGGGAGCTGGCCGCCTGCCCAAAGGGTTCTCAGCCAATCAGCGAATGCTCTATGGAAGCCTTCCCTGTGCCAATCCCCATGCTGGACACCGGGGCCAGAACACACCAGCACCTTCCCTGTATTTTCCTCCTTAGACTCCATGCACACTGGGAACCACTGTAAATCCCTTTACACAGAGAAATACTGGGATTCGTCCAGCCGGAGTTGCTTCCTGTAGCCAGGCTGGGATTCTCCCCTGAGTGAGCTTGGCTCTGGTCTCCGGTTTGGGTATCCTGTTTCATGTCGCCACAGCCTGAGGACAACATTATGGAACGGTCCGTGGCGGCTCTGCGGAGCAGCGTTCACGCTGCGTGATCTCGGCCGTCCCCGGGCCTGCTGGACAAGTGGCCCCCAGCGAATGTGTAGGGACTTGGATTTTGAGAGGGTCCCCAACTTCTGATTTAGAGGGACACCCGGTGCCCAAACTGTTTGTACAAAGGATGTGGTTGATGCTGAACACCTGCTGTCCTCGGGAGAGTCTGGAATCCTGGCAGCGGACAGAGGGTACCTGTGTGACCAGCCCCCACACAAACTCTGGGCACTGAGTTTCTAATGAGCTTGCCCACCCATGTGTTCGGTGTGCTGCCACCGGGACAGGGCTCTTGGGAGCTGTGCTGGTCTCCCCATTCCTGCTTTGCCCATGGGCCTTCGCCCTGTGCTGAGCCTGCTCGGTAGTCTTTCCTGTAGTGAGCCACAGCTTCCAGTGGGACTCCATGCAGAGTCCTGGGGGTGAGTCTGCCAGGGAATCATTGGTCCATGGTACCCCGCTGCAGAGAAGGAAACGGGCTTAGATGCACTGTGTAACCTTCCCGAGGTCACCGAGGGAGGGAGAGAATTAGGGCCAGGATCCAAGCACCAGCTTGTCCATGACAACACCGAGGACCGGTATATGAGCTGTGTTAGCAATACATTAACGTGCATTCACAGAAGAAAATCTCAATCACAACTTAGTACTATCCTTTTTTTCAATATATTTCGTCTTGATTTGCGAGAGGGAGAGAGAGAGAGAGAGAAACATCAGGGATGAGAGTCACGGATCGGCTGCCTCCTGCATGTCTCTTCACTGGGGATCCAGCCCCCAACCCGGGCGCGTGCTCGAACTAGGGATCAAACTCTGACCTCCTGGTTCATAGGCTGATGCTCAACCCCTGAGCCACGCCGGCTGGACCAGTCCTCTCTTTTCAGCACACCTCCCTCCCTGGGATGTTTTCACACCTGGGAGAGGATGGGACGATGGCGGTCCTGCGTGTTCCAGCAGGTGGTGGGAAGCACCTGGGGCTCAGGTATGCCATTTTGTTGTTCCTTAGCTCAAGGTGACCCAGCTAGCTGCTCAGAACCTCAGAGCCAGCCCCACGAGCCACCACGCCACTGTCCCCCTCCAGAAACACCGCTCCACCCCCCTTGGAAACCTGTTATTATTGCAAGCAAATGGCCTACATCCTGTCCTGAAACTGCTCCAGGAGGCAGGCCGCTCGAGGAGACATGGGCAGCGGCAACCTTTAGCTGGGCCTCCTCTGAACGAGACCCGGCCAGGTGCGATGAGCCCGGGGCAGGCTCGGAACTGTGCTCCCCTCCCACCTTTCCCTCGCCCGGCCTTTCTCGGGGCGTTTTAGCAGGAGGCGGTTTTTCCTTCTGCACTTGCTTATATTTAGCCTGAGCATCCTGTTCATTACAGAGCAGTTACGGGAGAATGAGGGGCACTATATATAAATTTGCCATTTATGCAAATTGCAAAGAGGGAACAAAGAAAGATTAGCTTAATTAACGTAATTGCTTAAAAAGCGGGAGGTGAGGCAAGCGCGGCTTTAATCAAAGAAGAGGTGAAGGAGGTCTCAAGGAAATGGTGACCCGGGCCAGCACGGAGTGGAGGCTCTTCCCGAGAGACCCTGGGATGACAGGAGGCCACGCGGGCGGGAGCAGAGAGCCCTTGGTGTAAAGATGCCATGTGGCCCCAGCTGGTTGCCCAGTGGTTAGAGCGTCAGTCCACAGACTGAAGGGCCCAGGGTTCAATTCCAGTCAAGGGCACGTATCTGGGTTGCAGGCTCGACCCCCGACCCCCGTCAAGGTCTGTGAGGGAGGCAACCAATCAGTGTGTCTCTCTCACATGGATGTGCCTCTCTCTGCGTCTCTTCCCCTCCCTTCCACTCTCTCTAAACACCAACGGGGAAAATATCCTCAGGTGAGGACTAACAAAAAAAGAAAGAAAGAAAAGAAAATGCCACGTGGCTGCTTAAGGAAAGGAATGCCACCCTTGCGTGTGGGGAGCAGTGTGTGAGCGTGTGTGTGTGTGTGCGCGCGCACGCGTGTGAGGACCTGAGGTGCATGGGGGCAAGATGCTCTTTGCATCTTCCATCAGCAAACACGCTGCTGAGCGCCCTAATTGGAGGCTTGGACCACAGACAAGAGCTCAGTCCCTGCCCTCAGGGGCTGGGGAGGCAGGGATGGGCAGCCAATAAACAAATGACGTGCTAAGAGGGAAATAGAAGGACAGGCTTGCCAGATTTAGCAAATGAAAATACAGAATGCCCAGCTTCATCTTAATTTTAGAGAAACAACAAATGTATTTTTAGTGAAAATATGCCCCGTGAAATAGTCGGGATACACTTAAGCTAAAACAATGTAAGTTATTGTTCATTTGAAATTCAAATCAATGAATGCGCTGTATTTTCCTGGCAGCCCTCCTGAGGAGTGACACAGGAGAGGGGTTCCCGTGGCTCCCCCAGGACCTCGGAAAAGTCCAGGGCTTCCCCCGGGGAGCAGAGAACTGTCCCCCTGGCACGTATGTCTCTTCAGCTTGAAGTCACATCCATGGAGAGGCGGGGAGGACAGGCCATGAGAGAAATGGAGCTGGGGCAGCATGCAGCCAGTGGCTAAGGAACACCCGGCTCCCAGGTCTTGCGTAAACCACCTGACACATAGACGCCTGTGAGCCTATGGCATCGGGGTCCCCAAGGGGGCAGGGCCCTACATCTGGGCACAGGTGCGATGCCCTGTTCTGAGGTGTTGCCTGGCTTAACTCATTGGATCCTCACATCGACCACTGAGGCAGATTGTGTGGTGCCCATTTCACAGACGTAGGGTGGCTACTGAGCCTTAGAGCTGGGATCTATTAATACATTAACGTGCATTCCTGGAAGGAAATCTCAACCACAACTTAGTACTATCCTTTTTTTTTTAAATATATTTTTTCTTGATTTGCGAGAGGAAGGGAGAGAGAGACATCAGTGATGAGAGTCATTGATCGGCTGCCTCCTGCATGTATCCCACTGGGGATCAAGCCCCCAACCCGGGCACGTGCTCGAAGCAGGGATCAAACTCTGACCTCCTGGTTCACAGGCTGATGCTCAACCCCTGAGCCACGCCGGCTGGACCAGTCCTCTCTTTTCAGCACACCTCCCTCCCTGGGATGTTTTCACACCTGGGAGAGAGGATGGGTGGTTGCCATCCTGCGTGTCCCAGTAGGTGGTAGCAAGCCCCTGGGGCCCTGGTATGCCATTTTGTTGCTCCTTAGCTCAAGGTGAGGCTGGCATGGGCTTCACAGGACATCCTTTGGTCTGCCTCCCTCTCTTCATTAAGGATGTATTTTGTTTTTGTTTTTGTTTTGTTTTGTTTGTTTTTTATTAGTCCTCACCCAAGGATTAGCATGGCTTTCATATACATCATGTCTGAGGGTAGAACCCACAACCTGAGTATGTGCCCTTGACCAGGAATCAAACCTGTGACCTCTTAATGTACAAGATGATGCTCCAACCAAGGACATAGAGGCTCAGGGGTTCCCACCCGCCCTCCATCACCCTGTCAGTAAGGGGCCTGCTGGGATTTGAACCCTGTGCTGCCCTGACCCCACATCAGAGATCCCCACTCCCTCCTCTTGAGGACACTGCCTTGGGATTCCTTGGGCAGGCAGTGCTTCCTCCTGCCGACCCTTCCCCAGGAACACAGAGGAGCGTTCCTGTTCTCCTGGGTCCTTTCTTCAGCCAGGACAGCTCTCCTCCAGCCTCCTGTCTCCTCATTTCAAAGCTCCCCTTGTACTTGAGTTTGAATTTCAAAGCACTAAGGTCCCATCATGTTCCTGAGTGGCAGAGTTTTGCCCCCAAAACTGTGGATGTCGGTCCAAGAGCAAAAGCCGGTGCTCTTGGCTTCTCTAAAAAAGGGCTGTGGCTGCCCTTTCTCATCTCTAGTTCCCCAGAGCACAGGAGAAGAACAAGCCTTGTCATCCCTCACGCTCGCTGGGGTGGACAGGCGAGGCGGCTGATGACAAGAGTGCTGCCAAGTGGCCCACAGAACGCCCCCGTCCTACATGTCCTGGTGACTCAGGGAGAGACTATCTGCGGGACTTCCTGACCCTGGCCCTGGGGTCTACCCGCGTCTCTGAACTCTGGACAACCTGACTTGACAAATGGCTCTTATTACAGGTAATTTCCTCTTGGCACTGCTTCAGCCCCCGATGTGTGCTTAATAGTCACATGCCCTTAAACTACTCTTTGGAGGTTAGCGGGGATGGATTTATGCCCCAGGGGTCTGAGCATGAATGCTGATGAATACAAATGCTATGTGACTTCATCATTTTCACACCTCAGCCCTACGCCACCACACACCCGTGGCCAGAGCTGGAGTCCTGACAAATGGTGTAGGTGGCCGAGGGGGAGGGTGACAGAATGAGGGAGGCTTGCCACCCAAATTCCTCTAGCTTACCTCCTCTCCCAGGCCAAAGTCAACTCCTCCCTCCACAGCTCTTGTGAAGTGTTGCATTTATATTGCTGTCAATGTCTATAACAATAGCTATTAATTGTGGAATGTAAAAGGGTCTTCCTTGTTGATTTTACCCACTTTTCACACATATGCCTGCAATCCTTTATGACCATGGTCTAGTTACCAGAAAGATTTAGAGTGAAATACTAGAACCTCTGGTTTCACTGAATCCTTGAGACATTTTTGGGTTATAAACCCTTCCCCCGTGTGCACACACTCTATAACTCAGTCCCTCTCCCTTCGAGGAGGGGAAGCTGACCTGCAGGTCCAATGGTGCACTGGCAGCATGTGGTGCCCCTCAGAGAAGAAGCCTTCTCGTCCCTCTACCATCAGAAAAATTCAGTGTGGGGAAGAGATCACCTCTTCTCTCTCCCTTAGCATGTAAGTGTTCTTTGTTTTATTATTGATTTTTTACAGAGAGGAAGGGAGAAAGATAAAGAGTTGGAAACATCGGTGAGAGAGAAACATCGATCAGCTGCCTCCTGCACACCTCCTACCTGGGATGTGCCCAAAACCAAGGTACATGCCCTTGATCGGAATCGAACCTGGGACCTTTCAGTCCACAGGCCAACGCTCTATCCACTGAGCCAAACTGGTTTTTGGTCATGCAAGTGTTCTTAAAGCAGTTTTATCATTCCATTTCCCCTCATCATTTTAAATATTTTTATTATTTCAGACAGAGGGAAGGAGAGGGCTAATTTGCCCTCATTTTTGTCATCCTTCTGTTAGTCTCCTAGGATATATACATGAATGTATCCATCCATCCTTCTGTCCGACCATCTACTAACCCACACACTCTCCATTCCCCACACTGTCCAATGCTGGCCTTGGACTTCAAACTACAGGAGAAAGAAATGCCTTTTGAGTGGGGTTTGGGTAGGACCTGCCCGGCTCCCTCTCAAATGAGAAGAAGTGCCGAGTGTGAAATTTTTGACTTACATGTTATTAATGGCAAACACTGACGGGAACTACAAGATCAGCTACTTCCTTCATTTAGTGTGAATTCCTTCTCGCTCTCCACATTACAGTCTGCGTCCAGGGCGAGAAGAGAGCCAGGGCAGGATGACCTCCACCCGCTCTCGAGGCTTCCCGTGGTCTCTCTCTGTGGCTCCAACTTGTGCTTTCAGGCCGACTCCAATTCTTTTCCCAGAAAAGCTCTGACAACGGCTGTGGGTTTCAGAGATCTAGAGCGTGGCTCCCATCACAGTGCCACACACACCATCTTCGAAGGTACAAGTGGTGACTTGTAGAGGGCCCTCAGGGAAGGCATCGGAGCATTCTTTAAATCAGTGTCAGCTGAATCCGAGGTGCCAGGCAGAGCCACGTCTTGGAAACACATCCACCAAGAAGGCTGGATGCGTTATCAGTGCTGACTTTTAACTTGCTCCAGGTGTTGGGGGGGAGGGCCTTGAAATGTAGATTCAGCCTAGCCCTGAGGATGAGGGAATGAATAGAGCCTGGGCCCACTTAAGCTCCTTAGATCCTAAGTTTTTTCAGGTGAAACAAACCCCTTTGTATTTTGGTATGAACATGCTGCTGTTGGGTTTGATTCCTGTCTCTCCATCAGAGAGAACAGAGATTCCACCCGGCCCCAGCTTTTATTTCTACTTCTGTGTCCTCTATTCTTCCTTTTATTTCTCAATCCCCAGCTCCTCTACTCAGAAACTGGACCCACTTTCTTTCCACACTGGACGTGGAAAAGAGAGGAAAACCCCCACAGGTAGGCCCTTCCTGCTCTTACCCCAGGGAACCACCCACTGCCTCCTCAGGACCTGCCTCAAACGCTGCAGGCTCCAACGTGCCATTCTTTTGCTGAGTAGCTGTCTCCAGGAGCAGCTCGTTGCTGCTGTAATTTGCATGTATCTCACCAACTCATCAACCCATCAGACATTCGGGTCTCACTGGCCTTGCAGGTTGTTATCTTTTTAATTATGTCCACTCTTTTCCCAATCTTCAGGGGGAAAGTCTGGGGTGCCTGACATTTTCTTGCTGATTTTCAGAATTGAGATATTAAAAATGAAATTGCTGGTCTGTTATGTACTTTGAAAATATAGTCTCTCAGTCTTTTATGAGCTTGTGTGTGTGTGTGCATTTTTTTTTAACTTTGGCTATGGTTTCAACTCACCGCAATCTTTTGCATGATGTAGTCAAATCACTTATTTTTTCCTTTGATAGTTCCTTTCAGGAATTTTTTTTAAAAGAAATCATTCTGCACCTCGAAATCTTACAGACAATGGCCCACATGTTTCTAATATATTTATAGTTCTGCCTGTCATATTTAGGTCTTACAAAAACAGAAGTTTTCTGTGCCGAATGAAATAGGGATCTCATTTCATTTCATAATATATAATGAGCCAATTCTCCCCACGTCTTTTATTAAATAATTCATCCTTTTAACAGATTTGATTCCACCTTCCCACATGCGTGATGCTTCCCATACTAATGACCGATCACCGCTCACTGGGGGTGACTGAAGGCTGAGGGAACTTCTCCTGCTGCACATCTTGGGGGTTCAGCACCAGGAGATAGCTGGGTGCCCCTTTCCTTTGGTTTCTGGCACCTTTTGCTCCGGGCTCCCCTCCCACACCTCTGGGCGTTCCTCCTCAGCCTCCTTCCCTGCTCCCCCTCTTCCCAACCTCGAAATGTTGGCATATCCTAGGGCTCCACCTTTGGTCAGCTTCTCTTCCTTCCTGACACCCTCCTCCTAAGTACTCTTGGTGAGCCCTCTGCCTTTTCAAACGTACAGCTCCAGGAAGGATTTCTTCATGGAACTCGAGACTCACAGAGCCATTATCTACTGCACATCTTGACACAGAGGCCACGTGACTGGAGTAGACGCTGCTTCCAGCCACGAGGCTCCATCCCTTCTTTTTTTTAAAATATATTTTATTGATTTTGTAAAGAGAGGAAGGGAAAGTCAGAAACATCAATGAGAGAGAAACATCGATCAGCTGCCTCCTGCACACCTCTTACTGGGGATGTGCCCACAGCCAAGGTACATGCCCTTGACCAGAATCGAACCTGGGACCTTTCAGTCCTCAGGCCGACGCTCTATCCACTGAGCCCAACTGGTTTCGGCTCCATCCCTTCTCGATGCGTGCCTCTTGTCACGTGACTTGACACTCCCTCCCACTAAAGGGAACAAACAGGTCCCCCAACCCTTCACTTGGCTTGGCCACTTGACTTCTGGGGGCCAACAGTGAGACTTAACGGCACCTGCCCCAAGTCCAGACTCATACGTCTCTACCGTCACCATGAGAAGAACATGCCCAGGACAACCCTCCATCCCAGGACGAGAATGACCGACTCCTAGGGCAGAGCCTCGAGGCCCCAGTCTAAGCCAGCTGACGCCCAGCCCACGCACAGACCAGTGACCTCAGTCAGCGCTCCCTGTCGTAGGCCACTGAGTGAGGGGTGGAGTGTTCTACACCACAATCGTGGTGATGAGAGCGATGCGGGATGCAGTGACGTGGACAGTTCCCATCCACCCCGATAAGCATCCATTTCCCCCTCTGCTAACGGAGAGATGATCATTACTGCTCAGGAGACTCTTCATCACAACAGGTGCAGACGCCCCTTCCCAGATGATGGCGTGGTAAGACCCGTGGACCTTGCTTGTTGGTAGGAATGCTGTGCATGTAGGTCTATCTGCTGTCAAGAGCTGACCTGAGCCTAATCGAGTGGTGGGCTGGGGGGGGGGGGGGGAGTACGGGCAGGAGGCCAGGCTGTGGCCCTTCTGGGACAGCTGAGTGCTCTTCCCCGAGCCATAGCCTGCCCTGAGCTTTTCAAGCCCTGGAGCGTGGGACGGGCTGGAGTGCTCAGAACCAGCCTGGGGCACCCACTTGGGAGATGAGGAGCAGGGAATGGCGCCCACAGAGGGTAAGAGGGGGACCGGAATGTGGGGGACAAGGGCTCTCCCAGAGACACTGCCTTGCCTGTCACATCTAACACTCAACTAATTGGACCAAGAGGCAAACAAGAAGGGCTTTCGTGTTTGATAAATTAATCAGCCGGGGCTTCGGCAAATTGCCCGCTCACATCATTAGACATCCTGAACAGGCAAGGAGAAGGCTTTTTCTAAAGTGTTGGCTCTGCAGCCTTTTAAAGAAAACGGATGGGCCAAGGCTTTGATCAGGTGTCAGTAAGCGAGGAAGGAACATCACTGTGGGAGGCAACCCCAGCGGTACCAGGTCCACTGGGCAGTGCCCGGGAGACCCGGCCCTGTGCTCACACCGTGGGAAGACTGAGGGACACAGCACCGCCTGCAATCCCAGGGAAAAGACCCGTGTGTCCTAGAAGGGGGCCACTTCGCGCTGCTCTGGGGAGGACTGTTGTGGAGGGCCCCCAGGCAAGGCACCTGAGTATTCTTTAAATCACTGTCAGCTGAATCCAAGATGCCAGGCAGAGCCACATCTTGGAAAACACATCCACCAAGAAGGCTGGATGCGTTATCAGTACTGACTCTTAACTTAGCCCAGGGAGAGGACCTTGAAATGTAAATCTAGCCTAGCCCCGAGAATGGGGGAATAAATAGGGCCTGGGCCCACCGAAACGCCTTTGATCCTAAGTTTCTTGGTGAAACCCCTTTGTATTTTGGAATATAAATAAACTGCTGCTGTTGGGTTTGATATCCTATCTCTCCATCAGAGAGAACAGAGATTCCACGCAGCCCCAGCTATCATTTCTATTACTGCGTCTTCTATTTTTATTTCTCAAGCCCCAGCTCCTCTTCTCAGAAACTGGACCCAATCTCTCTCCACGCAGAACGTGGAAAAGAGACGAAAAACCCCTACAACTGCTGCCTGGGGTGAGGTGTTTCAGGACCACGGACAGCCCCGGGAGCAGCTGGCTCACAGGGCTCACTAAGGAGAGTGTCATCACCCTCAATTACTTTGATCATCGTCCCAGTGGCACTGGGTTCAGGTTCCAGTGGGGTCTCTTGGCAGACCCCCCGGCCAGTTCTCAGCTAAGACTTTCCTCTTACATGAAAATGATGGGGAGATGCCAAAAACAGGCTTGCAAGCATCGTGGCCTGTTTTAAATGTTGGCTTTTGATAAATTGCCATTTCTGGCTAAAAAACACAAAGCAAAGTATTGGCGGCTTCCACAGAATCATCATCACACGACGTATTTTAAAATGTCCATCGGCTTGGTGTGCGCTCCTGGCCCGGGGAGTGTGGCAGTTCATTTGGGGAAACGGTCAGTCCCTTGGAGGTGTCTCTGGAATGTTCGTGCAGCACAGCAGGGGGAAGGGAGGTCTTTGTGAGGGTGAGTGAGAGCAGGTGCCCTCCCCCCTCTGTGTAGTGTGGTAGTGTGTGCTCTCTTTCTCTCTCTCTCTCTCTCTCTCTCTCTCTCTCTCTCTCTCTCTCATTCTCTCTCTGTCTGTCTCTCTGTCACACACACACACACACACACACACACACACACACACACGTGCGCGCGCCTGGGATCAGGGTTCCCGTCAGCCCGTCCCTGCCCTCAGAGCTCAGGCTAGCTTTGATATCACACAGAGAGAGCACATACGAGTCATTCCTTTCTCATGGAACCGAACGAGAGCTTCATGGAGGCCCAGGTTGCTGTGTGGCGGCCTGGCCGCTCTCTGTGGGCTGCTCTGAGCGGACCTGAGGCTGGAGGTGATGCTCGCCAAGCTAGTGTTTACCAGCTCCCCCCGGGGGTTTCTTCCCCCAGCAACTTCGCTTGAGCCCAGAGCTCTACCTTCTGAAAATCACTTCCTTTGCTCCGACAGGCTTTTCTTACTGCAGAAGCATCTTTGGGAAGCAAATTAGCTTGTTATAGATTCCAAACATAGGACCTAAATCTCCCCTCAGTTTCCAACATGTGACATGCCCCGCCTCCCCCCAAACCCCACAGCCCCGCTCTCGAGACAGGCGATGTGGGTGCTGACACCTTAATCACCTGAAATGCCTCCCCTCCTTCCTCTGGCTGCTCCCCACCTACACGCTGCTCCCCGCTGCGGGCCAGGGTGCGTGCAGGTGGCACTCATACTTGTGGTGGCTCGAAAGGTATCCCTGGAAGGGCCAGAGATTGGGTCCAGTTTCTGAGTAGAGGAGCTGGGGCTTGAGAAATAAAAATAGAAGACGCAGTAATAGAAATGATAGCTGGGGCTGCATGGAATCTCTGTTCTCTCTTATGGAGAGATAGGATATCAAACCCAACAGCAGCAGTTTATTTATATTCCAAAATACAAAGGGGTTTCACCAAGAAACTTAGGATCAAAGGCGTTTCGGTGGGCACAGGCCCTATTTATTCCCCCATTCTCGGGGCTAGGCTAGATTTACATTTCAAGGTCCTCTCCCTGGGCTAAGTTAAGGGTCAGTACATCCCTGACAAAGTTTATATAAAGTTATAAAAAAATGGCAGCTAGTCTGACATTGAATTGACATGGCCTAGAGCTTGTCATATCCTATGGAGACCAGTCCTTAGGCTAGGCCCTGCTTAACCTCCCATGACACCATAATACCCTTACATGATATTATTCTACAATGTCATTATAATATTTGATATTTGACAACAGCATATTATACAATTATCCCAAATAAACTTACAAACTAATTCTTTGAATGTTGGGCAGCAACTCTCTCCACGCAGGACATGGAAAAAAGAGGAAAAACCCCTACAACTGCTGCCTGGGGTGAGGTGTTTCAGGACCACGGACAGCCCCGGGAGCAGCTGGCTCACAGGGCTCACTTAGGAGAGTGTCATCACCCTCAATTACTTTGATCATCGTCCCAGTGGCACTGGGTTCAGATTCCAGTGGGGTCTCTAGGCAGACCCCCCCGGCCACTTCTCAGCTAAGACTTTCCTCTTACATGAAAATGATGGGGAGATGCCAAAAACAGGCTTGCAAGCATCGTGGCCTGTTTTAAATGTTGGCTTTTGATAAATTGCCATTTCTGGCTAAAAAACACTTCTCCAGAACCTTAGAATGCCCTTGACAGGGGCCCGGCTGTGGGGAGTAATCAGAAGATGTGCAGCCCCATTTTCTGCACTAAGGTCCTCGGTGTCGTGTTTATAACTAAGGACTGAACACCCCCCCCCCCCCCCACCCCCCGCTGACTGTCCCACCACAGAGAACTCCCTGAATGTCGCAACAGACACGCTCAAAGGACACTGTCAAAGGCCAGCACCAACACTTACAACATCCGGTGGGAAAGTCGGATTTAGAAATATCCGGTCTTAACAAGGCTGCGCGGGTGGGAGTGTGAGCGTGCCTGTAGATGGCAAACCCCCCTGCAGACGTCGGGAACAGCTCTGACTGTGATGTGCAGGTCAGAGGTAAGGCGGCTGTCTGGGAAGAGTGGGTGGTCGTGAAAAGAAAGCCACGGTGTGGCAGAAGGAGCCTGGCGCCTGCGGTGCCCACTCGCCCAGTTTCTTTACGGGGCGGGCTCCACGCACCAAGGAGCCCCGGGGGAGAGCAACTCCAGAGAATGCTAGCAGGGGACCCGGTACCAGGGCGACCTGAGGGTGATGAAGGAGGCTGTGAACTTGAGAATAATTCAGAGATGAGCAGCCCGCAAGGGCAGAGGAGGGGAAATCGCACAGCATCCCAAGAGGAAGGGGGATGGAGGGTCCGATGGGAACCTAATTAGGGGCAGAGAGGCCAGGAAGGGGGGCCCCACATATCCCAAAGGCAAAATTAAGCTGCTTAGAGTGAAATTATTATTATTATTATTATTATTATTATTATTATTATTATTTCTGTTAAATGCTGTTACACCCCCCTATACGCATGCGCACGCACACACACACACACACACACACATGTTGCAGGGCATCATCCAGGGCCCAGGACCTGCAGTAACATCACTTCTGAGGCTGGGATTGCTGGGGAATGCCATGAGCACAGTGGCGAGGTCTCACGCCCAGTGGGTAACTCACACTGTGAATCCACGTTAGCTTTCTCACCAGAAGGATGTCCACTCGCCCCTTCATCAGAGAGAGGGAAAGATGGAAGTCATGGGGTCCCAAGCTCTTGGGGAGAAGGAGAACAGAGACACAACAGAACTGGGGGGACTGTGTGGCGGGGGGAGTAAGAAATGAATTTTCTCAGGCAGAGACCAGGAGTTTGGACTGCCATCAGGTATAGAGGGCTGGCTCCCAGGGAAGGCACCTGAGCATTCTTTAAATCAATGTCAGCTGAATCCAAGGCCAGGCAAAGCCATGTCTTGCAAACACATCCACCAGAAGAGCTGCATGTGTTACTGGGTACTGGCTTTTAACTTGCTTCAGGTGTTGGGGGGAGGGTCCTTGAAATGCAGATTCAGCTGAGCCCCAGGAATGAGGGAATGAGTGGGGCCTGGGCCCACTTAAGCTCCTTTGATTTTAAGTCTTTTCATGTGCAATCCCTTTCTATTTTAGTATAAATAAACACGCTGTGTTTGGGTTGGAATTCACTGTCTCTCCATCAGAGAGCAGAGATTCCACCCAGCCCCAGCTTTATTTTCTACTTCTGAGTCATCTATTCTTTTATATTATTTCTCAATCCCCAGCCCTTCTACTCAGTAACTGGACCCTACCCCTCTCTCCATGCTGGTCGTGGAGAAGAAAGGAAAACTCCAACCATCAGGACTTTCCATCCACCAGGGGAAGCTCTGGAACCACGTGTGGTAGGAGCACCCCCAGCCGAGAAACACGATTCTCAGAGCGACAGGAGCGTCAGAGGGACCAGCGTCCAAGTGGGCCTCTGAGACCCCAACAAATACTTGTACCTTCAGAAAAATACACACACAAAAAATGTACAGACAAAAAGCCACCCAGACAATAATGGCATTTATTTGTGTCTCATGAATCTGTGCTATTCAAAACCCTCACTGGTTAAAAATGCTCAGTGCTTTCCTATTTTTAAATACCAAGAACATACTCAGACCTCTCCTAGCTTTCTAGAAGATAATGCTCAGGTGAAGGCCTTCTCTTTTCCCCTCCCCACAAGCCCACTCTCTGGGGCTTATGTCTAATGCGTTTCTCAATCTACAACTGAGTCCCTGGCTCCGCCCCTCAGGTCATTCACTGTTCAGAGACGCAGAGTAACCGGGATGCTGGACACGGCCCGGGGTTGAGAAACTACCTAGGGGTGTCAAAATGATGGCGTGTATTTCTGTCTGAGAAAATAACTTTCCACACCAAAAACAAAGTAAAACCAGACCTTTATTAGCTAAATGGTCGGGAAGGAGCTGTTATTTTGCAAACTCCCTATAACATTCTTTTTCAAAAATGATCCCCAAAAGGAATAACTCACAGGGCAGGGCTATTGAAATGGCAATCCTCGGGCTCCTGGGAAAAGTGGACCTGAATTTTAAATGGGGTGACAGTGCGCCCGGAAAGGAGTCCTTTTCTCAGCAGCTTTATAGAAAAAGCATCAATTTGAAGCATCTGAAGCTACAAATTTAGCCTCAAAAACACCCAAGATTGGGCTGCTCATAAACACTGGGATTGATTTCTACCCTTTTCGCCACTGATCCTCGGTTTCCAGTTTTTCAAGGCACAATTTTTAAATCCTGTATTTCCGTGTGGGAATGTAGGTCTTTGGAGACCCATGTATGTTTTATGTTGTATTTCCTTAGTTTCAAGATCCATGTGGAATTCATGTGTACTAAGATATAAAAATAACATGCCTCTGAAATTGACAAAACAAGCCAATTATCCACCCAAAGCCGCAGCGTAGCCACGTAGCTCTGCCCGAGGCCCGAGCTCCCGGACCGTCAGTATTCCCAGGTGCCCATTTACAGGGTCGGGCCCCAGTCTACCCACAGCTGAAGGCCTGGTGGTGTCATCAGAGCCGCCAGCAGGGGGAGCAGCACTGCCTGGTGCCAATGAGCATGCTGGAGGGAGGAGACAGGAGCAGGGGTGGCCCCCTCCCTGGTTAAGGAGACCACAGGGACTACAGCTCACTGGGAGTCTGATGAGTTGTTGGCCTGCGGCTGAGGTTGCACTAATTCATCCCCTGTGCCTCTCAACCTGCTTATCGGTTAAAACCAGGTCAGAAACCACTTATCTCTGGGCTGCCCTGAAGGAGGAAAGAGTTCCCAAAAGCTCCCTCCTGGCCACCCACAGGAGGTTAGCCAGTCTCCCCTCGGGGCCTGCAGGGCCTCACTGTATCAGGTACTGAGACTGTACTTTGTCTGACTGTCTGACCCCTAGGGGGTGAGACCCTGCTTCTAGCAGGGAAAGCTGGGCCCGGCTAATGGCGTGCGGACCCCACAAGGAACTAATGCAGATGCCTCTACTCTGCAGCTCCACGCCTCTGAAGTGGCTAATGCCCACTTCACAGCCGCATCGTACAAGGCGTGTTCTCAACCCTAGCAGATCCTTGTACCTCCAGAAAAATACACAAGGAGTATTCCTCAGAGTGTGATACAAGGTCGCTGCGAAAGCATGAATCTGCCTGCTTGCAAAGTCGGACAAGTAAGGGAATTAAAAACCTGCCCATAGGAGGCAAAGCCCTGGGAGGAGCGAGAATGCTGCAAACTACTGGGTGACCGGATTAGGGGGCTTATCTGGGAGGAGGGGAGACTCTGGGGATGTACCTAGGCCCCTTGGGACGTAGGTGTGAACTACTTGGATCAATAGAGATTGTCGCCAAAGACTCACAGAGTCATGGACCCACCGAGAGTCCTCACAGTCCACAGGATCTGACACGACAGATTCCCCCCCCTGCCCCTCGAAGGTGGCAACCTGTCTATGCTCCTTCATTACATGCCCGG
This sequence comes from Antrozous pallidus, assembly GCA_027563665.1. NCBI lineage: Eukaryota > Metazoa > Chordata > Mammalia > Chiroptera > Vespertilionidae > Antrozous > Antrozous pallidus. The sequence goes on from CM050510.1 coordinate 2,984,424, forward strand.
GAGCAGCAGCAAGTTGGGAATGGGCACAGCCGGGGACAGTGACCAAGAGCTGTCCTCTGTGCAGGCAAGTCCTATGTACACAGCATAAGCCCTGGAGGTAGGATGGAACCATTCACACCAGGCTGTCCTGGAGCATGAGGGGGACAGGGTCGGCAAACCCATTAGTGGGTCTAGAGAAGTGGTCAGCAAACTCGTTAGTCAACAGAGCCAAATATCAACAGGACAACAATTGAAATTTCTCTTGAGAGCCAAATTTTTTAAACTTAAACTTCTTCTAACGCCATTTCTTCAGAATAGACTCGCCCAGGCCGTGGTATTTTGTAGAAGAGCCACACGCCAGGGGCCAAAGAGCCGCATGTGGCTGGAGAGCCGCAGTTTGCCGACCACTGGTCTAGGGTATGGCCTGAGTGTCAAGGTGTTGTTGTTTTTGTAAGTTTTCCACGGGATTCTTCTGTGCAGCTCAGAGTTTCTACTGCGTGGAAGGAAAAACCACTCACACAGCTGAGTGAGGCATTGTTTGAGGATGAAAGAGAAATGAGGTGTGTGCACACTCGGCAACTTCTCGGTATACGTGGATTTTCTGCCCTTCAGACATGTCACGGTGGTGTCAGAAGACTGAGGGTGGGGTTCTGTGCTCACCCAGAGCTCAGCTCGCTCATACTGCTTCCCTTTAAGTGTCCTTCAGGTGGGCATTTTCTAGGGAAAAAAATAACATCGACAGACAATAGCTCTGGGTCCAGAGCTGGACTGGAGGCGAGGGCCAAGCTGGAATCTCCAGCTCAGTCTTGACCTTGGGAATTGCCTGGGAGGCCAGGTGCTGTTCTCCGGGGGGGGATGGGGGACCCAAGATCACTTTCCCACGGAGGTGCCTTTAGTCTCCAGATTCTACCCCTGCGGCCCCAGCAGAGCACACCCCATGTTCAGCTTTGCTATCACTTTCTCTCCTTGTCACTCGAAATCTTTACTTCTGCGTTGACTTTGGTGCAAACCTGGCAAAATGGCAGCGTCCCTGCCTTTTAATGATTAAAACTCGTCCAGTGAGACCAAAACCCCTGCCTGCGGGCTGACACACCAGACAGCGTGGGTTTGACAGGCTTTAGGGCTGGGTCCTCCCCCACCCGCACAGCAGGGGGGACACTCTGAAAGCCCTTCAAAGCACCACTCCTGGATCTCCTGCAAGGTGACATTTGTACAGATTCCCACCTGAGGGGGGGAGAGGGAGCCCAGGCCTGCTTCCAAGATGCACTTTCCCTTCAAACTCCTGTGCCTTCCTATTCCTTCTGCTCTGAGCCCTTCGTCTAAGGTTGTGCAGGATGCACACAACCCACCTCCTCTGCCTGCCGGTGACATTCCTCCTCTGGACAGACAACAGTAGTAAACAGTACACAGCTGCATGCTGGGAATGCCGGAGGCGGAGCCATCCATTCATAGGTGAGGACCCATTGAAGGAGCCACAGACCACAGAGACTTGTTAGCATGGTGCTAATAAATGCTTCCTATTTCTTGCCTGAACCTGCAAGGATGCCAGCAGGCACCATCGCTTCGTAGTGCGGTTTCAAACAAAGAGCCCTACTCGGAGCCTGATGTGGAGGCAAGGCTCGTGAAGGTTAGCAAATTAAGTTAACTGGGTGAATTGTTTTGTGTGTTTGTGCTCCTGGGTTGAGGAATTCCTACGAGTTCTCATGGATTGATAGCTGGAACGGACGAATTTCCCCTTGACAACTGCCCTCAAGGCCCTTTTCCTACTCTCATGGAATGAATGTCTGTATCCTCCCAAAACTTACCTGAAGCCCTAACCCCCAATGTGATGGTATTTGGAGATGGAGCCTTTGGGAGGTGATTGCATTTAGGTGAGGTCATAAAGATGGGGCCCTCAGAATGGGATTAGTGCCCTTATAAGAGAAAGAGACTAGATTCTCTCCCCCTTTCTTTCTCTCGTCTCCCCACCCTCCCATGTGAGGACACAGCAAGAAGGCAACAAGCCAGGAAGAGGGTCCTCACCAGACATGACCTCGCCAGCACCTTGATCTTGGACTTTCCAGCCTCCAGAACCATAAGAAATACATTGTCCGTTGTTTAAGCCACCCAGTCTACGGTATTTTGTTATAGCAGCCTAAGCTGGCTATGGCACGAACCAGGGACTCAGTAAAGACAGGAGCTGTACTCAGCTTCATTAGTCATCAGGAGATTCACATTAAAATACAGCGTGATGCTCTGGCCAGTTTGGCTCAGTTGATAAGAGTGTCGGCCCGTGGACTGAAGGGTTCCAGGTTCCATTCCGGCCAAGGGCACATTCCTTGTGATGCTAAATGCTTCTGATCTCTGGGTTGAGGGCTCAAGCCCCAGTGGGCGGTGTGCAGAAGGCAGCCAATCAATGATTCTCTCTCATCATTGATGTTTCAATCACTCTCCTCCTCCCTTCCTCTCTGAAATCAACAAAGAAATATATTTTTAAAAATAAATAAATAAAATTACAGCGTGGTATCACTTCAAAAATGGCTCACACAACAACGATAAGGAAGAGCACGTGTTGGGAAAACAGCAGAGCGATGGAAATGGCCAGGTGCTGCTGGTGGGAATATAGTAATCCAACCACTCTGGGAATCTGATCTAGCAATCCCACCCAGAGCATGAGTCCCCCGGGGAACTCCATACCTATCTTTACCCTAAAGAAATAACATGCTCACGGTGACACTATTTGTAATCGCCACAGGCTGGGAACAGCCCAAATGCCGGTCACTGTAGCACGGATACACTGCGGCGTAGTCACAGAACAGAAAACTGTCAGCACTGACGATGGGCACCCTACAACCACAGGCAACAGCGAGGCAGAACCTCCCCAACACAGCACTCAGCAAAGAGTCTGCCGTGTTCCGTGTGCCTGAGGCAGAGACTCGGACGCGGGCTGCTGGAGGTCAGGACAGCGATCGCTCCTGCGGGGAACCGGAGGCTCCCCGTGCTGCCACGTTTGGTTTCTCGACCTGGATGCTGGTGACACAAGTACGTTGGGGTTCCAAAAACCCATCCAACTGGTACACTTAGGATACATGCCTTTTTCTTTATGTACATTTTAATAAAAACACTTTTAAAAGCATATTCCTTCTGAGGGCAAAATCATTCTGAGAACAATTGGCTCATCCTCTATAATAAAAGCCCAGCAACCAAACAGACCATCCAATATAATAAAAGCCCAGCAACCAGACCATCCTATATAATAAAAGCCCAGCAACCAGACCATCCTAGATAATAAAAGCCCAGCAACCAGACAGACCATCCAATATAATAAAAGCCCAGCAACCAGACCATCCTATATAATAAAAGCCCAGCAACCAGACAGACCATCCTATATAATAAAAGCCCAGCAACCAGACAGACCATCCAATATAATAAAAGCCCAGCAACCAGACCATCCTATATAATAAAAGCCCAGCAACCAGACAGACCATCCTATATAATAAAAGCCCAGCAACCATAACGGCAGAATGACCACTCGCCCAGTCACTGTAAGGCGCACCTGATCACCTCTTGGACCCTTTCCCTGGCCAGCAGGCTCCCATCGCCTGATGGAAAACGGGGACCTGGGGTGGGTGGAGAAGAATGTGGGCGGCACCAAGCTAAGACCCCATCCCTCTGGTCGCCCCCCACACAGAGGGTGAGGGCAGAGCCACGAGCGGGCGGGACATGCTGACCTCTCAGTACCTCCCCCCGAGCCATCAAGCTCTGATCTCCCGATGGCAAACTGGGAACCCGGGTGGCTGCCAGCAGCCAGGAAAGATGGCCCAGGGACCGTACCCACACACCAATTTTGTGCGCCGGGCCTCTAGTTCATAATAAGTTGAAAGAGACTTCACGGCCAACAGTAATCGTACAATCTATAAAGCCAGGCTAGGTGACCTCAGCTTTGTCACTGTGACAATATCTAAAAATGTCTGTCAAGGCTCTCTGGGAATGCCAAGGTGGGCTCTCGTTGTAGGAGGAGGGAGAGGAAGGATACATAGGAGTGATGTTCATAGAGGAAAAAAGGCAATTTCCCTGTGAAATGGCCCCCCCCCGGGGTGTCCTGGCATATGCAGTAGAGAGGCCTCCGGTCCTCCCTTCCCAACCTCACCAGGGACCTGTGCTGGGCCGGGCTCAGGACCTGTCTGGCTGGATCCCACTCGGTCCTCCTCTCCCTCAAGCTGCTCTCCGAGCCTTTTAGTGCAGACTCTTCCAGCCCCTTAATTACTGCCCCTTCCCTCCACCGATCCATTAGCTCTCTGTGATCGCTCTCACCGCGAGTGTTTCTCTTCTGAAGCCTGCAAGTGAACACAGTTCTTGCCAGCAATGAGCCTCCTGGGGTTTCTAGGATGTTGAGTCGATTAACTCCATGAGGGGAGAGTGCTCAAACCTGCACCCCTCCTCCTCAGGAGGTTTTCAGAGCCCCTCGGTGACTCCAGGAGTTCCCCACCACCCCAGCCGCTGGGGCCTGTCCGTTGCGTGGTCAGCGAAGAAGAACTGGCGGAAACTCCAGGCCACCTTTCTCTCATGGAGCCACCCAGAGTGCTACTTTGGGTGTTTCACAGACACTTCTAGCAACCGGATGGAGAGACGGTGACTGTTATTTTAAGCCACCCAGCGCGTGCCCTTCGCCACAGCCGCCGCGGGAAACCAGCATGGGGAGGGAGCATGGACAAAGCTGGTACCCAGTGGGATGGGAGCCGGGTGGGAACGGGCAGGGCCCGGGAGAGGAAGGCAAGCAGGGGATGTCTCAGTTGGTGGCTTGTGTGATGGTGGGGTCGTTCCACTTAATAAGATTAATAAACCACGTCTGGCTGGCATGGCTCAGGGGTTGAGCACTGACCTACGAACCAGAAAATCATGGTTTCACTCCTGGTCAGGGCACTTCACCGGGACTTTGGGCTCGATCCCCAATGGGAGGCGTGCAGGAAGCACTCAATCAATTATTCTTTCTCATCACTGTTCCTATCTCTCTCTCCCTCTCCCTTCCTTTCTGAAATCAATAAAAATATGGATATTTTTTAAAAGAATGGGTTCTAGAAGGCAACACAGGCAGCCCAGAGACTAGCTGACAGCCTACTGTACTAGCTGCCTCATACCCAGTCACTCATTCACTCACCCATGCCCGAATCACTCATTCATTCACTCACTCACTCACTTACTCATACCCAGTCACTCATTCACTCACCCATGCCTGCATTCATTCATTTATTCATTCACTCACTCACTCATACCCAGTCATTCCTTCACTCACCCATGCCCGAATCACTCATTCATTCACTCACTCACTCATACCCAGTCATTCCTTCACTCACCTATGCCTGCATTCATTCATTCATTGACTCACTCACTCACTCATACCCAGTCATTCCTTCACTCACCGATGCCTGTATTCATCCATTCATTCATTCATTGACTCACTCATACCCATTCATTCATTCATTCATTACTCTTTCACTCACTCACTTACTCATACCCAGTCATTCCTTCACTCACCCATGCCTGCATTCATTCATTCATTCATTCACTCACTCACTCATTTACTCATACCCAGTCATTCCTTCACTCACCCATGCCTGCATTCATTCACTCACTCATTCATACCCATTCATTCATTCATCAATTACACTTTCATTCATTCACTCACTCACTCATACCCAGTCATTCCTTCACTCACTCACGTCTGCGTTCAGTTATTCGCTGAGTCTCCTCCACTGAGCTGTGGATTCCACAGGAGTGAAAACCTGCTCTGCTGAGTCCATGGTGAGTGCCCTCTGAACTCTGAGAAAGGAGGGGCAGAAAGGCGACTCCATTGAGTGCCCTGCAGCCAGACCCTCTCCCCTCTAGGTTCCTGCCTTTTGATGAATCACCAGGGGCAGCCACCAAATCATAATGTGATTATGCTGGAGTCTTTAGGCCAAAGAAGAGAGAAAAAAATCAATGCATCAACAACTTGATAGACTTCTAGGCACCCACCCAGCTCATTCATTACTGAGAGCAGCAGCCTGTGAGTGAGGGTGCTGTTCCAGAGCCCAGCGCCCTGCCTACAGGGAAGACAAGCCCAGGGCATCTGCCATGAAGGGGGGGGCCAGGGCTGGGAAACAGGGCTTCTGGGACCCGGATGGCTGAGCCGACGCCCAGGAGGCCTGTCCCAGCCTCCAGACGCTGGGGGAACCTGGAGACGGCTGTGGGGACCTCATCTCCGCTGGAAGGAGTGAGCCGGACAGGCAGCGGCAGCAGAGCTCTGTGGGGAGTGGGGGGAAATTCGGGGCAGGGAGAAGGAGAGCACGAAGGGATGTGGCAGTTAAAGGCCAGGGATGTGAGCAAATCTCTGTTTATGGGGATCGTGTAGGAAGATTTGTCACCGTTAAGTCTGAAGTCATTTTGAAGCCCGCCGGAGCCTGGCACACCAACAGCCTCGTGTGGAAAAGTGCCCCCAGATTCCCATTCTCTTTTCTTTGTTTCTTCCTCTTCACACAAACAAGCTCTGGGAGCACGAAGCCACCCCCCCCCCAAAAATTAACACTGAATTTGGTGAGCCCTCACTTGTTATGTCCCTAGAGTCCCCCAGTCCTGCGGGGACTGTCACACCCAAATGCAACCACAAAATAAGAATGCCACTCTGTACTGAGCGCCGTCTGTGCCACTTAGGGCCATCGACCCTTAGAACCACCCTGCAGGGTAGACATCACTGCTTCCCAACGGAGGGAATGGCTCTTCCCAGATGACCAACCGCCCCGGAGCTCATGGTGGTTGAGGAAATGACCGAGGCCCAGTGCGTGGAACTTCATAGAGACTGACTTATAAGTTGACTCCTTACTATGCCTTCTACCACTTCCAGTTGCCTGGATAAACCCCAAAGTCAACATCATGAACCCCAGCCACTGCTGTCAAGGTCTAGCTCCTGTCCACCTCCTCCCAGTCTCAGTTCAGGACACCCACTGCTCCCTCGCCCCAGCTCTGGACGCTCCATTATCTAGTCATGGAAGCTTCTTCACCCTAAACACACCCCCAGGGGTTTGCACCCCTGGGCGGTTGTGTTTTATGTTGCTGCATTTCTACCTGGAATGTCTATACTCTCTCTCTCTCTCTCTCTCTCTCTCTCTCTCTCTCTCTCTCTCTCTCTCCTTCTCTTCGCCTTTCTAGGCCATTAGACATCAATGAGAGTGATGCTGCTGAAGGTGTGAGCTGCCTGAGTCCACCCGGGACGCTGCCACCAGCGGAGGCTCTGAGGTTGCTCTCCAGGGTTAACCATCCCGGTTTTTAGGAGTGAGTATGGGAATCTGCTTTACCAACAAACTCCCCAGGTGACAACTAGGCTCCACACAATTAGGGAACCCGACTTCAGGAGACTCTGAGTTCCATGAGGATGTGCTCACACCTACTCCTGGTGCTAGGGGTAGAAGCTGACCCAGAGAAGACCCTAAATATTTAGGAAAACCATTACATTGAGCAACCAGGGCTCATCGGGCATAAGTGGATTTCAGTGGAATTATTGGAAGGATAGACAGATGGGTCGTGAGTGGATAAATGGATGTAATGGCCCAATGCCACTACCTCTTTTGTCCAGGAAAATGTCACTGACCTTCCACGTCCAAGTGGCAATAGCCACGCCCTTCCTGTGCTCCCACCACGTTCCTGGATAACAGGAGCTGTGGCCTCCTACAATGGCCTATGACCTTGTTGAAGACAAAGAACGCGTGTCTTCTTCTCTTCATCCCAACACTGGACAGAGAGGTCTGGCTCCATTCGCACTCAGTAAATGTGCAGTGAACTGAAGCATTCGCTCATAAGCTATTCACTAAACAAAGGACCCCCCCCCCCCCGCCCCCGCCATGAGTACATGAGGAGGGATCCGGGTGAAGGAGAAACAGACCTGGGGTGGAAACTGGGGGTGCAGAGGGGATGCAGGAATCCTGATATCTGCCATTCCCGGCACTTGGCAAAATGTAAGCACCTCTCTTCCTGCCCAGTCCCAGGGCTGGGAGCAGAGGGAGCCGCCATATGGAGAAGCGAAGACAGGATGTCTCTGGGAATAACAGACTCAAGACGGGGCGTCCCTAATGTGCTGGCAGCCGGTGTTGTTGGCAGTGCCCAGCTCCGCCCACCCTCCCCCGTGGGCAGCTGTAGTTTGAAGAAGTGGAATTCAAGGGCTTCAGAAGACGGGCTGTTGCGATGGAAAAGGAAGATCTGGATTTTGGATTGTAGTCCCTGGACGAGAATCCCAGTTACTCCACTCACCGGCTCCACGATTGCGTTCTCTGCTCTCCTGTCTAAAACTCAGCCCAAGACAGCCCTCCTCTGCCCTTCACACACTTGCCTTTGGTTAAAATGACCATGCACCCTAGCTTTGCTCCTAAGAGTCCCAATCCATGCCTGTTATCCTAGTAAAATTAGGAACAGCACTCCCCTTCAGTCTCAAAGGTGCCCTAAGGCAATCTACCCTTCTGGATCCCCCTCCTCCACATGTAGGCGTCCAGGATAGGAGCTGTGTGTCGCGGGCTTTCCCAGCTCCCAGGTAATTCCAATGCACAGTCAAGCATCACTGCACTCGAGGGTACACTTCATGAGAGCAAAGGCCAACTCTAGCTCATTCTCCAACATTTCCAGCATCACCCAGTCCTGAGTACTGCGTCCTCAATTGATAATTGAAGAATGAATGAATGGTCTGAACAGGTCATCTTCCATCTCTTGTGCTCACACAGCATCCAATCTTCATCTCCCTATCTCAGTACCCAGGAGAGTGCCCACCTCACAGTAGATGCCAATCAGTGTGCTGCTGATGGATGCGTACATGTAAATCTCCCTTTCTTCACCTGTAAAATGGGGGTGCCCTTTGCTTGTGTGCAGACAAGGCAGCAAGTGCTTAATGAACTTTCGGCTCAGTGAGACCTAAAGGGCTATCCACCTGTCCGCAGGAACTCTGATGTTATGAGAACAGCATGGTACAAATGCTAAGTCTTCACCTGGACCACAGCAGAGGCAGCAGCAACGCCTCCTCCTTGGGTTAGACAGTAACACCACCTGTTGTGGCGATGTTTTTTTCTTGATCTTCTTCATTGGCCCAGCTATGCTGGCTGCTGCATTCTACCATGCTTGTTTTTTAATCACTCAGCCCTGAGCAGGTCATAAAAAGGGAATGCAAAGTCATTAACACCTTACTGACAGTCAGTCACCAGTGACTGACACTCTGCTTTCCACCCGGAAGACAAAACAGGCTGGGTGCTTAACGTGTTAAGGTGGATCTGCTCTAGTAGCCCAAGCACAATTCCTCGGTCTTCGTTAAGGCAAGGAGCCAAACCCGAAGGGACAAGGAGCGAAATACCAGAGGGTGTCTGCCATCTTTCTACCTTACCCATCCTTGTTGACTCAATTTAGAGCATCTAGTCAGGTTACTATGGTTACCAAGAATACAGATGGCAGGTATGGCTACTAAAGAACTGTCTGGAAGATGTGCCTCTAGCTTCTGAAATATCCCTAGATAAGTGCGTGTGTCTGGCGCAGCTGACCTGTCCCCACGATGCATCTGCATGAAAGAAAACTGCTTCTCGTATCTTCTTTCTGTTATTTTTACTGATGTCATAGATGTTCATGACTTCAAATGTCAAATCATCAGAAGACTTGCCGAGAACCAATTCCAGCAAGTAATAATTACAAGAGTTTTATCAAAAGGTTGATGGGACTTGGGGAGCTCAATAGGGTTAATCAAATGTAGTTTACCTGTTGGAAACAGCTAAAAGGCACTTCCCCCACACCTGAATAGGACCCTTCACTGCTGGACAGCTCAGGGCATTTCATTGCCTCCTGTTGGCCAAACACCTGACCAGCCATAGGCTATTCCCCAAACTGACAATGCTTCTGTATTCTACCCTTTGGTACCATACCCTTTGAAGTGTATATTTCCACCTTGCCTTGGGACAAATTGTGTTTAATAAAAGCACGGGGTCCTGAGACAAGGAGAGTCTTCAGTTCCTTTTAGTGGAAGCTCCTCTGACCCCCAATGCCTTTCAAAATTGTCTTTCGTCTTTGGACTCTTTAATCATCTATGCGCAGCCCCTTTCTCCGGAATGCTGAACTCTTTGTAAGGCTGGGAACAGAACCCCGGCAAAGACTGATCATCAAATCAGCAACTGACTACCCCTAAATGACAAATTTCAACTTTTTTAGCTATGTACTATTATTCACTTCCAACCATATTACAGTTTTACCTAAAATGTTGGTTATTACTATGATTCTTTATTTTCTTTACTCCTCACCTGAGGATTTGTGTTTATCGACTTGAGAGAGATGGATAAAAAGAGAGAGACAAAGAGAAAGAGACGCACTTCCATTTGTGAGAGAAACGGCGCACAGTTGACTCCCACATGCACCCAACCAGGGATAGGTCTGCAACCTTCTGGTATTCCCGACAGCGCTCCAACCATCTGAGACCTGGCTAAGGGTGATTCTTGATTTCTCAATTTTCTACATTATCTAAATCTATTACAGAAAATGCAACTGAGCACCTTTAAATTTCTCCTACACTCGCCCTCCACTGATAATCTCCTCTTGTGATATTCTCCTCACATTTCTGCGGGGAAGCCAGAGGAACAGCAGCTGCCCTTTCTACCAGCTCTCAACTTACTCCTCCCACTGACTAGCTGGCCCCCATCCCTCCCTGCTGGGCTCGCGGAGCTCATGATCTCAAACCACACGGTGGTCATGCATGCCTCATCCCTTTGCACACGTGTTCTCGGCTTGACTCCTCCTGAGTGGCCGCAGTCTGTCTATCACCTCCTCTAGGATTTATCCGACAGCTCCCCCAGGCCTCAGGCTCTCCCACAGCACTCTGCACTCACTTCCATTACGGACCCACTGCGGTGCACTTGACCTTGTGCATAAGTTTCCAGCACTTGACTTTGCTGTTTGGAGGGAAAGATCTGCATCCTTGTCATTCATTTGCTATCTTCTCAATGTGCCCGCCAACTACCTAGTACACGATGGGGACTCAAACTGTGCATTGCCAGAAGATGGGAATGTGAGAATAAGGGTTCAACAAGCAAGCCCCTCCACTCCACAAAGCCATCTTCATTTCAAATGATTCCTCCCTAGCCCCCAAGGCTGCAGGAGGACTCCGCTGGCCCACGGAAGCACCACAGCCACCATTGAGGCCTGGCTATTTCAGGTTTAACATTTAGAAAGATACACTCACTGTACCTGTGATATTTGTGAAGACATTTCTCGACGCTGGTAGCTAAAGGCAAAGTTCGAAGGACAAAGTCAATTTATTGAATCAGACATTAGAAGGGGCATCCCATTTGGCTCCCGATAAAGGCCAAACATTGATTTTTCAAAGACAAAAAAACATGAAATATTTTGCCTTTTTCCTAAGAGAAAATAGAAGTTGTATAACTTCTCATAACTGGGGTAGCTGACCTAGTCCCGAGACCGTGGGGTTGGTGTTGAAGTGGGACCAGCTCTGGCGTTTTTATTTGCTTCCAGTCTGCAACAGTAGGCGAGTTGGTCCATGAGAATAACCATGAAAGAGCTTAGAAGGCCATGCAAGTGCCTGCCCTGGTGTCTGAGTTTCCACCCCTTGAGAACTCTTCCCGGGGAGAGCTGGGTGGTTGCAGAGATTGCATAGGAATCAAAGGATGGAGGCGAATTGCACCTCTGCCCCTGCCTGGTGGGCCAGGAGGCCTCGCAGATTCGGTTTCCTCTTCAGGGAAACAGTGAGTGACGATGACATCCGCATCACAGAACCTGAGTGTGTGCGTGTGAAAATGCACATAAAAGCATTTTGTCATTAGTAGAAAATCAATTCAGCTGTTAGCTGATATTTGAACTCTTTCTGGGATATTCACAGCACATCTGGTGAGAGTACAGTTCCCATATTCCCCTTGTATAGCAAAACAAAACACTGAGGCTCAGAGAGGTCATTAGCCTGCCCTTTGCATCGTGCCAAGTTTTGTGGTTCATTCCCATTGTCGATGTTACTGGATTTGATCACTACAATTCTGAGAATTACACACACAATACAATGTCATCCTCCTACTTACCTTGGATTCTTTTTCAGTCCGTACCTCTCTGACTTAAATTATTTTTATTAATAATTGAACCAAAAGAATTATAAAATCACTTCTGCATCTCCTATGAAAGTACTATTTAATGTATTATTTATTATGTCATTAAAAGACTCTCATATACAGTAAGAGAAATAAAGTCTTTTCAGAATGTCCTGGCAGGAGGTGAGTTTGTACGTCTTTAATAACAGGTGTCCTTTCTTCTGACTGACTGAGAGAGAGCATGTGAATCCATCACATTTTCTTTCTTTTCTGCCACCCAAAGTGTCTTAACCAAATTTACTCTCCAGTGACTCAAAATGTTGTTTATTCATTCATTTTTTTACTCATTGATCAAATTCTTAATGTCATTTATTAATGACCCTGTGTGTCCACAAGCAATGTTCTGGGGTAGGGATATTGCAATGGAAGAAAAAAATATAAATTCCTGTTCTCTCAGATCTCACATGTTGTGAGGAACACACATAAATAATAAGCGTAAGTAGTATGTCAAAGCTGGTAAGTGCTCTGCAGAAATCCATGCGGAGAAGAAACACACAAAGCATCAGAATAGAGCCAGGGAGGAGAGAGGTGCTCTTTTACAGGGTGTCAGGAAAGGTGTCATTCAGGAGGCAACACTTTTCTCATTTCCAGCTGTCGTCTAGCTGGCTTGTTTCAGACCAACCTTCTCCCCGAGGACAACCAGAAAAAAGTGGATAAAAGTATTTTAAATATTTTGTTTGCAGGAATTTGGGAGCTCCTCAACGTGAAGACGCAATATCCCAGAGAGAAGAGAAGTGCAGAGGCGTGAGCACTACATTCCAACTCCACTTGAGGCATTTCATGATTTGTAAATGATGACCAAGAGGCTAAGAAGCCCAGAAGGGACTGGGATAAGAGGCTGAAATTTCAGCCATCTCCAAGGACTAAAGGGACAAAAATGGCAATACAGGGCACACCAACGAAAGGGGACATGTAAACACCACAAGCTTTCAGTTCAGACCACCACACTTTTCCACCCCAGGAATAAGGTCCAATTTCCACAAAGACTGAAGATACAGTTTCGACTCAGCTCAATTCCACATTGGTTCATTATTATCATCCTAAACCCTGCCAGAAGATAACTCCGTCCCAGAGACTCATGTTCATTCTAGAATTTTGTCAGTGAAAATTTATTAGGCATGTTGGCAAACAGAACCAAGAAAAATAAAAGAAAACCAAGAGTGAAAGGGAAGCCATTGAAACAAACCCAAAGAAGATCCGGAAGTGAATTTTTAAATAACAGTGATTAATATGTGCAAGAAAATAAATGACCAGTCAGGTTATTTCTCCAGAAAACTGGAATCTATAAAAATAATGAAATGTAAACTCCAATACTGAAAATAGTGTCAGAATAAAGATTGGTTTAATAGTAGACTAGGCACAATGGATAAAGGATTAGTGAACTGGAAGACAGATAGGTAGAAAACTCACACTAAATCATGGTGAGACAAGAGTGTGGAAAGCATGGGGGAGAATAGGATACATATGACACATGACCAAAATATTTAACACTAATTCAAGTCCTAGAAAGAGAGAAAAGAGAGAAACCAAGATGGCAGCATAGGTAAACACCTAAACTGCTGCACCACACAACAATTTCAAAACTACAACTAAAAGACAAAACGGACCTCATCCAGAAGCACAGGAAGGCTGGCTGAGTGGAAATTCTACAACTAGAAGGAAAGAGAAAAGCTCACTGAGACTCACAGGAGCTGCGGAAGACAGAGGTATGGAGGCGCGCACACGGAGAAGGCTGGCAACTGAGTATGTGGCTGCTTTCTCAATCGGAAGGAAGACAAAAGCTCCTGACTGCTCTGAACTCCAGTTCTGGGTACTCAGGCTCATACAGGGAGAAACTGGACCGTCTGGCAGCGGGTGAAACTCAAGGGCGGCTTTCTATCAGAGATGCCTGCAGCAATTACCACAGGACACTGAGACCCTGGGGCCTCTCTCAGGGCTGGCGGGAAGCCATTGCTGTTTCCTCTGCTCTGAGATCCTGCCCCCATCCAAGCTGAGCACAGAGGCTTTTGCATATGAATGACCTGGTCCTTTGAATTATAAACTTACCTAACAAACTGCAGCTGAGTCAGTGAGACTCAGAACACCCAAAAGAAGGCCCAAGGCCTGCAGCATCTTGCATTGCTTCACAGCTGGGCCTCCTCTGGACAACTTCAAAACCCAAACAAAGGAGAAGAATCTGCATCTCTCTCTATAACTCCTGCTGGGTGGCCTCAGGCAAAGGCTAAATTAGCACCTCCTTAGAGATCCAAGAGCCAGTTTACCCAGGGGTCAGAGTGGGACCATCGAGATAACAACTTTTCAGATCCAAAAGATACACACTCAGGGGGCAGACTCAGTGAGCACCAAAGCCCCACTGAAGCAAGTCTTGTCTCATAAGGGTGTCTCTAGCACAGAAGTTCTCCCATCGTAGAGCCAGGTGATCCTCACAGCCAATTGGCCTGGAGGTCAATTCCTCCCAGTGATGCCAATAATAATCAAGGCTTAATTTCAACAAAACTGTGCATACAGCCCACAAAGGGGTGCACCAAGAGTGTCCTCCTCAGGTAACTGGGTAGTCTGAGCCACTGGGTCCTATAGGATACTTAGTACACAAAGCCATTCTATCAACTCAGGGAAGCAGCCAAAATGTGGAGACAAAGAAACAGGTCACAAATGAAAGAATTGGAGGAAAGCAAATGATTGGATATAGAGTTCAAAACCATGGTTATAAGGTTTTTCAAGAATTTTCTAGAAAAGGCCAATAAGTTTAGTGAGACCCTTGAGGATATGAAAAAGGACCAACTATAAATTAAGCAGACACTGACTGAAATAAAAAATATATAATATACAGATATCTAACAGCAGAGTAGAGGAACACAAGAATCAAGCCAAAGAACCGAAATACAAAAAAGCAAAAAACACCCAACTGGAAAAGAAAAAAGAATCCAAAAATATGAAGATAGTGTAAGGAGCCTCCGGGACAACTTCAAGTATACCAAAATATGAATTATGGGGGTGCCAGAAGAAGAGAGAGAACACGATACTAAGACAGGAACACCCCCCCCCCCCCCGTGAAAGAAATAGACTTACAAGTCCAGGAAACAAAAGGAATCCAAAGAGGACCACACCAACATACATCATAATTAAAATGCCAAGAGCAAAAGACAAAGAGAGAATATTAAAAGCAGCAAGAGAAAAACAGTTTTTCTACAAGGGAGCACCCATACAATTATTAGCTGATTTCTCAACAGAAACTATGCAGGCAAGATGGGAATAGCAAAAAATATTCAAAGTGATGAATAGCAAGAACTACAACCAAGATTACTCTATCCAGCAAAGCTATCGTTCAGAACTGAAGGTCAGATAAAGAGCTTCACAGATAAGAAAAAGCTAGAGGAGTTCATCACCACCAAACCAGTATTATATGAAATGCTGAAAGGTATTCTTTAGGAAGAGGAAGAAGAAGAAAAAGGTAAAGATAAAAATTATGAACAACAAATACATATCTATCAATAAGTGAATCTAAAAATCAAGTGAATAAAAACTCTGATGAACAGAATAAACTGGTGAATGTAATAGAATCAGGGCATAGAAAGAGAGTAGACTGACAATTCTCGGGGGAAAGGGGTGTGGGGGTGCGGGAAAGGACTGGACCAAAAGCGTACACCTATGGATGAGGACAGTGTGTGTGAGGACAGTAAGGGCAGAGGGTCAGATGGGAACCAGGTGGAAGAGAGCTTTGGGGAGAAAAAAGAGGAACAATTGTAATAATCTGAACAATTAAAATTTATTTTTAAAAAAGAGAGAGAAAAGAAGATCAGATAACAATAGCATTGAAAAGATGGTGACTGAAGATTTTCACAACTAGTAAGCTAATGCAACATCCCAAGCCACAATTTTTTTTTGTAACTTGTACAACATTTAACAGTTACTTGAGTCCTAAAAATAATTGGATAATTGATTCCTTGGGTCATTTTTGTTGAAATCTGAATGAGACATTTACCTAACTTTGTTCTCAAGGTGCCTCACTGGCCAGAATTCTCCCACAGCCAGGAGCATTCTGTGTTTCATGCCTGAAAACTGCTGAATTGCTTTTTCCTTGTTTCATCATTGCATTTATTAACCTCCACTGCACAAACTCATATTGCTGCTTGCATCTCCCATTCACGTTTCTTAGGCTTTTTTTGTGTCTCTCAACAAGCCACAAAATGACAATATGTTTTCTCTTGTTTAAATTATGTTTGTACTGATTTTAGAGATATAAGAAGGGAGGAGAGAGAGAGACAGAGAGAAAGAGAGAGAATGAGAGAGAGAATGAGAGAGAGAGAGAGAGAGAGAGAGAGAGAGAGAGAGAGAGAGAGAGAGAGAGAGAGAGAGAGAGAGAGAGAGAGAGAAACATCAATGTGAGAGAAAAGCATCGATCAGTCACCTCCCACATGCCCCCCACTGGGGATCAAGCTCACAACATGGGCATGTGCCCTGACTAGGAATTGAACTGATCTTTTGGCATATGGGACAACCCTCAACCAACTGAACCACTCCAGGTAGGACTCAATCTCTCTCTCTCTCTCTCTCTCTCTCTCTCTCTCTCTCTCTCTCTCTCCCTCCATCTCAAAGTGATTTTAGGGAAAGGAGGGAGAAAGAAAAAGAGAAAGAAACATTGATGTTGAGAAAGAAACATAAATCAATTGCCTCCCATACACACCCCAAACGTAGATCAAACCCATAACCTGGATATGTGTCCTGACCAGGAATTGAACCCGTGACATTTTGGTGCACGGAACGATGCCCAACGAACTGAGGCACCCGACCAGGGCAAGCCACAGATTTCTTAAGCAAAGACCTGAGGTGGTTGAGAAAGGAGCTAGGGGTACATCTAGGGAAAGAATACTCCAGGCATAGGGAACATCAAGTGCAAGCATCCCAAGGCAAGAATCCAATTTGATTAGAGATATATGAACAAAAGGGAAATTAGATCAACGAGGTGAAAGGACAAGGTCAAGTATTACAGAACCCTTTAACATCATTGGCTTATGCTGAATCTGATATGGTTAGCCATGTTCTCAAAAGAAGACAGAGGTCATCTGACTTCTCTTTCAAAGTGAGCCATTACCATGAAAGGAACAAGTTTCTCATTATTCCTTGCATCAGGTTTTCTATTGTCGCGTAACAATCACCACAAAAACAGTAGCTTAAAACAGCACACTTTTCCCGCCTCACAGATCTGTCGGTCGGACAGGCAGACAGGCTCGTGTGAGAGCTGTGCTGAAATCGAGACATGGGCGAGACCAGGACCTTATCGGGGGTGTCCAGCAAAGCATTTGCTCCTGAGTCCCTTTAGTTTACTGTATGCATTCAGTCCCCTGCCATTGCAGGGCTGGGGTCCCCATTGCCTTGCTGGCTGTCACTCCCAGCTGCTAAAGGCTGCAGGCATTCCTTGATACATGGCACATGGAATTTCCTCAAGTTTCAAGTCTCTGCTCACATTCTTATTATTCAAATGAATTTAAAAAAACAGACATAGGGAGGTTTAGGGCTGCCCATTATCACATTGCTAATCAGGATTGCTATGGCTCTTCGGTTATTAACTATAGTTAATAGGATCGAGAATAGGCTGAGTAGGGAAGGAAGCAGATAAAGAGAAACCAGTTACTGTTTTATTCTAGACCAGTGGTTGTCAACTGGTATGCTACGAGAATTTTTAAAATATGCAATACCTGACTATTTAAGTCAGGGGCACTGACCTCTTTTGCCAAACCAAAAACAACAACAACAACAACAACAAAAAATAACTGCCAACACAACAATAGCCATCCAGTATGAATGAATCAAAATTATACCTGTTTTGTTGTGAGATCAGCAAAAACATGTTTTTGGTGTGCCGCAAAATCTTAGTGATTTGTTTGTGTGTGCCAGGAGATGAAAAGGCTTGAAAATCACTGAACTAGACCCAACGTGATTGTGGCTTCTATTAGGGTGGTAAGCGTGGATGGAGACTGTGAGAAGCGACTCACTCTGGATCTAGTTTAAGGTAGAGCCAACAAGATGTGCCAGTGGACTGGCTGTGGGGTCTGAAAGTAGGTGCCAAGAGGACTCCAAAGATTTTGGTCTGAGCGAACAGAAGGGCTTTTGCTGAGAATACATTTACTAAGTTTGGGAAGTCTGGAGGATGAACAGGTTTGTGGAGGGAAGAGCTGGTTTTAGACACGTTAAATTAAGATGTCTCTGAGGCATTCAAATGAGAAGTCTAGTAGCATATAAATTTAGAGTTTGGGGGAACTTGTCGGCGCATAGATGATATTTAAAACTTTGGGGCTAGATGAGATCTCGCAAAGACTGTAAGTATAGTTAGATGAGAAAAGAGGCTCTGTGTGTAAAGGTCAGCGGAAGAGAAGGAAAGTGATCAAGAAGGCACACCACTGATGTAGAGGAAGCAGATCCAGCTGGGCGGGGGCGGGGGGGTCCTGGAAGCTGAGGGAAAGTATTTTAATGAGGAAGGGGTAAGAGATCATCTGTGAGGAGCAATGCTGACAGGTGACGTCAGACGAGAATTCGGAACTCACTGCTGTATGTAACCACCCAGAGGTCGCTGGCAGCCTTGCAAAGAACAAGCTGTGGTGGAGGAATGAGCCTTCTCGGAGGAGACTCGACAACGGGGAGAGTGACTTCGGAGACCGCGAATTTAGACAGCCCTTTCTAAGTGCTTTGCCATGAAAACGTTCAGAGGATTTAGGCCGGGGATGTGAAACGCTGGAGAGAGCATCGCTTCCAGCCTAACAACCAGAGAAAAAGCGAGCTGAACCACAAAACCATTCCTTCCCCTGAACCCGTCAGAGAGCTGAGGTCGCGGGGCTAACAAGCAGCCTGGAAACCGAGGACAGGCAGACTGGGGGACGTGGCTCACCTTCGGCAGACCGCGGAAGAAAGTGGTGCCGGGCACCGCGCAGGAGCCTTTAAAAAAAACTTACAAATTGCTCAAGGCCGACTCTGGGCTCCCATGAAAGTATGCAACGTGGAGCTAAAAATAAAGCGGAGTTTGTGCCCACTCTCGGGCCGCTCCCTGTAGACCTTCCACTGGCATCCACAGGAAAAGCTGCAGGAAGGGCGAGAGACAGGAAAAGGCCTCTCTCCAGGGTGGCATGAAGGAGGAAGGGGACAGATGCCTGCCAGAAAGCCATAAAACTCCACCCAGACTCTGATCCCCTGTGGACGGAAGCCTTAAGATGCTGGGGGAAAGTTAGCAAACCAGTGGCCGTCGGGGTTTGGGGGAGATTAAAGAATGAACCTTCTACCCTGGGAAAGGGGCGGAAAACAATCCTGGGCCCAGGATCCTGTACCCACAAAACGGGGAGGGCACTAACCACTCAAAGCAGCAGCAGAAAATTCTCTCACAAAGAGAGTTACTGCAGACACAGGGCAGAGATTGGCTGTCATGGGGAGAAGGACAATTTCCATGAGAAAGCCAGGCACGCAGGCCCTGTCTAAGACTAGGAGTGGATCTAGACAATAGGGAATTCCCACCCGCAACCCCAACACACACACACACACACACACACACACACAGCCCACCGTCAGCCAGCAAACACTGAGTAACACACAGCAGCAGTCTGCACGGGAAAAGGCAAGAGCGTGCAAGGACATTTCCTCCTTGGGTAAGCATGTGGAGAAGGCCAACATCTGAGGACACGGCGAGGACTTTGAGGAAAACCCTCTGGCACCTCAGCCGCCACCCCGAACACAGAGTGACACGGGAGGAAGCTGAAGCCGCTGGGGCCCCGAAGGCAGCCATGACCACGGCGGACCCAAACCGAGGCGGAAGAGGAAGAGGAGGAAATGTTTCAACTGTCTGAAGACACCATCACTGAGCTTTTCCCGAAAACGGTGAAAAGCATCAGAGCCCGGACTGGACAGCCCGCGTTGCTGTTGGATGGGCTCATCCACGGAGGGGCCATTTTTCAGGCGCTCTGCTCTCTCCACACCCCATTTCCTCTGCTTTTAAACCGAAAGATGGGCCAGCAGCTGGGGAAGGAATATATCTATCTAAGGGAGAAAATGTTAAGGTGGCAAAATCACAGCATAATTGAATCCTGATGGGTATGATCTAATCGTAGGGGGAGGAAATGAAGGGAGGGTTTGTGAAATGACGTCTTGGCCTGTGTGGGGTGTGATATCCTGTGAACAGACGCACTCAACGAGACATTTCCTCTGGGGTAAGAGGAGGAAAGGCAGAGAGGTGATTCCTGCAGGATCAGCAGGGACACTCGCTTGCCGACCCTCCCCTGAACCCCTGCACCGTATTTTCCTTTCAACACCATTATTGTGTAAGAAACTTTCCTTTTCATCCGCCTCCATTGCTTTTCGGGGGTGGGGGGGGATCTTGGAATCTATCGATAGAGGAATGTTTTCATTTAACCATCCTCACTTGGAATTGCGGAGGACCTGAGCTCGGGTTGGGGAAAGGTGGTGAAGGACAGAGAAGCAGCATGGAGCGGAGGCACAGCTCACGCCCCAGAAGGCAGACCTGTCCCCAGGAGGGAAGAAGGGATGGATTCTGGGTCCCGGGCAGCCAGGAAGCAGTCCGATCCTGCGTCCTGTCCAGCCAACGGCCGCCGAGTCCCTGAGTTGCAAGCACAGTAAATAGCCTGGACTCTGCCTGGCGGGTGAGGCATTACAACAGCAAAAACCTGCCCTAAGGGGGGCAGTGGTTGGCAGAAGAGAACCTCTCAGTTCCTGCTTTGTTCCCTGAAAAATTGGGGCAAAACATACATCGTTTCATCTCACAAGGCCTTTCTAACATGACAACTGTTGAGTGCCAAGCCCCGCACGGAGATCTGATTTCATGAGGTGAAATGCCCCCGGAGGCTGCTCCCAACCCTGACGTCTGGCTTCCATGATTGCACGAGAGCCAGGTGATCAGACTGAGTGGCTAACATGAGCATGTCTAACCGGAGCATGCCTGGCGGGTCACTGATGGGGTGAAAGGTCTCTGCCCTCAGACCTGGCCCAGGGCTGACAGCTACGCTCGCCCGGGTGTCTGCTCCAGGACCCAGTCCTCGGAGAGGCGCTCCTGAGTCACCTGGGCTCAAACATCCTGGTGCTCACCCAGCCACTGGACAGCTTCAGAAGCAGATGCTCTTGTATCTGTTCTTGTTTGAGACCTGCGCCCCTCTTATAAAGAAAGCTTTGTGTGGGGGGGTGGGGGGGCAGGTTGTCCTCCCCAGCTCTGTGAGTGGCGGCTGAATGAGTGAATGAACAAATGCAGGAAAAGACCAAGCGCAGGCTTTGAAGTAAGACCGAGTGTAAGCACAGGAACGGGCATCACCTCATCTTTTTATGTGGACTCCCTGCTGAAATGATAATGTTGTGGGCAGAATATGTTCACATGAACTCAGCCTGTTTCTTTTTACTTCTTTAACATGGCTGCTGGGAAATCCGAAATCCTCAAAGTGACCTTAGCTGGTTTGGCTCAGCGGATAGAGCGTCAGCCCGAGAATGGAAGGGTTTCCAGTTTCGATTCCGGTCGAGGGCACGGACCTTGGTTGCAGACTACTCCCCGGCCCGGGCCCTGGTCAAGGCTCACACAGGAGGCAATGCGTGTTTCTCTCCCGTCGATGTTTCTGTCTGTCTTTCCCTCTCTCCCCCACTCTCTCTAAATAGCAGTGGGAAAATAACCTTGGGTGAGGATTAACAACAACAACAACAACAACAAAAAGAAAATAAATTCTCCAAGTGCTTGCATGGCCCTCTGCATTGGGCAGCACTGCCGTCTACTATTAGATCCTGAAAAGCTCACGCTAGTCTTATGCAGAGTGTCTTCCCAGGGCCCAGCGGGGGGTGGGGCTGGCACCCAGAAGGGGCTCCAGGGACACTCCCCGTCACTTTCTTCAAGGCCCAAGTCCGGACCAACCTCTGGCTCCCAGCATCCTCAGCGGTGCCTCATCTTCCCTGGAATCACGCAAGCACAGGTCTCTGCCGGCCAGCAGCTTGCTACCTGGAAGGCTGCTATTTATAGAGGATGCCATCCGTGGGAAGCAATAGTCCCTTCGAATTCTCAGGAGACTCTGCCTTTCGCTTGGAGCCCAGCCTGGGTAGGAAAGCAAAGACTGATTTATGGGTATTTTCAGGCCCTCGGACACACACTCAGGAGGGCTGAAATTCCCACCGTCTCCCCCAGGAGGCTGAGCGCCGTGGCAAAGTCAGAAGCGGGCTTCTGCACAAGGAAAATAATTAGCCTCCCCAGAAACGGGGCTCCGTGGAGAGAGCCGGGCGCGGGGCTGGCTGCGGGAGGGGTGAGGCCGGCGCTGAGGAGGGACCTCTCAGAAGTTAATATAAGAAGCTGTTTCCGCGCAGCCTGCTGGGAGCGGCTGGGAGAGTGGGTTTCCCTCATTCCTGTTCCCTTGCTGGTCGTTTCCAAACACGGTTTCCTGCCTACTTACTGAGAAACATGACAGGAAGGAAACCTATCTGAGAGCACCCTCAAAATCTGGGTCCTCCTGGGTCTGAGGGTTGCTTGGTAATCCCTCGTCCTCATGCACAGCCTCAAAAAACACATAGCCAGCTGCCTTGTCCTTTTCAACACAATCATGTCCAGGGGCTGACGCGGCCTGGTGGGCAAGAGCTTGTCTTCCGCGCTGAGCTGTGGTGGGCACCCCTGTCCCCGCACATGGGACTCACTGGCGGCCACAGCTGGCAGGAAATCGAGAACACCTTCTCGGGAGACTGGCGCTGATTAACCCTGATGTGCCCAAGGGCTGGGTCACCAGCTCTGGAAATACAACTTTTCTAGGAACTGATGGGATTTCCTGGCATCTGAGACAACCTCCTCCAGGGCCCTTCCCCAGCCCCTTCCCGGGTCTCATTTCGTGTTTTGGCTAACTCACAGGCACACCACACATTGCTTACCATGCACAAAGCACTCCACTGTTGGCATAATCCTGATGATAGGAATCATTGCTGTAACAATCCTATATAATAAAAGCCTAATGTGCAAATCAGCCAAACAGCAGAATCACCACCTGTGGAACGACTGGTTGCTATGTTGTACACTGACCACTAGGGGGAAGATGCTCAATGCAGGAGTTGCCCCCCAGCCTGCAGGCTCCAGGCCAGCCAAGGCGGGTGCCAGCAGGGGGGTCCCAGATTGCTCCGCTGATCACCCACAGATTGGTCCTGATTGCCAACCAGGCCTAGGGACCCTGCCTATGCATGAATTTCATGCATCGTGCCTCCAGTCCTATATAATAAAAGGCTAATAGGCAAACTGACCAAGCAGCGGAGTGACTAGTCACTATGACACGCACTGACCACCAGGGGGCAGATGCTTAATGTAGGAGCTGCCCCCTGTGGTCAATGCCAGAAGCCCTGAGGAGGAGTTATGGCTGGTGATCACAGCAGCGGTAACGGGAGCCTCTCCCACCTCCACAGAAGCGCAAAGGATGTCCTCAGGGGCAGGCCTAAGCCATCAGTCGGACATCCCCTGAGGGCTCCCCAACTGCAAGAGGCCACAGGCTGGGCTGAGGGACCCCCCATCCCCCGAGTGCACTGGGACCAGAGTACTTACTATAAATCCCTGCCATTGTTATTCCTACTTTCAGATGAAGAAACGGAAGCTCAGAAAGGTTCACTGACTTACGGAGTTACCAAAAGATAGAGTTCGGGTCAGGACTACCTGGAGGCCATGGAACAGGCAGACTTGGGACTTCTTCCTGTGTATCAGCCTTTCAATAGTCACTCAACAAACACTACAGAGCGTGTACTGTGAACAACTGTGTGCCTGCCCTGCACGATATATTTTCACGTGGCCTTCCAGTCCTCACGCAACTGCATGAAATACGTAATCTCAGGAAAGTTCACCAGACTGCTGTGAAGGACAGAGGATTGGGACAAGCTTTTATGTCCTCTCCACCCCAATAGTTCACTATAATAATGATGACTGCCATTTTAACAAGTATTTTTTATTGATTTCAGAGAGGAAAGGTGGGGGAGGGAGAGTGAAACATCAATGATGAGAGAGCATCACTGACTGGCTGCCTCCTGCACACCCCACACTGGGGATCGAGCCCACAACCCGGGCATGTGTTCAGGCCGGGAATTGAACTCTGACCTCCTGGTTCATAGGTCAGCGTTCAACCACTGAGTTGGGCCGGCAGGGCTAAATGCTATTTTGAAAGGTGACTATGAGTCAGCTTATTGCACGTCAAGTTTTAATTTCTTCACCCGGATTGCCTTATTGAATGAACAGACAGCCGGCCAGGTGTGTGACCTGCCTCTGAACCTCACACCTCAACTTCAGACAGACCATCACAGGGGTTCCTTTTAAAGGAGGGCATTAAGTGACACCCCTCAAAGGACCCTTGGGAACCTGGGATGCTTCAAGCGTAATAGCTGAGAGTGTAAGGAGCCGAACAACTGTGAACGAAAAGGGAGCGCCGAGTGGCCGAGTGTTTTGCTAACGGGGAATCGATTTTCAGAACTCCACGGCACAGGAGCGTCTCTAAAAGCTGTGTGGGCAGACTCCCACCTTAGAAGGTGCAGTAAGTGCACGGCTGCTCCCTCCCCTTCCCAAACGACCCCACTGCGACGGGAGAACTAGACAAAGTGGCGCGTTTTATCTTGAGAGAGAGAGAGAGAGAGAGAGAGAGAGAGCCACCCTATCACACTGTGTGGGCCACCCGAGCACAGAAGCAAGAAGGGGAAGGAGTGAGCAGACGGCATTTCCCCCCAAAGTGCCTGCAAAGCAGCGCCCACCGCCCGCCCTCCAGGAGCCAGAAAAGCTTGGAAACTGAGTGTTCCCGCCACCAAAGGCGGGGGTGGGGAAGACCAGGGCAGGCTGGCAGCAGAGCTCAGGAGATGGCTGAAAAGTGGAAGGAAGAGCAATTTAGAGCCGCCAGGGCCCCAAGTCTCACCCTGGCCCGCCCTCCGGGACCCACAAGGTTATCTTCCCGGAGCGCCCCGAACCCCAGGCCTGTGCTCTGCTGAGAACAGGTTGAAGGTGGAGGCCTGTGCACTGCGTGGCGACTTAGGAGGTCCATGCCCCTCGCCTGGAGGATCTGTTTTTGAAAAATGAACCTGCAGATCTCTAATGAAAATGTCATCCGCCTCCCGCGGCCCCCGAGGGCAGCCCACCCGTGAGTTTAAACGTCTTACTCATTAATCTGGGCCGACAACTGAGAATTCCTAAAACTGAGAACTCACCCTGCTTATAAAAGACACGGGAACAAAGGGCCGAGAACACAAAGACAAAAGAATTGATGCAGAGCATACACACTTCAAAGGACATGTAATTAATACCCTCAGAGAAGAACCCACCAACAACAAGGAAAATGCAATCGTGGAAAGTAGGTTCTGAGAATAAGCAAGAGTTCTCGGAAATTAAAAATATCACGACTCAATTTTTAAAAAAAATCAAAACAAGTGCTTGACAATAAAGTCAAAAAAATGTCCCAGGAAGTAGAATAAAAGGATAAATAGACAATAGGAAAGGCAAGGAAAGGAAATTAGACGGTGAATCCGGGAGGTTGAACATCCCACTCTTAAGAGTTTTCAGAGCGATCCGAGGGAGGAAATTATAAGGGGGAAAAAAGGCAAGAACATTTCCAGGAATGGAGGCACACGAGTTCTCGCTGAGCAATAAGTAAAAAAGGAATTGTGAAAGGCCAAAGCCCCAAAGTGAAATATATCACCGCAATTTCTGAGCAAAAGAGACCCTGCGAGCTTCTATGGGGGTGGGGGGGAGCGGGGCTGCACAGAAGGTGCAAGAATGTGAATGGCACTGGCCCCACGGGAGAGAGGGAGCTGAGACAATGGGCGGTTCCTTCAGGTCCTAAGAAAATAAACTCGCCCCGTAGCCCAGCAGAAGTGCTCACTAAGTGGCCAGTCAAGAAAGGGTGGAGGAAGGAGGGGACGAGGAACAGGTATGACTGGGGTGCAATGGCACAGGGGGTGCTGTTGGCATCCATGGACCCCCCTCAAGAGTCCTCCAGGAATCGTGGCCAATGGGAAGGCTGGAAAAGCCGCGCCTGGATGGAGTCACTCTGGTGAACGCCGGTGCGCCCGCAGAGGAAGCATGTGCTAGAACAGACCTTGGCGGTGCCAGTCCAGACCCGCCCTCCTGGCCGGTACCCCTGCCCCCCAACTTGGCATGGTACCCGGACCGAGTTCTCAGGGTCAATGCCACATGATATTCACTGTGTCTTCCAGAGCTGAACACAGCACCTGGTCAGGGCACGGTACCCTCCCTGCTGGTCCTCTCTCCGCCCCATTGTTATTCATTCCCCTGTCTGTGTCAATCTGACCAAACGTGAGGATGGCTAGCATAAAAAAAACACAAAATAAAATAAAGTCACAGGCTAGAAAAGACCCAGAAAAGTTTCAACTCAGGGTTCACGCTCCACGGCTGAAGACAGAACTAATTAATCCTCTGATTGCATTAACGAGGTCTCTGAATCACGCAGAGAAAAATTCTACCGTGTACCCTCACAGGCAGTGCTGGCTGAGGACCCTCCAGGCGGGAAAGCGAGGTGTGGCCACCCACAGCGCCACCGGCTCCAACTGGAGTCAGGGCTATGGTTTGGATCGAAGGTTAAAATCACAGATTTGTCCTGAGGGCGGGCAAAGACTTTCTCCCGAGAGGACCAGAAACATGGCTCTTCCAGGGACTCACAGAGAGGAGCTCCTCTCTCTCGATTGAACCAGCAGAGTGACCAGCTGTCCAGCCCTCTCTCCAGCGTGCGCAGCGGCTTCACAGTCCCGGCCTTCACAGTTCCACCGCGTCTATGTGCCTGTGATGCTGCTATTTGCGTGTCGTTTTTCCTTTAGAAGCCAGCATGCCTTCAAGAGGTCGCCATACAAGGTAACACCCGCCCGGCCAGCGTGGCCCAGGGGTCGAGCATCCCCCTGTGAGCCAGAAGGTCACGGGCTTCATTCCTGGTCGGGTCACATGCCCGGGTTACAGGTTTTGATCCCTTGTAGGGGGTGTGCAGGATGCAGTCGATCATCATTGATTCTCTCATCATTGATGTTTCTCATCACTGATGTTTCTCTCTCTCTCTCTCTCTCTCTCTCTCTCTCTCTCTCTCTCCCTCCCTTCCTCCCTCCCTCTCCATTCTTCTCTGAATCAATAAACAAACAAAACTAACTCACACAAAAAGCTAGAATGTTTAAAAAAAAAAAAAGTAAAACCAGAGACCATAAAACAATGATATTAAATTCTCCCTGGATATTTTGTTTTCGAAGGCTTTAGACCGAAGGCAAGTTCTCTGGTTGTTTTGCTCTTTTTTTTTTTTCCTTCTCTCTTTCTGTGAGAAAGGGAAATTGGCAAGTCTTTGATGCAGGAGACCCAGGGGTTTTCCCCTACGGAGCCACTTCCAACAGCCGATGGCCGCCATCTTCACTTCTCCACGGGCAGAGAGACGGAGTCGGGACCGAGGAGAACCGGCGGCCTCTTCCGGCTTTGAGATTCTGTGCAGACCGGGGAATGGCGTGCAGAGCCCACCTTATTAATTCAGACCCAGAGACATCCTCCTAAGTATAGACGTGTTTACCACTCGCCGGAAGAGCTGAGCAGAACTCAAGCTGTTTTGAGTTCCCTTCTCCTTGGCCAAGCACGATTTCCTTGCGAAAGTTTTGGGTGGGATTATAATTTTTTTTTTTGAGCTTCCAAAGAGACTTTTTGGACATTGATCTGTACTTGTATACCATATGGTGGGGATTTAGTATGAAAAAGCCAGGAACAGACAGAACAAGCCGCCCGTGCCAAGCACCCAGTAATTCGGGAGGTTCCGAGACAACGGAAGGCTCTAAAATGCCAAGAAACAATGGGGGGCAGAGCGGGCAGATCTCAGGAAGCAGAGGAGAAGACATGTGCTGAAAGTCTCCTTCATCCTATTCCACACACAACGAACCACCCCAAAGTTTAGTGGCTTAGATCAACCACCCCTTATTTAGCTTCTTATTCTGTGGGTCAGGCGGTTGGATCGGGGTACCTGGATGGTTTCCGTGGTCACGGCTGGACTCTCCAATCCCAGGGGTTTGGCTGCAGCGGCTCAGCTTAGCTCTGTGGGCTGGTGACAGAGCCTGAGACTGTTCAGATGCTGGTGACAGGAACCCCCCAAAGAGCCAGTGCCAGTGCATAGATGCACATTTCAAGTCTCGAGGTGCTGTTGTCCCACTGGCCAAGCAAATCACATGGTCACTCTTGATTCAAGGAGTGGAGAAGGAGCCCCCTGCCGAATGGGAATAACTAAAAGAAGTCATGTAAGTGTGAGATACAGGGAGGAGTCAGTTTTCCAACCTACCACCTGGGAACTGGTTTTACTTCCGTGGTATTTCCCTGTGGAAAGGGAAAAGGCGGGGTGGGGATGAGGATGTTGGGAGAAACAGAAGGCGAACAAGACAGGACCACTTTTTTCAAGCATTCAAAGAGACATGTTCATGGGTTCAAACCAAAATGTTATGAGCAATGGCACAAGTCACCTGATACAGAAGGAAATGTGACTCCTCGGGGGCTCATTACAGGGGAAGAGAGAGGAAGCCAGCAGCAGGCACTGCTCTCGGTCCGGTGATGGCACGCTTCCCCTGGTGCTCACAGAAGCGCATTCCCGCCCACACTTCAGAGACCAGGAAGAGCGCCTCAGATCTGGGGTTTGAATCCAAATCTCTTTGATACTCAAGTCAATGCTCTGCTGACAGCGCGGCATGCGCTTCCAGGCTCTTTCGGGAGGAGAGTGTGATGAGCACCATGGCACAGGTAAAATCCAGGCCTGTCTAAGAGAACAAAGGCAGTGCTTTCCCACGCTCCCACGCTCCCACGCTCCCTCCTGAACGCGTAGGTGCTGGGCGCCTCCCAGACAATAGAAACTGGGTGATTCGGGTTTTTTCCCAGTGCACTTTCCTTAAAGCACACACCGCTCAGCCGGGGTGGCTGCAGGAGGAAGTCTGGTCGTTCACAAAGCAATGAGATCTGCTCATTCTTGCCATGAACTTAAAAAGGTCTTAGCAGATTCTTAAGACTTTACTAGAGAACATTTAAAACATGTAAAATAAAGCAAAAGGCACAATGGACCCCATGTACTCATCTCCCACGATTTTCAACACATGGTCAAACATCGTTTCTTGCCAGATGTTTAGGAGATAAATCCTGATGTGTGATTGATAGTGAGCTGCTTCTGCCTCCCCCAAATCAACAGCCAAGGAGAGTTGCGTCAGTTAGGGCACCCCAGCATCATTTAAGGTGAACCCCCTCGTTTTTAAGAGAAAAGGCTAAGATTAGAGATAGAAATGGACTTTCTCAAAGCCCCAAATTGAGAAAAGGAATGATTAGCATCAAGGTCTCCTAACTCTAAGCTCAGAGCCCTACCCATTAGCCCAGCCTCCCCTGAGGCATCAGAAGGCTTAGCGTGGTGCCCACCCCTCAGTGGCCACTGCTACCTCTCGGGGAGGACGAGGAGGTCAATGGGAATCGGATTTGGTCTCTGTCCAGCGGGCTCAATGGACTTCGTCAGCCATGTCCTCCTGTGACCTTACTCTTTCAAGGGTAATTAACCAGCCAAATGGGTTCCCTCTGCTGAGCCTTGGCATCCAAATAATAACAACCCCTGTCCCCCAAAGGCTGGTGACAAAATCTCTCCCGTGAGGTCCCACCCGGTCCTCCCCAATGTCACGTCCTTCCTAACTCAGCTTCCTCTATTTGAAAACGTGATGCCTCACAGGAATGCAGTCTTGTGAGAAGGCAGCAGACCTCACAGACATTGCTCTGCCACTTGCTCTAGTGGCATGTTTCCTGGTGAGGAATGCAAATAGCTAGGGATTGGATGGGGCGTGGGCACGGTGGTGCACGATCCTTATCGACTTGGGAACCCCAGGATACCTGGTGGCTTGCTGTGGGGGGCTGGAAGCCACAGGGTAAGCACCTTCCAGATGAAAACATCCATTTCACAACAACCATTACAGCTACTGTGTCCTGAGTGTGGAGGCCGTGGCGGGCGCTGTGCTGAGCTCCACATGCACCCCCTCACCTCGCCCCGTGTGGTGGCACCTCTGCCAGCTCCGCGGTGAGGAAACGGAAACACGGGGATTAAGCAACTTCTTGAAAGTCAGGCAGCTATTAAGTGGCACCAGAATAATAGGGTTTAAGATGCTACAAATTTAAGTAGAGGTTAGCACATGTGTAGGGTTATTACTGAAGCCCAAAATAGGAGAGTTGAGCAGGGAAAGGTCTGAGCCAGTGTGTATTCACGTCCTCGACTCGAGTCCGGAGGGAAGGGCTGAGGCAATGAACAGAAAGTAGAAAGAGCAGTGAGGTTTATCAGAGAGGATTTCGGGGTGGAGCTGACTGTTTGGAGAGTAACTACAACCACGAAATCGTTTCTAGCTCCTCTCTCCTCATCTTGACAACTACCCTCCATGTGGGGATTATCATAGCCCCGATTTTTTTTCTAAGATTTTGTTAACGTTTTTATTGATTTTAGAAAGAGAGGGAGAGAGAAAGAGGAACATCGATCGATCGATATGAGAGAAACCTTGTTTGGTTGCCTCCCACATGTACCCCGAACGGGGACTGAACTGGCAATCTAGGCATGCGCCCTGACCAGGAATGGAAGTGGCGGCCTCTGGGTGCATGGAATGATGCTCAAACAACCGAGCCACACCTGCCAGCATAGCTCCCTTTTACAGATGAGAAAACTGAGGTTCCTAGAGGATACATGACTTGCCAAGTGGCTAACTAGGCATGAGGACCGGCTCCACGTCCTCTTCCACCCATCCCTGTGGAGCTCATCTTGAGTCCGAGTGTGTGTTCCTGCTGCTTGATGGGGTACCTGCGCTCTGGCCCCAGGGAAAGCCACAGTGAATAGGGTGACCAGGTGTCCAGCTCGGTCAGGGACAGGCCTAGCTTCTACCTGTGTCCCAGTATCATCAATATTAGTGCCCTCTTTCGTTGTCAAGGGGTCCTGTTTGGGTGGCAAATTACAAAGCTGACCTACCCCTCACCAAGCCTATCCCAGCGGCTGCCTCTGCACAGGGGAGCAGCGAGTCCCTGCCAACTTCTTTCTGCCAGGAAGGGTCGGAGAGTCGCACAGAGGGTACGGGTGACAGAGGAGGCGGAAGGTAGGACAACGTGTGGCGAGAAATTTCCCAGTGATTCCTCCCACGCTCACCTCCAGCCCACCAGAGGGAGGGAGAAGGGACTGTTCTCTGAGTAGAAGGTTCGGCAAGATGGGAAGGCAGAGGGGAGGAGCGCGCGGAGCGGGCTGTTTGCCCTCCCCTGGCTGCACGCCTGAATTCATTAAACGTTTGGGAGCTGAGAGTCTCGCAGCAAATCACCTGGCCCCTCTCTATGACTAAGGTGACCCAGATTTCTCCAGCTTTCGGGCCATTTTACACATCATCCCCAGCATCATTCTGAAAATCAATGACAGCTCTTCTGAAATGGCCTTCCCAGCACCCCCTGCTCAGGCAGATGGTGCTGTGGAGGCTGCAGCGAGCAAACCAAGATGACCCTGAAGTCCCAGGGCAGCCATTCGAAGACTCAAAGCCCCTTCCCAGGCCCCAGACCCCAGGCTCGTGCGAGGAAAGAGCGGAGGCCGGGGTCAGGCGGTCGGGACTGAGTCCTGGCCCCATCACACTGGCTGTGCGCTCAGGGCACCTCGGTGGCTTCCTGCCCGGGAAGGAGCCGGCTGCCCCGTGGGGTTGGAGGCGCGGCGCCAGGAGGGTCAGAGGGGCCAGCTAGCAGCCCAGCTCACCAGGAGCACCGGTGCTCACTGGGCCACCTCCGGAGCGAGTGTCGTCAGGAGCGAGTGGTTAATAAAAGACGCGAGTTCTCTGGCCCCGTGAACAGAGGTCCGACACCTCCGGGCTCACAGGAGGGGGCTTTCCTCTCTTCTCTCCTGAGGCGCGCAGGGCGCTCCAGGCCCTGGCCACACACCCCAGGGCCACGGTGTGGCGTTCTCCAGGACAGGCAATAATGACCCTGAGCCCACTTAAGGCCAACACGATTGTTACGTCAGAGAGGTGGACTCTGGGAAACTGAAGCCTGGGGTGGGGAGGGGAGGTAGACCTACCACCTTTCCCAAGCACTCTGCTTCATTTTAGGCCCAACAGTCTCATCCAGGGCTGATAAGCTATATGATCACCTATCTATAGGGCTAATAAGCTATATGATCACCTATCTATAGGGATGATAAGCTATATGATCACCTATCTATAGGACTGATAAGCTATGTGATCATCTATCTATATGGATGATAAACTATGTGATCACCTATCTATAGGGCTGACAAGCTATATGATCACCTATCTATAAGGCTGATAAGCTATATGATCACCTACCTATAGGGCTCATAAGCTATATGATCACCTATTTATAGGGCTGATAAGCTATATGATCACCTATCTATAGGGCTGATAAGCTATATGATCATCTATCTATAGGGATGATAAACTATGTGATCACCTATCTATAGGGCTGACAAGCTATATGATCACCTATCTATAAGGCTGATAAGCTATATGATCACCTACCTATAGGGCTCATAAGCTATATGATCACCTATTTATAGGGCTGATAAGCTATATGATCACCTATCTATAGGGCTGATAAGCTATGTGATCATCTATCTATAGGGATGATAAGATATATGATCACCTATCTATAGGCAGCTGCATATTCAGGGTTTTGATGAAAACACACAGCATTGTGTCCAAAGCTTGGACTCAGGATGCTGAGCGAACACAGTGTGGTCACTCAGTAGTGGGTGACCTGGACAAACTACTTAATCCCCACGAACTCCAGGGGACTCATATCAAATGAGGACAAAGGCGGACCCACTCGGAGGGTCACTGTGAAGGGGAGACGCGTGTAAAAGGTATGCCTGGCCCCGAGCAAGCTCACCGTGATCATCCATCAGGGACATTCGCTCTCTGGACAAATAATTGCTTCCTCTGATGCTTCCGGAGCCACAGTTGGCAGGCTCAGCCCATCAATGAGTTCCAAAGGTAAAGAGCTCCACGGCCTCATAAATAAACAGGTCACCTTTAAACACGCAGGCGACAGGGGCCCCAGGAGTTTTGTGGTCATTACAGATGCCAACTGAGAATGTTGACACGGGTGAAATTTCACCCTCGGCTTCTCACCAACGGCCGCAGTGATTGGTGGCCATCCCTTCCTCCAGGACACGAGCTGAAGACATGCAGCTGGTCAGCTCTGGGCGGGAGTCTCCGGTGGCTGCATTTAACCGCCTGGAACAATGCTGGCAGGATGAGGGTGCCCGTGACCTTGGCTATTCCTGACCCTCTGTGCTCTCACTTGGGGAGCCTGCCTCTCCCCTCCCCGGCCCTCCCAGGGCACACACAGCCCAGCGGGCACAGGCAGGAGGTGAGGGAGGATGGCTTTGCTCCTGCACACAGCCCTGGGGCTGCAGAATGGCAGGGCTGCCGAGGGCTCTGCCTGACACCACTCTCTCTGCACACCTGGGAACCCAGGGCACAGGGAGCTTCGGGAATGTGCTTGAGGCCACAGCGTGAGTTCATGGGAGAGGAGGGACTGGGGTTTTCCTCCTGCAGCCATTCTTCCTCCTCTGGCACCAAGCTTTGTGAACTTCCGCCAGATGGGGTCACAGAGGAAACAGAGACCCCCCCGCTACCTGGGGCCAGGAGGTGGGGGGTCTGGGCTGATGAGCCTCCAGGAGCTCTGGGCCCTGGAGAGGCACCAACTTGTGGGTCCCTGGCTGAGACCCCAGCCCCAGGGAGGAGGCTGATGATAAGCTATATGATCACCTATCTATAGGGATGATAAGCTATATGATCACCTATCTATAGGGATGATAAGCTATATGATCACCTATCTATAGGGATGATAAGCTATATGATCACCTACCTATAGGGATGATAAGCTATATGATCACCTACCTATAGGGATGATAAGCTATATGATCACCTATCTATAGGGATGATAAGATATATGATCACCTACCTATAGGGATGATAAGCTATATGGTCACCTACCTATAGGGATGATAAGCTATATGGTCACCTACCTATAGGGATGATAAGCTATATGGTCACCTATCTATAGGGATGATAAGCTATATGGTCACCTATCTATAGGGATGATAAGATATATGATCACCTATCTATAGGGATGATAAGCTATATGATCACCTACCTATAGGGATGATAAGATATATGATCACCTATCTATAGGTATGATAAGCTATGTGATCATCTATCTGTAGGGATGATAAGCTATATGGTCACCTACCTATAGGGATGATAAGCTATATGGTCACCTATCTATAGGGATGATAAGCTATATGGTCACCTATCTATAGGGATGATAAGATATATGATCACCTACCTATAGGGATGATAAGCTATATGGTCACCTATCTATAGGGATGATAAGATATATGGTCACCTATCTATAGGGATGATAAGGTATATGATCACCTATCTATAGGGATGATAAGATATATGGTCACCTATCTATAGGGATGATAAGGTATATGATCACCTATCTATAGGGATGATAAGGTATACGATCACCTACCTATAGGGATGATAAGCTATATGGTCCCCTACCTATAGGGATGATAAGATATATGGTCACCTACCTATAGGGATGATAAGCTATATGATCACCTACCTATAGGCAGCTGCAGAGTCAGGGCTTTGATGAAGAGACACAGCATTGTGTCCAAAGCTTCGTCTCTAGATACTGAGCGAACAGTGTGGTCACTCAGTAGCTGGGTAACCTGGACAAACTCTGAGCTCACGCAGTAACTTGGTGATACAGGGAGAGCATTGGTGTGGTTTGTAATCAGAGGCTAGTGAGACTGGGCAGATCAGGCACACGCGGCTACAGCAGAGCACCCCAGACATAACTTGTGCACCACTGAAGCTGCCTGCATTCATTAAGTAGGGGAAAGTAATACATGAGTAAATAAGAAGTCATCGGGAGGAGAGAAACCTCTTTTCTTAAAGGGGAAGGGATGTACCCAGAGAGTCAACTAAACTAGCTGTAATCTCTTCTCTGAGCTTCCACCAGCCTCTCCCTTGGCAGGCTCTCCCTTCCCAGCGACGAGAGCCAAAGGCAGCCTCAACATCTGGGCTCAGTGACACCTCGATGCACCGCCTGGGCATCTGTTGGTTCACGTGTCTCTTCCCGGACCCGTCGCTGTGGCCACTGAGAGAGACCCTGTCAGGAGACAGGACATACAGGCATTGCAGGTGGACTCGATTCCACACACGACAGCAACGACAAGGACCGGGTGGAGAGGCGGGTCTCCGAGCAGAAATGAGATGCTCCTGCAGGAAGAAGAGGGTATGGGTGCCAGAGAGGCACAGCATCCATGTCCACGATCCCACGTGCGACCGTGGGTCACTTGTCACCCACCGAACCTCCGAGGAGACGATGGGAGCCTTACGCAGCTTTTTGTGCAACTTACACGCGGTAACGCGTACAAAGCTTGGCGACGTGTCTGACGGGGCACGCGAATCGAGGGAGTCACACGAAATAATCTCCCTCCTTCCCGATTTCGTTTCATTGTTTTTACACGGGGATCTGCTCCTCTTTCTTTAGGGACATTCGTCAGTAACGTCTTTAGTCGGACACAGAGGTGCCTTCTTCTGCGTGAGGCCGATGCACACGCCCAAGGCCAGAGGCCTCCGAGGTCAGCAGCGTGCCGCGGCCGGGACCCGGGGACCTTTCCAGCGGCCTTGAAGTGCAGCCCGCGTTATAAAAAGAATGTCGGTGTTTAAAATTTAAATGTTTGGCTTAAATATTTAATTGTCCCATTTTTCGCCTGCCTGGCTGTTCGTTCAGTGCTGACATGGAGCGGGCCCTGACTTACAGCCCTGACGCCTGCCTCCAGGGGAGGAGGGGCTCCGCGACTGCCTTCCTGCAGACAGTTTCCTAACGGTCCCTGCTTCCCAAGCCCTGTGCCGCTCCAGGCCTCCGCACCGCCGCTGTGCGTCTGTCAGCTCACTGCCTCTTAGCCTCGACTCCGCAAAGAAACCAGCCTGCCCACTGCACGGGCAAGAAGACTGAGGCTCAGAGCGCTGAGTCCATTGGACCCAGGTGGCCCAGCCAGCCTGGGAGAGGAGAGGAAGTGGGATAACCCAGGCCTGTCTCATAGCAACGCTGGTATCATTTCAACGAGCAGCCCCAGGTCAGGAAACCAGCTTCCCATCCTGCCCGGAGGAGGGACGCACCGGCCGGGGTTCCCCCTTGGCTTGCTCTCTGGTTGCCCTAGGACAGTGGTCGGCAAACTCATTAGTCAACAGAGCCAGATATGAACAGAATAACGATTGAAATTTCTTTTGAGAGCCAATATTTTTAAACGTAAACTTCTTCTGATGCCACTTCTTCAAAACAGACTCGCCCATCCCATGGTGTTTTGTGGAAGAGCCACATTCAAGGGACCGAAGAGCCGCTCGAGGGCCGTGGTTGGCAAACTGTGGCTCGCGAGCCACATGTGGCTCTTTGGCCCCTTGAGTGTGGCTCTTCCACAAAACACCACGTGCGGGCACGCATGTACAGCGCGACTGAAACTTCGTGGCCCATGCGCAGAAGTCGGTTTTCGGCTCCCCAAAGAAATTTCAATCATTGTACTGTTGATATTTGGCGCTGTTGACTAATGAGTTTGCCTACCACTGCTCTAGGGATTTGCAGGGCTCTGATTAGGGCCCAACAAGGTGCTTGCAAACGATGAAGGATTTCCAGATTAAAGCGAGTCCCTGCCATAAATCCAGCCCGGCAATGGCAGGCCTTTTGATATAGCGCTTAAAGACACCTCATCAGGAGAGTAATGAGATATTTATTGTTTTCCAGATTTACTGGCACTCTAATAAATGCCAGAACTGACACCCCTCGGTGTGGGCATAGGGCTCTGCCAGCAGGATGAGCGAGAACATTCCTCTCCCGGTTCAGAGGAAAACACGAGGGCGGATTGTGACTCTGTCGGCTCGGCGGTGGGTCCTGGTGGGCAAACTTCTGCCAACTTCAGAGTCCGCCATGTCTAGCCAGGAAGGGACCAGAGGACTCTTCTCAACTAGCCGTCTACTGCACAGAGGCTGGCATGGGGACCAGAGAAGGAAAGGGACTTGCCCAAGGGCACACAGCACGTTGCTGGTGGACTCCTGGAGCCCCGGGCAGGACTCAGGTGACTGCTGTGCAGCCTCCAGAACCAGCACTTCCTGGTGCCCGTGCCTGAAACACCTCCTGGGTGTGCTTCAACTTGCCCCTTTGTAGAGTTTCTCCCAAGCCCTTCCAAAACAAAACAAAGTATTTTCCAGTGAAGACTGGTTGATGAGAGGCTGCAGGTGGATGCTAACACAGGCCAGAGAGGATGGGATGGCCCAGGATGACTGCTAGGATCCTTTGCCAGATGCTCACTTTCCCAGAATCCCTTGCAGCCCGGGTTGGCCTTGGAATCCAGTTCTGATGAAGGAAACAAAAAGCAAAGTCCTAGGAGGACTTTCTGAGGAAGGTTTGATGTCCTGGGGACAGCGACAGCCAGGAGAGGAGAGCTTGCTCTCTTTGTCCCTTCCTGCCTCAAGTGCATCCCGGTCCCCAAGCAGCTGCAGAGGGCTGGGAAGGATGAAGGCTATGGATGGCCTAAGTGAGAGGCTGAGGAAACAGGGCCCATGGTGACACGGTTGAGCTGCCTGACCAGCCCCAGAAATGCCTCCCCTGGGAATCCCTGGGTAAATAAACATTCCATGTCCTTTTGGTTGAAGCAACTGTTAGCTGAGGATTCTGCAAAGCTGCACAAATGCCAACAGCTGTTTGCTCTGCCTGGGGCCAGACTGTATCCACTGATGTGGTCTCGGGGATCATCTCCCGCTGATCAGAAGCTCCTATCAGCAGCTCCACGTGCCTCTCAGTAATAAGAAATGGTCAAATGAACTGCTTTGTCATAAACGCACTTTGTCTGCTAGACAGGAATATTTCCAAATATGGAGCCCCTGGGGGAAGAAGTGACGCACTGTAAAGGCACCTTTGGTGATACAAGAAGGGAATGCTGTCATTACCCTGCCAGGTGTGCTGCTCTGGTCCTAGCACTGGTCTTTGAGCTCGAACTCCGTGCCTGGCACTGTGCATGCAGAAGGAGCTAACTGATTGAGAGGGTCAGGTAGGACCTCGTGGAGGGGGCCATATTTCTGCTAACACCCAGAGAGTCATAACAGTCCACCTGGAGTGGAGAAGGAGTAGAAAGTTCCAGAGAGAGAAGAATTATACCCAGTCCTCCAGACAATTCTGTGCAATATACATGCAAAGAGACTATGGTTTCCATGTGTGTCAGTCAGCATAGGCTAGGCAATGCCATGATAACAAGCAGCCTGGGAATTGCTACAGGTTTAACAGTGTGATTTCCACTCATTCTTCTGCTAGTCCAGCGGTCGGCAAACTCATTAGTCAACAGAGCCAAATACCAACAGTACAATGATTGAAATTTCTTTGGAGAGCCACATTTTTTAAACTTAAACTTCTTCTAACGCCACTTCTTCAAAATAGACTCGCCCAGGCCGTGGTATTTTGGGGAAGAGCCACACTCAAGGGGCCAAAGAGCCGCATGTGGCTCTCGAGCCACAGTTTGCTGACCACAGTGCTAGTATATTCATCACAGGTGGATGGGGCTCTGCACACTGTCATTCCTCAGGAGGCCAGGCTGATGGAAGCCCCGATGAGACCCGTGCGCCCACAATCAGACACAAGGGGAAGAAAACGTGGCAGGGACTCTGTAAAGCTTTTACCCCGAGGGCCGAATGTCACTTTTGCACACATGGCATTGGCCAGAGCAAATCACATGGCCACAAGTATGATCCTCCTGCAGGAAGGAGCATCAAAGAAGGGCAATCGGTGACATGTCCTATAACCCACTGTGCAGACAAGAAAGCAGGGGTTTCAAAAGAGTGCCGTTAGCCCAAGGTCCCTTGGCTGCAAGGAGGCAGAGCAGGGATTTGAAAAGAGGGTCTCTAACTCAAAATCTTGGGACTGAGAATATCCCGCCGCAACCAGAGATTGAATGAAAAGCCCGGCAGGTTTGGAAATGCCACAGGAAACAGTGGGCGTCCAAGGGAAACCCGCTCCTGCACACACCGGAATCCTCCAAGTGCTGGCACCCTCGGCAGACTGACAGCCACGGCCCCACCTAGAAAGGTTTCCTCCTGGCCGCCTGGCTGCGGAGCAGAGCGGCTGAGCCCTCGGCTGCCCTCGCTGAGCTAAAGCTCCGAACACGACCCTTCCTAAAGCTGCTCTGACACACAGCCATCTGTGGGCTGTGCTGCCGAGCCGGGCCCGCCCCCTCCACACCTTCTTCTTGGAACAGCGTCCCCCAGTTTTCCCGGCACAGACGGCCGCCCGCCACCACCTCAGCTGGTTCCCAGTGCGGCTCCCGGCTTCTCACCTCCTCAGGGAGGAGCTGCTGATTCCAGTTTCTCAGATCCCAGCGGCATCTGCCCGGGCCGGGTCCCTGATCCAAGTCTGAGGCCAGGTAATCCTCACAAGCACTGAGACATCTGTGCCGGCAGAGCCAGAGCTGGGCTGAGCTCCTCGCTGTGCTGCCAAGCTGTTCTCGCCTCTACTTGCAGTCAAGGGCAATCCAAATACCTACAGTGCCCCCGTTAGCCCTTCCCTGAGCCCTTAAGATGGCATGAAGGATGGTAACGAGGCGAGAAGTCTCTGAAAGAAACAGATCCTGTCTCTGAAGTAAACCCAACGTGGAACCCTGCGTCCAACTGCTCAGCAAAGTCTGATGGCTCTGCTGACCGGTGTGGCTCAGTGGATAGAGCATAGGTCTGCGGACTCAAGGGTCCCAGGTTCGATTCCAGTCAAGGGCATGTGCCTTGGCTGCGGGTACATCCCCAGTAGGGGATGTGCAGGAGGCAGCTAATGGATGTTTCTCTCTCATCAATGTTTCTAACTCTCTCTCCCTCTCCCTTCCTCTCTATAAAAAAATCAATAAAATATATATGTATTTTTTAAAGTCTGATGGCTCTGCCTTCAATACACACCCAGTCTGACCACGTCT
This sequence comes from Antrozous pallidus, assembly GCA_027563665.1. Taxonomy (NCBI): domain Eukaryota; kingdom Metazoa; phylum Chordata; class Mammalia; order Chiroptera; family Vespertilionidae; genus Antrozous; species Antrozous pallidus. Next base: position 3,024,532 of record CM050510.1, read on the forward strand.
CATCACCCCACAGAGCCGCAGGCCCAAGCCGCCACCTCCTCCTCCCCGTAGCACCTGCAACAGCTCCCCCCGGACCCTGCTCCCTGCTGTCTCTGCCCCTTCAGCCAGTCCTCCACGTGGATTCAAATCACTTGATCAGAGCACGCCCCTGGCCTGCGGCACACCTACCCCCATAACTCCCGCCCCCTTGCGGTTCTGTCCCCGACGGCGGAAGCTCAAGCCCCGAGACTGGCCTGCTGGCCTCTGGTGGTTGCTCCTGTGGCCCGAGTGGCCCCCTCCTGCCACCCCCCTCTCGGTCTCACACCTGGTCAGTGACATTGGCCTCTGGGGTGTCCTTGGCCACTCTAGGCACGGCCTGCACAGGGGCCTGAACATTGCTGTTCCTCTTTCCGGCACATTCTGCCCAGTGCCAGGCACACCCCTCACCTGGGAGCCGTGGGGGCTGTGTGTCCCTCTCTGCGGGGTCCCTGTGCCTCTCGAACGGAACCACTGCCCCCAACCAGCCCTGCGTGCACTCCCGTCTTCCCAGGCTTGATTTTCCTAAGCGCCTGTCATTGCCCAAAAGGAGGAGCTCTATTGTCACGATGTTTACCACCTGCCGTGCCCACAGGAACAAAAGCTCCTAAGGCCCTGGCCAGTTTGCCTCAGCAGATAGAGTCAGCCTACAGACCGAAGGGTCCCGGGTCCAATTCCCGTCAAGGGCATGTACCTTGATTGCAGGTTCTTCTTTAGCCGGGGCTCTGGTGGGGGCTCATGTAGGAGGCAACCAATCGATGCGTTTCTCTCACATCGATGTTTCTCTGTCTTGCCCTCTCTCTTTCCCTCTCCCTAAAAAATCAATGGGAAAATATCCTCAAGTGAGGATTTTTAAAAATAGCAATAAAAAAAGCTTGTGAGGACGGGGCTGTGGGACCCACCGGCTCGCTGCTGTGCTGATCCCCCCGAAGGGACAGTGCCCACGCAAGGAGGGAGCCTCGCCCGTATTTGCTGAATAAAGGGACTGGGTGACACCCCATGGCAGCCAGCCTAACCACGAGCTCCGTGAGCCCGGAAAGAACGGACGCTGAGCTCTCCCCGGCGACAGGAAGCGTGGCCTTCAGAGCGACACAGAGCTGGGTTTGGATCCTGGCTCTGCCACTGGCCACCTGGGACCCCAGGGGAAAATTACCTGCCGCCCCTGGGCGCCCCTTTCTCAGTAAAACAGACGCCATTTTCCCAAGGTTTCTTGTTAGGAACAAATGAGATCATGCCTGTGGAGCTCGTAACCCGGTGTCTGGCCCCGAACGCACACTGAGAGCCGGCAGGAGCCATGCTTAATTGCCAAGTGGTGGCGCCGAGGTGCCAATGGCTGGGCTGGGCGTGGGGGGCCACCTGGGCTCCCTCACAGCTCAGTGCTGGCTCTGGCAAGCAGCCTCGCAGGCCTGAGAGATTCAAACTTTGCTTCCACCAAGTTACAAATCATCATACAACGCGGATCCTCCCAGACTCGATCGAGTAGTCCAACTCACAGGTTAAGCGTCAAACGCGAAGGCTTCCTGAAATGTTAACTGACGCTGGAAAAAGCAGCAGCGTGGTGGGGGTTGCTGAGAAGGCTCGGGGAAGATCTATAGAAGGACAGCATTTCCACCCGCTGAGCCGTCCTCAGCACCCACTCCCGATCCCTCTGCTCAGAGATAGCCCAGCAGGCCCGGGCTGAGTGAGGTCTCCCGGGCCCACAACCCTGAGAGCAAGCCTCCTTGGTGACTGGCTCCCCCCCCCCCCATCCCCACCCCCTTGCCCAGTCCAGGCCTTACGCTGCAGGAGGCAAAGCATCTGGGTGAGGTGAAGCAGGGCTGCAAGCACGCCCCACGGGTGCCCTGAGCATGGGCTCTAAGCTCTCGGTTCCGGTTTCAGCCAGCTCTGCTCCCAGCACTCAAGAACTCAGGTTCCATCCCAGCCCACAGGCTAGCACCGGATTTGCAGGGATCGCTCGACTTCATATAGGCCACCTCTGAAAAACCCACCCTCAACCAGGTCAGACGGGGAGCAGGATCCCCAACCCCAGCTGATCCCCGGTGTACGAACACCCCAGACCCTGGAGCTCCCTTCCGTCAGTAGCAGCTGGATTTAAGTTGCAACGTGACCCCCGCCCCTCCAAGAGCTGGCCCGGCACCCACATGCCTGCAAGGCTGTGTGCAGTCCAGCATGGCCACAGCGGGGTTTTCTGGGGTACAAGTGAGGCCACAGATCAGCGTTTGGGTCGGATGTGGGGCTTTAAGGCCAGGGGGCCCTGCCGTGTGCACTGTCTGCCCCCTACTCTGTGTTTGCAGACGAACCCAGCAGCCTCCTTTTCCGCAGGAGCAAGGCGGAGCTGGCCACCCTGTTCAACACTGTTGCGAAGGACAGAAACACTGCACATAAGAGCGGGGCACACCACCAGCAGGTGAGTGGATTAAAAAACTGTGGTATATCTACACAATGGAACACAACGCTGCAACAAAAAAGAGGGAGTTCTCACCGTTTGCAACAGCATGGATGGAACTGGAGAGCATTGTGCTAAGTGAAATAAGCCGGTCAGAGAAAGACAAATACCACGTGCTCTCACTCATGTGTGGAATATAACGAACAACATAAACTGATGAACAGGGACAAATCCAGAGGCAGAGAAGTATTGACCAGACTGCTGGACCTGAGGGGGAAGGTAGAGGAGGGAGGGGGGAAAGAGAAGAGATTAACCAAAGGACTTGTATGCATGAATATAAGCCTAACCAATGGACATGAACACCAGGGGGGTGAGGGCATGAGTGGGGGGAATTGGGGGGCGGTGTGAAACAAGGTCATAAGAACATTTACTGGAGTAAAACTGCTGTTTGAAACTTTGGCCACAGTTCACCCCTGCTTGCTTAAAACAAAAGAATTATTGCTTTAGTTTCCAGCCTGTGACCTTGAAGACTAGAACCAGAGGAGTAACTGGTCGGCGCCAATTATGTAGCCACACCACCTGTTTTTACAAGATAGGACCACTTTCCCATGTCTGGCAGAATATATAGTTAGAAGATCAAGAATGAGCAATAGGGTCATTCACAGTCAATTGGCACCCCTTCCCCAGATGCAGCCTTGAGGGCTGTTCTCCAAACGCAGGGCAATAACATTCATGGTTCAGACCCTTTAAAAGGACGGCCTGTACCCGGGGTGGTGCGGTCGTTGAGTGTTAGGTCTCTGACCGTCCTGGCCAGTTTTCAATAAATCCTTGCCTGCTGATTACCAACTTACCCGCCTCCGTGGTCGTTTGCAACTCCTCGTAGAAGTCACCCCACAACAGGAGTTAATAGAGGGATAAGGACACATGTAAAACCTTAATCGATAAAGAAATTTGGAGGAGAAAAAAAAGAATGGGATACAGACCGGACCGCTGATGAGTTGCAACATGGTCATTACCTTCCAAAATAGCCCTCGGTTCACTCTGTCCTTCCCCTCTCATTGCCTGGACCAGAGCAGAAGCCGCACCTCGGGCTCCCTGCCCGAGTCCCGCCCCTTCACATCCTTCCTCCAAGTGCAGCCAGAGGGACGCCGGGCACACGCAGGCCACCTCCTCACGCCCATCTCCTCGCCGTGTCAGAGGAGAGCACGCGGCACGCGCACACGCAAAGAGCAGTCTCCCGCACGCTCTCCGAGGCCTTACCTTCTCGAGCCCCCGCCACGTGCTGCCTCCTCCCTCCTTCCACGGGTTCTCCCAGCACAGCAGCCGCCGAGCAGCCCCCGCAGGGGCGGTCCGGGCCTGGCCAGGCATGCCGAAGCGAGGCGGTAAATTCCCTCGGCTCCAGAGCCCACCGGTGATTGCCAGGTGCCATGCGGCGTCCCCCCTGTAACACAAGGAGACGGGAGTGGGTCAGTCCACCGCAGGTGGTCGGAGCGCGTCCGGGAGGGGGCGATGGCTCTGTGGCTGTGGGCCGCCCTAGCCCCTCCTGGACAAGGCCAAGGACTCGTCGGAAAGGGGAGCCTTCCTCCGAGAGGAGAAGCGGCTCTTAATTAAAGGGAACCTGTGAGGCAAATCACTCCGACCAAAGGTGCTTTGCTATTCCGATGTTGTCCTGTAACCTGTGCGAGGAAACAGCGCCAAGCAAACCTTGGGCTCTAAACACGGTGATCCACGGAATTAAAATGAAGGTCTCAAGTAGGATTTACCCATGTCCCGCTATGGATGCAAAGCAGGAGATGTCCTCCGTGGCTTCCCCCTCTCCTCCCCTTGTGGAGAGGGAGCGCGCGGCCCGAGCTCTTGGCTGCTGGCAAGGGAAGGGCTCTGACTGACAGAGCAGGGAAGAAGTTGTTTAAAGCTAAGAATTGGGGTGCGTAATCGTCACAACGGGGAAAAAATGCAACTCTACAGAACAGAGACCTGGCCATCGCCACCTCAACCAAAGTCACCCAAGAAACATCACAAGGAACGGGAGAGGCCGACACCACGTGCCTCCTGGTGCGATGCTCCGAGGAGGATGCTGAGAGCACCCAGCATGCCTAGCGTCGCCAGGAGACTCCGGCCTGGGCACCTCTACAAGATAAAATGCCTGTCGCCGCCATTCACAACCGCCAGGGTCAGGACAGGAGAGACACACTGAGGAACCGTGCCGGTGGAGAGAGACCAGAGACATATGCCCACTTCGTACAGAGCGTGCTCTCAGAGTGGATCCTGGGCCCGGGAGGAGGGCTTTTCCCTTTTTGCTCCAAGGAACATCAGGGGTTCAACGGCTGCAATCTGACGGAGGGCCTCGGGCTGGGGGCGACGGGAACGGATCAGCGCGAATGTCCTGACGTTGAACATGGCGCTAAGGGTGACATTGGAAAAAGTCGAGCGGAGAGAAGGGCAGCTCAGAGACCGGCAGAGGGAGCTGGGAGCCGCACTGGAGCTCAAGCTTCCAGGAGCAACCCCCTCAGTGGCCCCGGGAAGGACGCCACCAATGGGGGAGGGGGGGCTTTAGATGGGCGACAGCCGTGCACTGCTGGGACCCCATGGCCTCTACTGCAAGGGGACTTCCGCACCAGGACCTCCACCCGCTTCCAAGACCCTCCCAAACCTGTGTGCACCTGCCGCCACTTTCTGCAGCAAAATGGGTCCCCGCGGGTTTCTCCTGCTGCTCACTCTCAAATCACGTGGCTCTTGCCTGGCAGGCGGTAAGGATCGGCGCCGCTGGGAAGTACAGGTGCTCTGAGTCCTAGCTGCAAGAGAGGCTGTGACCTCGAGATTCCTGGTTTCTCCACTGGCGATGTGGAGCTCACGAGGCAGGGAAAACCGGCAAACACAGAGAGGGGCACAGGCCACCAGACAGCACGCCTGGTGTCTACCAGAAAGGCGGTCAAATTATTTTGATTACAGAGTCTGGTCTTTACCCACCCGATTCGTAAATCCTTATGTTTGTCTGGTTGTCAACGTTTGTAAAATATATTTCAGCTTACTGTGGGAAGTCATAAAGTATGGCGAAGGCAAGAGGCAATGATAGCTCATAAATTCTTCTTAACTGTTTATTCATTTTAGGTGCAGCCAGCCTCAGGCCGGCCCCAGGTTAAGATAAATCCTTCTTCCTTCCTCGCTGGATGCTTTGTTCTCCGAGTCCTATAAAGTCTATTAGGGGCTGGCGTGTTTTGCGGCTTCTGAAGTGGACATTACCATTCATCGTCTTCTTTCTGCAGAAGTTTAGAGCATGCTCGCATCAAATAAAGATGCTTTTGGCCTTTTCCAAACCTACAGTGGCAGGGGGCCCCGTCCATATTTCAACACCCGGGAGCTGCAAAGAGAGAGAGGAAGAGCTGTCTGCACACAGACAGAGCAGGGCGGCCAGCGGTCCTCAAGCCCCAGCGCGTTTCAGAATCGCCCGCCGAGTTTGCTGAACTCCCTGAGCTCCGTGCCCCGGAGAACGGTGCCCAGGGCTGTGCCGGGGCCTGGCTGGTGCCCGGGCAGCAGAGTCCCCCGCCGGCCCCCAGCCGTGGTGCACAGACCCCACTGTGAGAAACTCCGGGAGGAGGAGCAGGGGTGGAGCAAGAATAAAGGCAAGGGGTGGGGACTGCAACCCTTTCAGAACGGGCACCCCGGGGGGGGGAGGGGGGAGGTGACACTGGAGGTCACGGCTGGGAAGGGGGACTTCTGCACGGGACAGTGAGCCTCCACGCAGAAAGGACCGAGACACCGCTGACCAGGGTCCCTCGGTTGTCCATAGAGACCACCCCCTGGGGCCTCCGCAGTCCCTTTCACATTCATTGATTTTTGCACTCATTTCTCTCGGCCACCTTGGCACTGACTGGTCAGCCCCGACCGCTCATTGTCCAGAATAAAGACAGATTCCCGCTCCAACGGCCTTTCCCCTCCCCCTCCTGGCCTTTTGTCCTGAGAAGGCAATGAGGTGTTTTGGTGCCCAGCTCCAGGGCAGCCTCCTGGGAGGGGTGGGGTGCCCCCCCCCCCCCGTGGGTCCCCACATCGGACAGAAACGCATTGGGCTGATTCTGCCCAGAAGCCTGCGTGCCCCACCGCCCTCGCGCGCTCTCTCCCCGATCGATGGGATTAGTGATGGCTGATTTAATTAGCGTGGTTGCAGCCTCCCTTTATTCCGTTCTCGTTTACAATGGAGTAATGGGGAGCGAGCAGAGGGACTTGTCATCACCCGGGGAGCCGGCCGGGCTGGGGGCGTGCCAACGCCTGCCCCCGCCTCGGCCCTGACCTCCAGGCAGACAAGGACGTCACTGCTGCGCCCAGAAAATCCGGACGCCTGACAGTCTGTGGATCCCCACGGGCGGCTGGGACCGGAAGCGCTAGACCTCGGTGCTCCTAATGACCCCCCGGGGACCCGAGTGCCGTAGCTGCCTCTGCCGCTCTCCTGTGAGTCCGACCGGTGGCTGACCTTGATGGCTGACCCCGGGCCTGGTTCCGCCCTTGAACCTCCTCTGGAGAATTTCTGCCTCCTGACGCCCAGGTGCCAGCCCAGCAATTAGGGTTCCTGGGGTCTAGCTGGGCCCCGAACCGCCCCTCTGTAGACAGTGGCCAGGTGATTCTGAGGCACATAGGCACTGGGGACCCCCAGACTGCAGACAGGTAGCCCTGGGTCCCAGGCGACCACCCCCACCCCCTCACATATATCCTACCTGTCAGCTGTGGAGAAAGCTCACCAGTGTCCCCCAAATGCCACACCTTTCTCCGCCTTCATATTCTATCCGTGCTGTTCTCCACACGAAGACTCCCTCTCCTCCTCCGCCCCATCCTGCCTCCACCGGGAAACGCCTCCTCACTACAGCAGGCCCAGGCAGCCCGGGCGGCGGGGCTCAGTGGTTGAGCGTCCACCTATGAATTCGCAGCAGGGCACATGCCCCAGGTGTGTGGCTCCATCTCCCAGCAGGGGGCGTGCAGGAGGCAGCCGCTCATCTCTCATCCTTGATGTTTTGATCCCTCTCTCCCTCTCCCTTCCCCTTTCTGAAATAAATTTTTTTTTTAAAATTTTTTAATAAATACAAAAAATCTTGTTTGCTTCCCTGGGTACTGGAGGCAAACCAGGGCATCAAATACCCATTTTACACAGACGGCAGGCCCAGGTGGTTAGAATGCGCCTTTGTGTTACATGTGGGGAAACTGAGGCCCAAGAAATTCAGTGTCCGGGCAAAGGAAAAGCCCCGAGTGCAGAGCTGGAGTGAGGACCTGGGTGTCACCACATGCGGGCGTCAGGCCACAGGACTGGCGGAGACCAACATTCTTATGAAGACGGCAGCTCTGAGCTCACACCCGCAGCCACCCTGCCCGAAGGGTATCACTTACACCCACAGTTTCTCCTTTCTGCCTCCAAACTCCCAACACGTGCTAGAAGGTGAAGTGGCTGGTGCCTCCGGTCCCATCTCTTACCAATTCTGTGACTGAAGACAAATGCCACCTGTGCCCCAAAGGCAAGAAGACACCATCGGTGACTCAAACTGGCAGAGCTGTCTCGGAGACGTGGGGACACTGTGGGGACGGTCCGGGTGCTCTGGGAGCGACCGCCTCATGCAAGCCGGCAAACCTGGCCGAACTGCGGGGGGGAGGGGGCTTCTTCCCCTGAGGGCGGAGCATGGGGAGAGGGCAGAGTGAAGGAGGTGGTCAGGACCGGGATCTGAGCCAATGGGACACTCGGAGCCATCCTTCAAAAGTCTTGAGAAACACCTGTCAGCTCAGAGGGTCAGAGATTCGAGCCAAGGTACCGTGTATATGCAGGGAGATTCAGGCAGCGTGCTCTGAAACGGTGACTGACTGTGAGTCAGCTAACGTGGACAAAGGCAGCGGGCCTACCACGGAGGAGGTGGCCATCAACACCGTCTTTGGGAACGCACGTGACGTGGGAGAAATCCTGTCTGATAAAGAGGGAATGTGCTGACCATCACTCCATCACTAAGATGGCTGCGCCCACAGCTGAGGCCAAGTTCCCACAAGGAGCCTTAACCAGCAATCAGCAGAGACCTGAGGCTCCACCCACCACCACCCCATGGGACTTGACAGGAGAGCTCAGGCTGTGTCCCCCACCCCACAGGGCTTGACAGGGGACCTCAAGATGTGTGTCCCATCCCGGTGCTGGGCTAGGGGACCTCAGGCTGCTCCCCCTCCCCCAGTGCCAGGCCACCAAGTAGGGCTTGACAGGGGACTTCAGGCCGTGCCCCCCACCCCGGCACTAGGCCAGGGAACCTCAGACCGAACCCCCCGCCCAGCAGGGTTTGACAGGGGACCTCAGGCTGCAACCCCACCCAGCAGGATTTGACAGGGAACCTCAAGCTGCACACTCCACCAGGTGGAGCTTAACAGGAGACCTCAAGGCATGCCCCTGCCCTGGACTGGGCAGGGGGACCTCAGGCCATGCCCATCGTCCTGGTGCTGGGCCAGGAAAACTGAGGCTACACCCCCTGCCTGGCAGGGCTTAACAAAGGTGGGACTGGCCGGGTCTGAATCTAGCCCAATGGGGCAGGGGGAGGGGGAGCGGCGGGGTCTGAGTCTCATGCGATTTTGAGGCACATGTGAGTGAGTGGGGATTTGACTCTGGGTCCCGTGGTGCGCCCCAGACTCTGACAGGAGGAAGGTTTTCATATATATTTTACGACTTTTCTTTCATCTCCAACACTTCCATTACAGAGAAAGGGCAATATTAAATTATTTCCTCTAATTAATCCATCGGAATATACACATTCATGACAGGGAAAACTGGGAGGAAATACGCACACCAATGCATGTGTACTTACGTATCACCAGTTCTATCTGGTGATATGCTTACAAGCTTTAAATAACGCTTAGCGTGTTGTAAAAATTTCTGCCACAAATCACCTCTTATTTACTTTTATTCGCTTTGAAAAGAAAAAGACATTTTCACGGAGACGGTGGAAAGTGAAGACAGAAGCTGTGGCCCCTCCTCACACTGAAGCCAAAGCCACGGCTGCGACGGGCAAGAGGGTGTCCACTCGACAGCCAGGCACACTCGCACATCCCCGCATGCCCGCCGGTGAGCACCAGCCCAAAGGGCACCGCCCACCCGACTGGTGTGGCTCCGTGGTTGAGCGTCGACTCCTGAACCAAGAGGCTGCCAGTTCAACTCTCAGTCAAGGCACATGCCTAGATGTGGGCTTGATCCCCAGTAGGGGGCACGTGGAGGCAGCTGACCGATTAGTTTCTCTCTCATTAGTGTTTCTCTCTCCCTCTCTCTCTCTCTCTCTCTCTCAAAATAATAAAATAAAGAGCTCCACTGAGAGGAACAAGCTCAGCAACCTCTGTCTAAATATCCAACTCTGTGGATGACGGCGTCAGGCACAAAGGTCAAAGACAACCACACGCTCAGGTTCACAGAGGACGTCCAGGCCAATACGCACAGATCAAACAAGCAGTGACAAAGCTTGATGACCTTGAGCGACCAAGGTCAACCTTTCGATGGGCTCCGATGGAGTGAAAGACAAGTGTGTCGGACCAGCTCTATGATGCTTCAGATGTCACCACCCAAACTGGGATCCTCTAGCCTGGCTATATATCAGCACCAGACAAAGAAAACAAAGAGAAAGACTCCTGGCTGCCCTGTAATAACTTCCCCAGAAGAGAGCAGGAAGAATGGATCTTGAGACTAATTTTCAAAAGGAGGATGTGCTCAGATTCCCTCCCCGGTCATTCCCCTTTTGTCTCCTGCTGGCTGGGTGCTCCAGCAAGGCGCCGGCCTTTTGTTCTGTAATCCCAGCTTATCTTCATCAATGATGGTGTGCCCGAACTGCTTCTGAATCAAAAGTGGGGCCCTGGAACAGAAGGGTTTGATCAGGACGTAGGGTTTGCTCTGTCCAAATGAACTTCTAAGGGGAGGGACAGAGAGAGAAAATGAAAATTCAATAGAAGAGGAAGCAAAACTATTTTCTTGATACCGAAGCTAACTGTTCCAATTATCTGATCCTGTTTAAGCAATGCAATCAAAGGGAGTTAGGGCTTCTAGCTCTATTTTTTTAATGCCATCCCTTGACTCCTCATCCTTTAATTGAATCGCAGCATCACAGAGTTGGGAGGGGACCTTAAGTCCCAACCCTTGCATCTAGCAGAGAGGGACACGGAAGCTCAGTTCCGGGTTGATTCGGAATTTGGTAAAGGAAGACGCACAAGACCAGCATGAAGGGGAAAGATGGGGATGCAGTGAGAAATATTACACAGTTTGAAATGATGCAGAATGCCAATATTTCCCAGCCATGCCTTCTTCAATGAATGTCTTCTTGCCACTGAGACTCAGCTCTACCAAGGTGAAGTCTGTTCAGAGTTTTAAATGCCGGCAACTACACAAATTAAATTAGTTTGGGTACCTGTTGGTCAGACGTTTCTGAGAGCTGGATTTGGCCATCTGACCGACAGGTCACAACCTTTGGTTCTAACCCATTTCCCTCCCTTCCCAGGTGAAGGCACAGGTTCTGTGTGGAGAATGGAGTGTCCTGTCACCAACTGAACTGGCCCAAGTGCTCTGCCACTTGTACCAGGCTCTCCCACACACCTGGCCAGGTCTCCTGTGGGTCTTCTCCGTGGGCTGGAGAAGGACGATCATAATCCCTCCCAGCCAATAGCACGCCCAGGTCTCCGCCCTCCACCCAGGCAGAGGCATCTGGCCAGAGCACAAGGCACAAAGCCAAGAATTGGCTCCATGGCCTTTGAAGCGTGGGAAGAAACACGGGCTCACTCACAGGTTCAGAGAGATTTCTCTCTGATTCAGACACTGAAGAATCTGCATATTCATAAACGTCTCAATCACTAGTCCAAGAACGCCCACAGCCGGCTGCGTGTTTCCTCAGGTGTTACCTTTTTCTTATCTGCTGAGCAGAGAATACCCCAAAATGGCTTTCCTTTCTCTCCCAGAAAGAGACACCATTGCCAACAGAACCGCTTAGCGCCACGGAGAATAAGAGGCGCCGGGTTACACAGACACCGTTATGCTGCAGGCCCTACCTGGGTTCTCCGCAGTCCAAAATCCAGCTTGAAGCAATTTCCTATTCCAAGACCATGAGAAAATAAAACACAAGATACTGCTTAGCGGCCCTTCCCTGCAAAGGGGGAGAAGGTTCTTCTTGCAATCCATGGGCACCGCCCCTCAGTAAGGCAGGAAACAAGTTCTCGGAGGGAAAATAATGGCATATACTAGTATGCACACAACCCAAGGGTGGGTTTTCCTACATTATCAAAAGGGTTTTTTTGGAAAAAACGAGAAAGCAAGTGACCTGAATCTCTTTCAAAAGCCCAGTTAGAGGGCCCCCTGGGAAGGCACGTGGGCGTTTCTTTAATCATTGTCAGCTGAAATCAAGGCATCAGGCAGAGCTACGCCCTGGGAACAAGCTTCACCAAAAAGGCTGATGTGTTATCAGCGTGGCCTTCACCTTTGCCCAGGTGTCAGGGAATGAGGCTTTGAGATGTAAATCCAGACAAGCACCAGGAATGCTCAGGCCTCCTCAAGAATGCAAATAATCTCCTTTGAGCCTACCTTTTGGTGTAATTTCCTGTATTTTGGGATATAAATAACCATGGCTGCATGAGCGCTGAGTCCCTGTCTCTCCATCAAAGAGAAAGGTTCCACCCAGCCCCAGCTTTGATTCTATTTCTGCGTCTTGCTTCTATTCTTTCTTTATTTCTCCATCCCCAGCTCCTCTACTCAGAAACTGGACCCATTCACTTTCCATGCTGAACGTGGAAGAGAGAGAAAACCCTTACAATTAAGGCCTGCAAACACTTATCTAACCCAGGGGTGGGGAACCTTTTTTCTGCTAAGGGTGATTTGGATATTTATAATATCATTTGTGGGCCATACAGAATTATCACCTTAAAAATTAGCCTGCTGTATTTGGTCAAGCATTTAGTTAACTCACCCTTAATGCGTTGGCAGGGCCAGACCACATGATTTCAAGGGCCTTATATGGCCCGAGGGCTAGATGTTCCCCACCCCCTGAGTCCTTTCCAGGTTTCACAGTGGCCTCTTGTCTCCTATGAGTCACAGATCTTCAATTTGAGGCATTGAGAACTTCAGACTGTCCAAGTTCCAGTCCCTGTGCTGAGTTCAAGGCTGAGGAGGATTAACTGGTGAAACTCAGGGCACTCAGAGTCTTCTGAGCTTACAGCTGAGGGCTGAAACCCACACCGAATCAGCCCGTCACAGAAGGGTGCAGTGTGTGGGAGGCTGCACGTCTATACCGAGTGCTGTGGACGCGGAAGACGGAACAACTAGTGGCGCCAGGCCAGTCAAGAAGAGCTGCCTGAAGGAGGTGACACTAACAGACCCTGAAGGATGAACAGGAGTTTGCAATATGGACAAGATAGTGAACTATCCGCATGAGCAGAGAAAACAAATGATGCATGGCCATGGGTGTGAAAATCTAGTCCTTTAGGAGGCCGTGGGGACCGGGTGCCGAGTCCTACGGTTCACAGGGAAGAGACCAGCCCCTGCGATTTTAGGCCAAGAGCTTTCATCTCCTTCTCTCATTTGATTCTTAAAACAGCCCATAGCTCATGAAGCCAAGATCTGTTCTGAGTGCTTGCCATGCGCCAGACACTTGGGTAAGAACTTGGCATTTAAATTTTCATTTAATCTACATATTAGGCCTTTGCAGGAGATACTCTTTCTATCCTCACTTGTAGGCCATGAGGCCAAGTCAACAGGCCCTTAGAAACCTGCCCAGGTCACAGAGCAGGAGGGGCAGAGCTGACAGGCACCGGCTCCCGGGGCCACACCCTGTACCGGGGCCACCCAGGAGGCCGTGCCCAGCAGAGCACAGTAGTGAGTTCTGGGTGTGGCGAAGATCAAATCCCCGGGAGACCAAAGTTATGAGTCAAACTGTCCCCGTAGTGAGCACTCAGTGGATGTATTCACTGTGCCCAGCTGAGAAGGCCTAGGCCAGTGGTCGGCAAACTCGTTAGTCAACAGAGCCAGATATCAACAGGACGACGACTGAAATTTCTTTCAATAGTCAAATTTTTTAAACGTAAACTTTTTCTAACGCCACTTCTTCAACATAGACTTGCCCAGGCCGTGGTAGTTTGTGGAATAGCCACACTCAAGGGGCCAAAGAGCCGCATGTGGCTCACGAGACGAGGTTCGCCAACCACTGGGCTAGTGGCTGTCATCCAGCACCGGTCCCTGCAACCCTCCAACTTGGTGGCTTCCTCTCCTCCCCACTCGAAGGCCTGGTCGCTCACGCACCAGCTCCACAGCGCCGGTGGGGACCCTCCTCCTCGTCCACGTAGCAGAGTGATCCTCAGCCGTGTGCTGACTCAAAGGTTTCCCGGGGCATCTTAATCCAATTCTGTGTTCCCAGCCCTCGCCTCTCCCTCCCCCCTGCACAAATACCAGCACTGGCCGGCCCCGAAATCTTGGAGGCAGTGGGCAGTGAAAAGAGTCTGAATCCCAACTGTGCATTTTATGAACATCTCGGGAACAGAGGCCCCTCGGCTATAGAGTGGGATTTATCCGTCCCAGACACACAGAAGTCACGGTCAGCAAAAGGAACCTCGTCCCTGCCCCATCGAAGCTGCAGCCCAGCAGGAGAGAAACGCAACGAAATCTGCTGCTGCCGTCCACTGCGCAAGGACTCCGTCAGCGGTGGCATCATTCTCAGAGCCCCGGGAGGCGTTTCCCTCCCTGACCCGGGGGGCTGAAAGCAGGTCTCCTCTATCCCATGCTCGGGGGCATTCGGGAATGTGTGTGGGAAGGCCCAAGAGGCCCATGGACCGAAGGCAGGCTCTCGATTCCGACACGACCAGGTGCTGCTGCGGGTCAGACACGCCTTCCTTTGTCTGAAAAGTGGGGGCATTAGCCAGACCCACCTCCCGGATTTGAGTCCGTTGTTATATTTTTGAGGACTAAACGAGATGAGGTCTGTTCCGCATGGAGCAGAGTCGGCATTCGACCCATTCATCCCCGTCCTGTGCCTGCAAGGGACAACGGGCCAGCACTACCCTGCAAGGCCTGGGCATGGAGCTGCCGGGGGACCTCACAGCCACTGAGTCACGCCTCCCTCCTTCAGTCGGTCCCTCGTGAGTGCAGTAAACTCCATGATGTGCAGGAAGCAGGACGAAGCCCAAGAGGACCCATTCCCAGCCATGACCGGGGACCAACTTCTTGTGTGGCTTGGAGCCCCTCTGGTCCATTTCGTTTTCATCTTCCAGCAGGAGGCCTGTCCCGTGGTGACAAATGTTGTGAGGATCAGGGTCCGATGAAAGGGGCAAATTACAAGAGTGGAATGCCATCCGGCGGGACGTGATGCACGCTCTTTGCCTCCCGTGATTATTACGGCTCAGAAGCGGGGCCAGGTTACAAAGCAGAGATGGTATATCAAGCACAGTGCAGGGGATATGGTCACGACTACGCAGGTGAGTGTGCACGAGGTCCACAGGGTGCAAGACTGCCTGAGGGACAGCTCTGAGAGGTGTAGAAAGGTCTGATCTCAGTGCTGAACACCTGACACAAATAATATTGGACGTCAACTGTAACTGAAAAAGTTTTTTTAATAAAGAGAGTGGGAATAAAAAAAGAAGTGAGGCCACATTGTTAAATGGGTTGTGCTGGAAGCCGATCATTGCATGGATGTCAAGAGAGCTGTGGACAGGGAATTTGGAGGGCTGGTTGGCCTTAATTGCACTGAAGGGTCAGAGCTAATTGTTGGATGTTGGTGGTTGGAGCAGCCCCCACCTGTTAAGTAGATTCAGTGATTGGCTTTACTGGTGTTTCCTGGCTGGGGGATACGGGTGTATCTTATGATCTTAATCTTAATAAAAGGGATGGTAAAGCCAGAGTGAGCAGTAGTCCTCCCGCTAGAGTTGGGCTACCGCCTGGCCCCCATTTTCCAAATTAAAGCTTTCCTAAGTCTCTTTATTCATTTGTGTGCGGCCTTCTCCAGAACCCGAACCCTGAGCCGGGGACCCTGAATCACGCGGGACGTGAAAGGGGTTCCCACAGGGTCATGATAAACTGTGCTGGTCACACGCTGGTGAGAAAATGTGCTGGTGGAGGTGCCCCCACACCTCCCTCGCGGTGGGCACAGCGGGACCGGGAAAGGAGAGGGCTGTAATCCCACCTCTGCCACTCTCTGCTCGGGCCTCCGTGATGTTGGTGAACCTCTCCGAGCCTCCGTTTCCCCATCGGCCAAATTGGGAGGAGCGGGACGGTCTCCACAGCGTGTCCTGGGCGTGAATGGGACAGACAGTGCAGGTCGTGTATCTAAGCGGTCGTGTGTGAAGCAGAGGAGCACACATGTCAGCTTCCCTGCGGTCCAACTGGAGGTTCATGTCACTGCCCAGCTCCCTGGGGATCTCACGTCATCAAGCGTTTCCCTGTCCTGCAAACACACTCATCTGGGGGCTGCTCTCCGAGACGCTGTCCCCCGAGCCGACAGCAGGCACCTCCTCCTTTCCCATCTCACAAAGGGGTTCCCTCCTCCTGTCTAAGGCCAGCCCCCAACCCGGGCCCTCAGGCCCAGACTGTCCAAAGCAGTCTGTGTTCTCCCTGGTCCTGCTCACATCCCAGGCAGCAGCAGGCTCCCTCAAAGTCCTCTCCGTCAGGCCCCAGAGGGATCTTGGTGCTAATGACAAAACCTACTTCTTGTCTCAGCCTGATTCCCTCAGGCCTTTACCTCCAGGCTGTTCCCTTGTGTCTTCATCACCTCTGCCCGGGGCTCAAATTCCTGTGGCTCCCGAAGCCACAGACTGGCCCTGGCCACTCCCCAGTACATGCCCCACAGAGCCGGGAGCCGGCTCCCCCGGAGAGAAGTTCGCAGAGCCCCCATCTGGGGCCCTGCCCCATCGCTAGGGTCTTTCACTTGCTCCCTAAGCACGCCGGGGATCGCACTCCTCATTACTTCAAACGCAGCACGGTAACCAGAGAGTCACCCGAAGCTCCCTTTGGGAGGTCCCCTGTGATGACATCCGAACCCAGAAACCAGGAGCCATCCTGGCCTTGGACAATTCTGTGGGGCCTGAGACTGACAGGGAAGCTGCTGCTGCGAAATCGAGAGCGAACTGGGAGTCAAGCAGGAGAGAGGGCCAGGGCTCTGTGGGCCAGAGAAGTCTGGCAGCTGGGAAGCTAGGGGAGGGCCCGGGCAGATGGCAGAGCCAAGGGGGGGGAGGGGCTCAGAGGCCCAGGAGCCAAATGCAGGGGTGGGAGGCCGTGCAGATAAGTGGCTTGGGGGGCGGAGAGGAGCTGGGAGGGGGCGAACGGGCGTGTGGCCGGCCCGTGTGCCACCTCGGTGTGGTGCAGAAGACAACCCAGTGGTCACCTCCTGTGACACGTCCTCCTCAAGTGCCAAACTGTGCTTCCTCCTGGAGCCCTCCCCGCTGGCCTCCTGGCTCCCTGCTTCTCTGGATTCATTCTGGGGTCTCTCTTCTCCTCCCTCTGCACTCCTCCTCTCCAGTCAGGCCACCAGCTCCTAAGTGGAGAACTCCTGGTGGCTCTACTTGACCCCTACCTGCTGGAGTGTGGACAACAAACAGCTAAGAAAGGAAAAAAAATTTTTTTTAAGTCATCAGCCACCTAGAATGGGGCGGGCCTGGGCCAGACGCCAGCGTGATCCCACCGTGAGCGGCCTTCACGGAGCTTTATTTATTTGTTTACTTTATTCTTTAAAGTATTACCAATAGTAGTACGTATGTTTCCTTTTCTCCCCCATTGAACTCCCCCCAGCCTCCCCTACCCCCCAGCACACGCCCTCACCTGCCCACCCCCAGCCCCCGCCCCAGTGTCTTGTACCCATTGGTTATGCTTATATGCATGCGTACAAGTCCTTCGGTTGATCTCTTACAGCCCCCGCCCCCCACCCTCCCCCGCCTTCCCGCTGTAGTTTGACAGTCTGTTCAATGCTCCTTTGCCTCTGTTCCAACCGCAAAGATAGCCCAGAGATGGAAGACACTGACGACACCTTGCGATGCTCGCAGTCAGCAGCTGTGCGCCGCTGCAGGTTGTCCAGGACCAAACCAGAGAGGGTGGGACCTGCATCGCCACCATGTGTCCACCATCCAGATAGATGAGAAGGTGGGCGATTTCCCCCAAGACAAGGAAGGCCCCGCCCCTGAGTGCTACAGTCATTTCAGACCAGGGAGGCCGCTGTCCGTGGTCCTGAGCTGCCCGGTTCCCCAGCAGCGGTTCCCAGGCGCATTCCTGTGGGGAGTCCCGACTTCCCCTGCAGCTGCCTCCTGCTGCACTTGCAAAAACTACCAGCGCCGCCATCAATCCCCAAGCCTGCATGGCCTCTGAATTATTTAGCACTACATCCAAGAGGCTGTGAATAATGGAAAGGGGTGTAAATAATCTTATCTCCGTCTCTACACACGGAGATGGTGCGGGGCCTCTTCTGCCAGAACCTGGCGATGCCTGTGCGTGATGACATCCACAGCAAATGTCCCCCCCCCCCCCCGTGACTGCTGTTCCCTCGGGGGGTGGGGGGGAGAGCTGAGCCGGGGCCACAAAACACGTCTCCCATGGGGAGCAGCAATTATGCATTGGATGCCTCCAGGGTAACTACCTCAGAGCCTGACGGGTCACCCCGCTCTCCCACACGCCTGGCCCCTCGGGCAGGGCGCCTTCCTAACGGACAGGCAGGACACGGAGCCCAGGGGACTGCAGTTCCGAGGAGAAGGGACAAGCCCGGGCTCTGGGTCCTGCGACTCCCCTTCCGGCATTCCTGCTTCTCCACCTGTGCACCTGGCTGATGGGGCCTTGTGCAAGCATGCATTGTGTCTCTCGTCATCACGCGTGTCAGCGTGACCTTCCCACAGATCGGGTACACCTTGGTTTCAGGCAGACAGAATTTTGTGTGGGCGAGGGGGGAAAGGGTCCCTGTGGTGTTTCGGCCCCACGCTGAGGTGGGAGCTCTCTCAGTGAGCAGCCCCCAAAGCACAGTGGGTGGTGGGAACCAGCTCTGCTTCTCTGCTACTAGCTGAATGGCCTTGGAGAAGTCCCAGCAACTCTGAGCACCCAATAGCCTATCCAATACGAGACAGCCTGGCCAGGTTTTCTCAGTGGCCAGAGCATCAGCCCATGGACCAAAGGGTCACAGGTTCGATTCCCAGACAAGGGCACGTTCCTCGGTTGCAGGTTCGATCCCCGATCCTGTGAGGGAGGCATCCAGCCAATGTCTCTCTTGCATCAATGTGTGTGTCTCTTTTTCTGTCCTCTCTCCCTTCCATTCTCTCTCTCTCTCTCAAGATCAATTGGGGGAGGGGGTAGAATATCCTCAGGTGAGGATTAAAAATAAAATAAAATTAGACACATAACCATTCAGCCCGCGGGCCGCTATGTGACTCAGATGGACTAGTGGAAGAACTATCCGAGGGCTGCTGAGGCTCTGGGATGGCCAGGGCGGGCTGTGAAGGTAAGCCTTCTCAGCCCATGGTCATGTCGGGGGATTTGCACTCTTCCCAGAGGCGAGGGGCCAGCAGAGGCAGAACCGCGGCTCCTCCAGCCTGAGACACAGGAACAGCCCGTGCCAACCAGCGGCCTCCCATTGTAACCATTCCCGTCTGCCCCAACTTCAAAATCTCCCCTCATACAGACCCACCTCTCCTGGGATCGATGGAGGAGAACGTGGACGCAATGGCTGGCAGGATAAACGCCCACTGCCCTCCCCACCCCAAATGTTTCCCTCAGAGTCCCCCTTCTCTCTGGGGCTCTGAGCCTGGTGATGGCCAGCACCCGCCGACACCCCTGAAGGACCAGCACCGGGGCCTGGGTCTCAGCCAACACCTCGGCTCCTCCCTCATGGCCACCTGACTTGGACACCTAACCACCAAAGCCACATATGCATCAACCAGGAGGTGAATAGCATTTTAAGGTAATTTAGGAAAGCAGGGGGCGGGGGGCGGGTGCTATTCAAAAAGTAAGGATGTCCTGGAGGTGAGGCTCAGTGGTCACAAGGCCTGCGCACCAAAGGGTCGTGGGCTCGATTCCCAGGCAAGGGCACATACCAGGGATGCAGGTTTGATCCCCAGCCCTGTTGGGGTGCATGTGGGAGGCAAACAATTGACGTGTCTCTCTCACCTCTCTCCTCCCTCCATTATACTCTCTCTAAAAATTAATGGGGGCCCAGCCAGCATGGTTCAGTGTTTGAGCGTCAACCTATGAACCAGGAGGTCATGGGTTTGATTTCCAGTCAGGGTACGTGCCCAAGTTGCATGCTCATTAGCAGTGTGGGGCATGCAGGAGGCAGGTGATCAATGATTCTCATCATTGAAGTTTTTCTCTCTCTCTGCCTTCCTCTCTGAAATCAATATATATTACTGGGGGAAAATATCCTCAGGTGAGGAATCCTATATTTAAAATGCCTAATATGCAAATTGACCAAAGGCAGAATGACTGGTTGCTATGGCACACACTGATCACCATGGGGCAGATGCTCAATGCAGGAGCTGCCCCCAGCCTGCAGACCCCAGGCCAGCCAAGGTGGATGCCAGCGGGGGTGGGGGGGCTGATTGCCCTCTAGTTGTCTTGCAGATTGGCCCTGATCACTGGCCAGACCTAGGGACCCTACTCATGCACAAATTTTGTACACCGGTCCTCCAGTAAATAAATAAACAAGGAAATCCGGTGTGACAGAGAGCTGAATCACCACCTAACTGGGAACACAACTGGGAAGAACTATTAACCAGACTCCATTCCAGACACTCCATACCTCCCCAGGCCTGACCCGTGCTCCCACTCCCCCCACACACACACTGTGGAATTGCTCTGAGGAGGATGATAAAGGGCTATGCTAAATGGGAAGTTCCTTCTCCTCGTCCTCACCCTTCCCTCTGCTCTGCCCAGTTTTATACGCCGCTAAACGTGATTATGTCTCTGATACTTCTGTGATCATCCTGAAGGAAAAAAAGTACCCCATTTTTCTTCACTCGATAATTTGCTGGACATCTCCACGCAAGGGGTCCGCAGACATCTCTAAATCAAAACATCTAGAGGTGAGCTCTCTTCCTGCCCCCCTGAGGTTTGCTCTTCCGCCTAATCCTCCATCTCGATTGGTGGCACCATAAACACCGGAATTACCGCGAGAGGTGAGGGTTACCCTTGACCCCTCCAACTCCCTCATGCGCTACATCCATCAGTCCTAAGTCTTATCAGGTTTTCCCTTAATCTTTCATTAATTCCTGCTGCATTGAATGAATGTCTGCTGCATTCCTTCCATAACACCACATTCTTCTAGCTCCAGGGAATCGTGGTGGACTTACGCACAAAGTCCATGCCCACCCTCAGGTTCACAGGCTAATTACCTACCCTCCGTGCGGCTCCGGGTCCTCATCTGAAAAACAGGCTTCCCGTTCTTCGAAGACGTTCAACCGATCAGCGGAAGCCATTCGCATCGATGACCTGCAGACCCTTCCTGGCCTGGCTGCTGCCGCCTCCGTCTC
Organism: Antrozous pallidus; assembly: GCA_027563665.1. Taxonomy (NCBI): domain Eukaryota; kingdom Metazoa; phylum Chordata; class Mammalia; order Chiroptera; family Vespertilionidae; genus Antrozous; species Antrozous pallidus. Next base: position 3,045,386 of record CM050510.1, read on the forward strand.
AACCTCAGCGCAGAGGAGCTCTCTCACCAGCTTGTCTCCCGGGCCGCCTCTAGCTCACCGGGCACAGCAAGACCTTCTGCACCCGAGGGCCTTTGCGCATGCTCATTGCCCTTCCCTCGGAAACGCAGGGAGGAGAAGACGGCAGAAGACGGAACCCTGCAGGATCCCTAAGCCCGGAAGGGAAAACAACAGATATGTCTAGAGGCAGCAGCTTCCGTCTAGATAAACGGTACTGACTCACGTGAGCAGCGCGAGAGACACTCCCCAGCACATGGCCCGGAAAAGTGTACCCACTTGTAACTTCATTCTGCTGAACATGAGGATGTGTGTGTGTGGGGGGGCTTGTTGAACCCCCTTTCTCTAACAAAAGCAATCGGAGAGGATTTGCTCCTTTTACAGGTGGAGAAGCGCTCCTGCTCCAGGCCCACTATGAAATCAGGCCATTCCACTCCAAGAGGAAGACATGAAAGTACATGTTCCTACAAACATTTGCACATGCGTGTTTGTGGCAGCTTTACCGGTGGTGATGGCCAGAACCTGGAAACAATCCCCATACTTGTCAGCAATTGTGTGGGCAAACAGATTGCGGTGCATTCTTTCAACTGCATCTCACTCAACGGTGAACAAGAATGAACTGCTGATACTCACATCATGGATGGATGTCAGAGTAACTGTACTTTTTGGAAGAGACGAGGCAAGAGAGCGTACATACTGTATCAAGTCAGAGGTAGGCAGGGGCCAGCTGGCGTAAAGACTCTCTGGCACCAGCAAATCATTTAAATTTAAATGCAACTGGGCCCTGACCGGTTTGGCTCAGTGGACAGAGCGTCAGCCTGCGGACTCGAGGGTCCCAGGTTCGATTCCGGTCAAGGGCATGTACTTTGGTTGTAGGCACATCCCCAGTCAGAGGTGTGCAGGAGGCAGCTGATCGATGTTTCTTTCATCAGTGTTTCAGGTTCTCTCTCCCTCTCCCTTCCTCTCTGTAAGAAATCAATAAAACACATTTTTTTAAACAAATTAAATGCAACTGGGAATTTTCAAAGGTCTTAAATTGGGTGAGTGATGAGATCTGACAGACATTTCCTAAAGGATGCTCAGCCTACTGTATAAAGAATAGATTCTAGAAGGCAACACATAGAGACCAGCTGGGAGCCTACTGTACAGGTTGAAGGAAGTGATGGTGATAATAGATTCCATCCCAGCTGGTGTGGCTCAGTGGTTGAGCATCTATCTGCAAATCAGTAAGTCACAGTTCAATTCCCGGTCAGGGCACATGCCCGGTTATGGGCTCCATCCCCAGTAGAGGGCGTGCAGGAGGCAGCTGATCGGTTATTCTTTCGCATCATTGATGTTTCTATCTCTCCCTTTCCCTTCCTCTCTGAAATCAATAAAAAATATTTAAAAAAAAATAGATTCTAGAAGGCAACACAGGCAGCCTAGAGACCAGCTGGGAGCCTACTGCACAAGCTGAAGGGAGGAGGGTGGCACTGGGGCATCGCACCAGCAGAGGCGATGGGGGATCCTGGAGAGAATCAGAACCTCTCCTGAGGACAGCGCCCACAGGCCTCCCTCAAGGGCCAGAGGTGGGGTGAAGGATGGATTAAAGATAAACCCGGGACTTGGGCTTGAGCAATCGGGGAGAAGACGATGACATTTACCAAGATGGTGAAAAGTACGGGAGGAACGACTTTGGAGGTAAAAAGGGAAAATTAAGACTTTTTTGATGTATGAAGTCGAGACGCCCATTAGTCATCTAAGTGGGGACGTCAAGACACAGGATATATGAGTCTGCAGCTCCGGGAACCTGGTGCGAGAGATATAAATTTGGAAGTCATTACCATGAAGATGGTATTTAAAGCCATGGACGTGGATGAGGTCACCTAAGGAGAACGGGGAGGTGAAGAAGAAACCGGGACCCAGACCTGATCCCTGGAGTGGTCCGACATCCAGACACAGAGTGAGCGTTCTAAGCCATTGCCACTCGGGGGCCTCGCCGAGCCCATCCCAGGTTCCCAGGCTCAGAGCAGCCAACAGCAGGTCCAGGATATTGTAATTATGTGCATCTCCAAGGACGCCCACTCAGTGGTCCCGACTGAGCTGCCATGGCCAAGGTCCAGCCAGGAGCAAAGGTTCCGAAGATCAGACCTTCTAAATACAACTAAGTGCATCGTCCCATAACTTCCTGAAAACATGCCTGGGCACGTGCACCACCCACACACGTGTCTGTTCTCACAGAGAAGCAGTCCCTGCACTGCCTTCTTCCAGGTACGCAGTCACCTGCACAGCCCCAGGTCTGAGGAGCCGTGTAGCCGAGAATAGGAGGAAGTGGCTGCATGGATTCCAAGTCACGCGGTCGTTCCCAAGACCACATGGGGATGAAGAGCCAAGTCAGGTGACACGGGAGAGAGAAGGCCAGCTGGGCAAGCAGACGTGACAAGCTGGTTGGAAAGGTCTCTGCCGCAACTCCTCGGCTGACATCCCAACCGCCCGAGGCCTGGGGAAGGAAGCCAGCAGTGACGCGCCAGGAAGACCCTCCCCCACGCCCGTGATGGTGGGAAAGGCCTTCGGGGGTGATGGCTCTTCCCCGGGAGCCAGGCGGGAAGACAGCCTGAGGGGAAAGGAGAAAACCGTTGTGTGGGGTGTGATTTGGGCTTGTATACGACAGCGAGGTGGTAGGAATGGGTAGGTAAACCAGAACACAATTTGGCTTAGAAATAAGTCCAAGCCCTGGTCGGTGTTTCCCAGGATTTAGGGCATCAGCCTTTGCACCAAAGGGTCACCGGTTCGATTCCCTCGGCTGCAGGTTCAATCCCCAGTCTTGTGGGGGAGGCAACCAATTGATGTGTCTCTCTCATATCTATGTTTCTGTTTCTCTCTCTCTCTTTCTCTCTCTCTCTCTCTCTCTCTCTCTCTCTCTCTCTCTCTCCCCCTCCCCCTCCTTTCTACTCTCTCTAAAAATCAATGAGAAAAAAATAACCTTGGGTGAGGAATAACCCACAAAAAGAACGAAATAAATCCAAGACCTCTCCTCCCAGGGGGCGTCCGGCAGAGAGGCGATCCTGGGGAGTGTGGCAGAAAGAAGGGGGCTCTGTGGTTTGGAGGAGATTAAATGGGGGCCTGGTGAGTCGGCACACACAGCAGGGCCCAGGGCAACCATTTGGGGAGAAAAAAGAATATATGTTGGAGTCCCGTTTCTCCTTGTTTTTATCTCGTATTTTCTGAATGTATATTTAATGCGTGTTTCACAACTCACGGGATAAAACAACACCGCGGCGCTGGTAAATAATAAACACGGGAAGGGACGCGGAAGAGAGCACGTTTTGGAGAACGGTGCTCGGAAGCCTGTGCCGACGGGGATGTGTAACCAAGATCCTCGAGGCAGCTACAGACGCTTGAGTTCCCAGGGGAAGAGACCAGCAAGGTAACAGCACGCCACTGGTCCTTACCCACCTCCCCTCTGAAATAGCCGTGAACGCACACACGCCCTGCGAGGCCAGACGGGGACGCTCAGCGGTTGAGCATCGACCGATGAACCAGGAGGTCACGGTTCGATTCCCGCTCAGGACACAGGCCCGGGGTGCGGTTACCCGTGTGGGGCGTGCAGGAGGCGGCCGATGAGTGATCTTCTCCCATCACTGACGCTTCTATCCATCTGTCCTTCTCCCTTTGTCTCTAAAATGGATAAAAATTTAATAGTAAAATATGTTTTTTTTTAAAGTGCCATAATGCTAAACACCAGCAAGCGTGTTTCGTGGTGCTGCAGAGCCCCAGAGGCATCGCAGCTCCGTGGAGGATGGCCGGCTTCGGGGCAGAGATGGCTCTGGCAGGAACACCAGCCTGCGCCGCGCTGCGCCCCAACCAGGGAGACCGGCCGCTCCGCCCGAGGAGGGCCGGCAGGAGCGGGCCCTGAGCTCCTGGTGCCCGGGGACACACGCATGGCCCGACACTCGGCGGCTTCAAACCGCCGCTGCCGCCATCTGCGCTCTCCCTCCCGGCTGTGCAGACCATGGGCCAGACGGCTCGGCTCTCCCGAGGCTGCCGCCAGGTGCCAGCCGGAGCGGCGGACCTGGGCATGCTGGACGCAGTTGGCACGCCCGTGCCGAGACGGCCCCCCGCAGGCAGCGAGGGGACCCCCGTCTGGCTCCTCCTGCGGGGCCCTCCGTGGGGGGGCCGGAGCGGCCTTCCACCTGGCAGCTGCTTCCTCCTGAGCAAATGGCCCAGTCCTGGGCCCCGCGCTGTCATCGCTGCACGGTCCACGGGCCGCAGGAGGCGGCCCTGATGCAGACGGAAAAGGACCGCGCGGGGCGCGAGCACCGCAGATGGTCAGGAGGCCGCAGCGGGGGCCCGAGGCGGCTGCCGCAGAAGCTTCGTCCCCGGAGGCCATCTCTGAGGTGGCGGGGCCCCTTTTCCGTCTCTGTCACTTCCTGCCTCTTTATCTCTCCCCCTCTTATCTGTCCTCCCTCCCGCCTTCTCTCTCTCTCTCTTCCTCTGTCCATCCCTCCTCCCTCCCTCCCTCCCTGCCTCCTTCTGTATCCAGCCCTCTGCCACTTGTATCTCCCCCGTTAATTTTTATCTGTCTACTTAGTTTCAAGCACCGTGATATCCACTTGCAAAACGTGTAAGAAATGTAAAATCGTCATTAACCTCACAACTAGCACTGATGAAGGGCCATCCCCCCCGATGAGCTGCTGGGGTAGAAGGAAAGAACCAGAGCATTGAGAGTCGGGGCACCAAGGAGACGCCTAAGCCACGGCCGAGACAGGAGAGGGCTCGGTGCTGCTTGAAGGAAGAAGTCCTTAGCCCTGACTGGTGCGGCTCAGTGGATAGAGCGTCGGCCTGCGGACTCTAGAGTCCCAGATTCGATTCCGGTCAAGGGCATGGACCTCGGTTGCAGGCACATCCCCAGGAGGGGGTATGCAGGAGGCAGCAGATGGATGTTTCTTTCTCATCGACATTTCAAACTCTCTGTCCCTCTCCCTTCCTCTCTGTAAAAAAATCAATAAAATGAATTTTTCTAAAAAGAAAGAAGACCTTTCCTACCATTCCCACTAACCCTGCAGCCCCCACTGGCGGAGCCCTGGGTCCTAGGATGAGAGCAGAGGTTTGCCTCCTGACCCCTGACCTCTGTGCTGAGCCACTTCCGTGTAACAGTGGACGGTTCTGTAACGGTGAGAACTCACTCCAGATCCAATTCCTTCCCAGGGAGCGTTCTTGGGTGTCAGCAACAGGACTCATTCTGCCTGCCACCGGCATAAAAGGGACATATTAAAAGCTGTTAGAGCCCTACCCCGTTTGGATCAGTGGATAGAGCGTCGGCCTGCGGACTGGAAGGTCCCAGGTTCAATTCCGGGCACATCCCCAGTAGGGGGTGATCAGGAGGCAGCTGATCGATGTTTCTCTCTCATCAATGTTTCTAACTCGCTATCCCTCTCCCTTCCTCTCTGAAAAAAAAAAAAAAAATCCATAAAATATACTTTTAAAAAGAAGTAAATAAATAAATGAAGGTTGTTAGGCAGGCTGGGATGTCTCCAAGAAGAGCCATGAGCAAACTGCTAATCCGAATCACAGGACCCACAGACCGTGGGGATTCCCGAACCCAGCGCCGCCGTCACCACGCAGCCTCCTCTGAGCCTCCACCGAGATACAGTGTGAAGGGGTTGGGGGGGGCACAAATCCCCCACATGAGAAGGTCTACGTTACGACAGCAGGGACCCCTTGTTGCCGTGGGGGAAACACCTGGAATCTGGCAAACAGGAAGAGGTGGGGGGAGAGGGGGAACCAGCTTTGGAATCAGAGAGGTCGAGGGTTCCACTCCTGGCTCAAACCCCGAGAGCTGTGCGACCTTCATGGAGTTCCTCGCGCTCTCGGAGCCTCGGTTTCCTCGTCGACACGACGCCGGCAACACGCGCTCCTCCGAGGTCTGTGGGGGGGCTATTTCAAGCTCGTAAACAGTAAGGGACTGAGCACAGCCTGGGAAACAGAGTCGGCGACATTGTGGTAGCTACGGACAGTGCCACTCCGAGACGGCCCCCCACATGCAGCGAGGGGGACCTGCACGCGGGTTCCCCTTTCCTCCCCCCTTCTTCAGGGGACCGCTTTGTAAGGTATGTGGTTATCTAACCAAGATGCTCTACGCCTGAAGCCAATACAGGAAAATACGGACACAATAAAAATAAATAAAAAATAAATACGTAAAGTCCGGCCGGCCGGCGGGGCTCAGCAGCTGAGCGTCGACCTCTGAGCCGGGAGGTCAGGGTTCGATTCCCGGTCCGGGCACAGGCCCCCGGTGCAGGCTCCGTCCCCAGTGTGGGGCGTGCAGGAGGCGGCCGATCCACCATTCTCTCTCATCATGGATGCTTCTATCGCTCCCTATCTCTTCCTCTCCCTTCCTCTCTGAAACCAATAAACGTATTTTTAAAATATATATATATTATTGATTTTTTTTTTTGCAGAGAGGAAGGGAGAGGGATAGAAAGTCAGAAACACCCATGAGAGAGAAACACTGACCAGTTGCCTCTTGCATACCCCGTATTGGGGATGTGCCCGTAACCAAGGTACACGCCCTCGACTGGAATCGAACCTGGGACCTTTCAGTCCCCAGGCCAACGCTCCATCCACCGAGCCAAACCAGTTTCGGCAATAAAAGTATTTTTCTAATAAAAATAAATACGTGAAGCACTTGACATTTAGCAGACAAAAAAAAAAGGAAAGCTAGCTCTTATTCATGCCAACGCCACCTTGACCATCTTTCTGCTCCAAATGTCTTTTTTCAGAGAAGCAGCCAGTGTCCTTCGTCAAAAGCCGCCCCTCCCTTCTCTGACACCCCCTGTGATCTCTCCCTGCCGCCCTCCCACCAGCTCTGCCCCCCCCCATCTTTCACCATCACCCCCCCACCCTCCAGCCCCCGCAGCCCGCAGCTGGAAACTGGGGCAGCCCTGCGCACAGCCGCTCCGCTGACAGACCACTGACAGACCACGGCGGGCCGGGCTGGCGGGCGGGCGGGCAGGGGGCCTGCTGGGAGTTGTTTCCTTTCTCGTCCTTGGATCCAGCTTTCTGGGTCTGAGCTGACAGGGGGCTGGTCCACGGAGCCCACCCACCGGGCCCCGCCCAGGCCTGGGGGCAGCTCCGGGTACCTGTGGGCTCGGCGGTCAGACTGGGGATCTGGCCGCGGCTGCCCGTCTCTGACCGGACACAGACACCCCGACGGGGGCGAGGCCCGTCTCCCCGTGGAGAAAACTCCCAGCTGTGCCGTTTCCCTTCCTTACTTTGTGCGCCAGGGACTGTGCCGAGGCCGGAGAGAGACGCGTGGAGCAGACGCGTGACCGGCTGGGGTGCGGCGGAGGGGGAGACGGAGGTCCTGCCCTTGTCCTGGGCTTGTCCCTGGTGAGGAGCCGCTGCACCAGTGGGCCAGTCAGGAAACCTGACCTCAGAGAAGGGGGGTAACACGTGATGCCACCCAGCATGGCTGAGATCAGGCCCCCGCCTCCCTCCCGCCGCCCCCTGGGGGAGAGGAGCAGAGGCGCAGGGCGCTCGCTCCCCGGGCCTCGGGGCGGCCAGCCCCGCCAGACGGGCGGCTCTCTGGGAGAGCAGCGGGCGGAGTCTCTCTCTCGCTTCAACCGCTGGTTGGTTACACACAGCCAGGACGGCGGTTGGTCTAATGGGAACGGTAACCTCTCATTAGCTTTGTACCGTTTTTTAATTGTCCGGTTACAGCTGCCATCCCACGTTACATCCGTTCCAGGTGTGCAGCGTGGCGGTTCGGTGTTTGTGTCCCTTACCCAGCGCCCCCCCCCCCCCCCCCCCGCCCAGGTCCGGGCCGCCGCCTGCCCCCACACACCGTGACTGTAACAGTCCCCGCTCCGTGCCCCGGGCCGCTCACTGTGTCTCTGACCCTCTTCTGCGGCCGCCCATCTGTCTTCTCCGCCCCTCCACCGTCCCCAGCCGGCCCCCAGCTCCTCCCGCCCGGCGGCCATCGGTCTGTCGTCCGAACCCGGGGATCTGTTTTTGTTTGCTGGCGTGTTTTCTAGGTTCCGCGTGTAGGTGAGATCACGCGGTGTTTGTCTTCCTCTGTCTGGCTCCTTCCGTTCAGCCCACCACCTCCCAGGCCCGTCCGTGTCCTTGCAGACGGCAAGATGTCATTCTGCTTTTAGGGCCGGATAATATCGCACCGGTTGCTGGTTTCCCTCCCCGGTTTTTTATTTTTTATTTTTTTAAAATATATTTTATTGATTTTATTTATTTATTTTTTTTTTACAGAGAGGAAGGGAGAGGGGTAGAAAGTCAGAAACATCGACAAGAGAGAAACATCGATCAGCTGCCTCTTGCACACCCCCTACTGGGGATGTGCCCGCAGCCACCGTACATGCCCTTGACCGGAATCAAACCCGGGACCTTTCAGTCCACAGGCCGACGCTCCATCCACTGAGCCAAACCGGTTACAGTAGTCCCCCGATTTTTTAGACAACAAACAAAAGCCCTTCTCGCTCCCAAACACTGCCCGGTGGGGCACAGCTGGGATGACCATGGTGTGGTGAAGGATCAGGGCGAGAGCTAAAAGTGCCCCCACGTTGCTGTCATAGGCAAGGCGGTAGATGCCACCACACCCGAGGGCAGGACCCGGGGGGGGGGGGGCGCGTTTGGACCCGCTGGGCCCTGGGAAGCAGGTCGGGTAAGGCCTCTGTGCCCTCCACCCGCCACTCCAGTTGGGAGGCAGCGAGTACAAGTGCGGCCACATCAGCCGGCAGGGCGGACGGCAAGAAGCGCTACAGAGGAAACAGGTGCCGAGAGGGACCCTCCCGTCAGTGGAGGCCGGGAAGGCATCCGGGGGGACAGCCACGGCTTTGAGGCCTGAAGAGACCATCCTGCCACAGGAGGGCTGAGGATGTGGGTGGGGGAGTTCGGGGGGAGAGGAGCAGAGGCGCACAGGACTCCAGAGCCCAGGAGAGCGCATTTCAGGGGGCAGCACGAGGAACGCAATCAGACTGAGCTGAGCCACCAGGAGGCAGGGCGAGAGCCAAGCGTGGCGTCAAGAATGCCAGAGGAAGAAGCGTGGCCAGGAGCTTGGCCAGGAGCGAGGCGTAGGCTGGGGGCGGGGGGGGTGAGGGGGAGAGAAGGGGGCGGGCTCGGGCTGCAGGACTCGGGGAGAGAAGGGCGGCCGTGTCTATTGGGTTTGGCCACAGCCAGGTGCTGGGAGGCCTGGGGGGAACTGGGGGCCCGCCGGTGGAGTGATGACAGGAACAGGATGACGGCCGACACCGGTGTGGCTCAGTGGATAGAGCTTCAGCCTGAGGACTGAAAGGTCCCAGGTTCGATTCCAGTCAAGGGCATGTGCCTTGGTTGCAGGCACATCCCCAGTGGGGGGGTGGGGGGGGGGAGTGCAGGAGGCAGCTGATGGATGTTTCTCTCTCATCGATGTTTCTGACTTTCTATCCCTCTCCCTTCCTCTCTGTGAAAAAATCAATAAAAAAATTTTTTTAATTCATTCTCTTAAAAAATAAAAATAAAAGAACAGGAAGATGGACTCTGGTTCCACTCCCAGCTCTGTCCATCTCTTCCTTCGGAAAGCGGAACAGAGGGAAATCACGTCAGACAAACACAAAGGCTTCTTCTGGACACGCTTAGTGTGTCGCCGTTCACAGTGTGAAAGGCCAGCCCCGGACGAAAGCGCCAGCAGGGTGACTTCATTAAGTGGGTTTTATGGCTCGGTCCCATGTCCGAATGCGGGTGTTGATGAAGAGGCTGGAGTAACAGCAGCCGGGTGCCGTTAAAGGGTGCTCTCGCACCCCGGTGACGGGCTGAGGCGACGGTGGGGGTGTGAGTGGACGGCAGGGCACAGTCACCTGTCCGCCCGCACCCCGGGCCTCGGAGCATCGGCCCCTCCGAGGGGCAGGGGGGCGGGGGGAGAAGGCGCGTGGCCAGCAGACAGGGTTGGAAGGAGCCTGGCTTTTCACCATCACCATCTCATCGCTCTGGAATCTTCTATGGAAAAGGGCCTTCCGTGCCCCGTACGGCGAGCGAAGGAAACAAGCCCCAGCCCGCCCGGCTGGCGTGGCTCCGAGGCTGAGCATCGACCTCTGAACCCAGAGGTCGCGGTTCGAATCCCAATCAGGGCACAGGCCCGGGGTGCGGGCTCCATCCCCAGTGGGGGGCGTGGAGGAGGCAGCCGGTCCGTGATGCCCTCTCATCTTGGATGTTTCTATTTCTCCCTCTCCTTTCCTCTCTGAAATCAATAGAAATGTTTTTATAAAAACCAAAACAAAAGTCCACTCCCGCCTCCCTCTCTTTCCCTGGTGGATCAGCTGGTGGGATCACGCTGTGGGGGCAGCGGCTGCATGTCCTGAAACCCAGAGAGGCCCGCAGAGACGCTGTGTCGGGTGGCGGAGCCCAGGATGCCTCGCCCTGTGCAGCTCAGCCAACGGCCTTGTGGTGGGAGGGCTCAACGGGCTCCCCTCCGAGGTGCTTAGGAGGTCCCCCGTGTAAATGCGAGGTCCCCTTTCCACCTGGAACTGTCCGTGTCCCACGCCCCCCATCGCCGAGCCCCTGCCTTTTCAGTTAGGCGCCCGGAGGGAGCTTCGAAAGAGGGGCTCGAGCCGGGCTTGACGGCCCGATGCAGATGACTCTGCTGACCTGACGTGTCCCTATCCTTTTCATCGGGGAGGGGGGGGGTGCATTTGATATGTCTGCGGCCAGCTGCGGGGAGAAAGCCCTTTAAAGCTTCCAGATGGGGTCTGAGCACATCTTTAGAGATGGAGAAAAGCACAGGTTCAACCTCCCGGGGAAATAAAAGAGAACATGAGGTCTACATCTGAACACACAGGGAAACGACGGAGACAGGGCTCGAGACGGCGAGCTTGCGGCCTGGATGTCCACTGTCGGGGCAGCGTGTTTTATCTGAGAGCTTCTTTCCCTCCGCGCTGGGAGCGGGGAGGCCCAACGTATCATGGTCCCCCCAAATCTGCCCTTCACAATGCCGCCCCGGAGCCCGGAAGCCTGCTATTAGCAAAGCCTCGTTCGTTCCTTCCTTCACCCACTCTCGCTACCATCGACCCTTCTCACCCGTTCATCCACCGAAACGCTCTTCTCGACCAATGGCCACGTGCAGGCCCCGTGCGGGCCGCTGAGCAGAGAGAAGGTGACTGCAGGCCCGTTACGGGTGCCCGCGTTCCCCACAGAGGGGGACAGGTATGCACATGTCATCACAGCACCCAGTGTCATCTCCAGCAGGTGAGAAGCTGAGCGTGGGAACGGGGCGGGCGGCGGGGGGTGGGGGGGATACAAGGCTGGGTTCCAAGACAATCAGGTGAAGGCTATAACTTCTGTGCTTTGAAATGCAACAGGTGAGCACGGAATCAAAAAGACTGGACACAGCCCTGGCCGGTGTGGCTTGGTGGATAGAGCGTCGGTCTTCAGACTCAAGGATCCCGGATTCAATTCCGGTCAAGGGCACGGACCTTGGTTGCGGGCACATCCCCAGCAGGGGGTGTGCAGGAGGCGGCTGATCGATGTTTCTCTCTCATCCATGTTTCTAACTCTCTATCCCTCTCCCTTCCTCTCTGTAAAAAAAAAAATCAATCAAGTATATATTTTTTAAAAAATAAAATAAAATGGTTTAAAAAAAAACATTTGCCCAAAACCACACAGCATATTAAGACTTACAGTCCGGGGTTCCCAAATCCTCCCACTGCCTCCCCCCGAAAGAGCGCACCCCAGCCCAGAAAGGCAGGCTTTGCCTGGGCGGGCGGGCTGGCTGGCGGGGCCACAGCAGGTGGGCGTGCCGGGGGCAGCCTGGCAGGTGACTTTCATCTCCTTCCTGGCCTCCCGCTGCGGCCCCCACACTGCAAACGTCCCGCCCGTCTTTCCGGGGAGCTCTACATTACACAGCCTCACGTCGCCAGACTGAAACCAGACCGGAAACAGATGCAGCTTGTGCTCGAGGGATCCTTTTCCTCCCGCTGCAGGGTGGGAGCTTAGGGAACAAGGAAGGCACAGCCCTTTGAAAGAGCCGGCGGCGGAGGCCAGCAGGTTTTGGCGAGGAACACGGGAACCCTCCGGAGCGCGGGCGAGGTGGTGTCCATCCCACAGGTGCCGTCCACGCAAAAGCAGAGACGAGGGAGCTGGGGTGCGCTGATGTTCTGCCCCCGCTCATCCATTATTTACCGTTTTTATGTGGCATTACAAACTTTGTAAGCCTAACGGTAGGCGGTGATCATCCTCTTGAATAATGAATGCATTGTCGCCAAGCTCCTGGAGACCAGGGAGGGACCCGACTGCAGACCAACAGCGCGCCCTGGTGGTGAACGAAAAGACGACTCCGTCTTCCCATCCTCGCAGACTCTGGATGCACAAGAGACCCCCCACTGGTCCCATTGGGCGGGGAATCGAATTCCAGAGAAAGGGTCCTTGCTACCGAGGCCTAACCATCCCACTGACATGTACACAGCCATGCCGTGTGCCAAGCACGGAGCCGTGCTTCGCAGGTGATGAAAGGAACATGGATGGCTCCCTGTCCTGTGGGGAGAGAGGCGATCCAGAGGACAAGAACGGGATCCGAGAGAGACGAGAGGAGGCAGCCACAGTGCCCGAGACCCTCGACGGGGTGTATCGGAGCAAAGGCTGGCGGCAGTTCTGAGGAGTACATCACGTCCACCGAGGCCATCCTTGACAGAGGCCATTGTCCTTGTCTAAAGCAGCTCCTCTGAGCTCTGCCAACGGGACAGGCCCTCTGGGAGTCGGGTGAAACCGGCGGACTCGCCAGGAAACATGCCTGTCGTGGGTAGCAACGTGCGCACACCATCCCAAGCCAGAGCATCCCAGACTCTGCCCGGCCGGCGAGGCTCCGTGGCTGAGCGTCGTCGATCCACGAACCAGGTCGTGGTTCAATTCCGGGGTTTCCGGCTGAGCCCCAGTAGGGAGCAGGGAGGGGACAGCTGACCGTATTTCTCTCTCTGTCGTTGATGTTTCTATCTCTCTATCCCTTTCCCTTCCTTCCTCTCTAAAATCCATTTTTAACGCATTTTTGTAAGAGTACTGCCGGCTCCACATCGCTCTGCCGAGCGCCCTACGGAGGAGCTCTGACCTCGAGGTTCTTTCCCGCCTGGTGACCCGGAAACTGAGGCTTCAGAGTGTGGGCGGAACCCAACCAGCTCAGGGGAGGCCTGCAGGGTGGGCCTTACAGCCTCAGAGACCGAAAGTGACCACCTGGGATGGTCTGCGCATAACCCTTCCTAGCTAAGAGCTGGTCCTGGCGACAGTCACGTCCTAGGCCTGTAGCTTCCCTGCCGAGCTCAGTCTTGCCCTCCGGGAGCTGCCTGCTGTGGTTTGGTGTCTAAGGCAGCGTGGCCTGGGGACGTCAGAGTCACCTCCTTTTCCAGACCCTTCAGAGCACACCTACCGCCCGGAGCATGGGTCATGGACTCTCATCGTTCTCTCTTTTTAAAGAGAGATTTTTTACAGAGAGGAAGGGAGAGGGGTAGAAAGTCAGAAACATTCATGAGAGAGAGAAACATCAATCAGCTACCTCCTGCACACCTCCTACTGGGGATGTGCCCGCAACCCAGGTCCATGCCCTCTGACCGGAATCGAACCTGGGACCTCTCAGTCCGCAGGCCGATGCTCTATCCACTGGGCCAGACCGGTTTCAGCCCTCATCATTCTCTTGTCCCCACGTGCCATCCCTCTGTGCTGCCAGCGTCAGCCGTTAACTGTTCTGGGCCCGCCCGTGGGAAAGGAGTGTGGGTCTCTCTGTTTTACTTTTTATCCAGTCCCCTGCTTTGCTTTCTCCAGCCCCTTCATCTACCGCCAACGGATTGCATGTAACGCTCCTCGCATCTCTTCTGACGCCGAGGTATAAAAGGAGCCGCAGACCCGCTGTCCCCTGGAACATCCCCGTCTGTTGAGATGTTGCTTCCTGGCGATTGCCATCAGTCTGGCTCAAATCACCCCATAAAAACCGTCTGCGGGTTTGGATGTTTCTTGTGTCAACAAGCTCGAAACAACGCTGCACTGAACGCGGGGGTGCCCGTGCTCTTTCTGAATAAGGGCTCCGGGCTTCTCCGGATACGTGCCCAGAAGTAGAATCGCTGGGTCATAAGGCAGTTCCACTTTTAACTCTTTGAGGAAAACTCCATCCTGCTTGCCTTAGGGCAGCACCAGTCTGCATTCCCACCAACAGTGCACAGGGTTCCCCTTTCTCCACAGCCTCTCAGCTATGACTTGACTTAGGGATGGCAGCCATTCTGGCAGGTGTGAAGGGACAGCTCGTGGTCGTTTTAATTTGCACCTCTTTAAAGATGATTGACCTTGAGCACCTCTTCAGTCCTGGGCTGGTCTAACGCGCACTTCACACGCTGCCCTGACTCCGTTCACCCTCGCACGGCTGTCTGTGCAATGAGCACTATACCCTCCCCCCATGTGATGGGTAAGTTCCCAGGGGTGCAGAAAGGGTAAACACGGGGGTCTGTCCAGCGCTCCGTAAATGTCACCGGCTCCCAGTCAGCACCAGCAGCGTCAATGGCAAGTCAGCACAATTTCTTCTTCTCCCCCTGAACTCAGCAAGAGAGGAAAAGGCTCAGAACAGACACTGCTGTCCCCATGGGTGTGGACTGCGCCACGCACACCGTCTTCGAAGGTACAAGTGGTGACTTGTAGAGGGCCCCCAGGGAAGGCACCTGAGCATTCTGTAAATCAGTGTCAGCTGAATCCGAGGCGCCAGGCAGAGCCACGTCTTGGAAACACGTCCACCAAGAAGGCTGGATGCGTTATCAGTGCTGACTCTTAACTTGCTCCAGGTGTCGGGGAGAGGGCCTTGAAATGTAGATTCAGCCGAGCCCCGGGAATGAGGGAATGAGTAGGGCCTGGGCCCACTTAAGCTCCTTTGATCCTGGGTTTTTTCGGGTGAAACCCCTTTCTGTTTTGGAATATAAATAAATACCGCTGCTGTTGGGTTTGGATTCCTGTCTCTCCATCAGAGAGAGAACAGAGATTCCACCCGGCCCCAGCTTTTATTTCTACTTCTGTGTCCTCTCTTCTTTCTTTTATTTCTCAACCCCCCAGCTCCTCTACTCAGAAACTGGACCCACTCTTCTTTCCACGCTGGACGTGGAAAAGAGTGAGTGACCTATGGTTTTGAGCTAATTAATGTTCTTCCCTCTCTATTCAACAGAGGAGGGAATCAATCTGGTTCTCCATCCTCCAGAAACTCACAGTGTGCCTGGGAAGACGGGGAGGTTCTCACAGATACTGCCAGGCAGGCATTGAAAAGCACGGCTTGGCCCATTCTCAGTTAAGTAACTGAAAGATGAGTAACAAACACTGAAGAGACAGCAGTGACTTGTGGACGGAAATCCAGAACACCGGGGAAGAGATGGGGACGAAGCTTGCCACGTGGAGTGATGCACAGTAAGTATGTTCACCACCCAGTACACACACAGCAGGGAGCCATGGAAGGGTTGGGCTGGGGCCTGTGGGCCTGTCATTTCACACGGAGCCACCAGAGGGCAGTATCATAGCGCTGCTATTTAGGAGAAGTTTGCTTCTGGTGTCCTCTGCCACGCACGCCCAGTGTGCTCAGCAAGGTCTTTTTAAGTTTCTGGCATCAGAGGACTTGGCTCGTTCTCATCGTTCCTAATGCCCTTGCACATAAAAGACTCTCGGCCTGGTGTGAGGCTGCAACATTGGAATGGAGGGACAACAAGACTGTTTCCAGATTTGCCCTCCTGGCCCTCCCCCTGCCCCACCCTCAATACTCCCAGAGCTGTTGGCTCCCTTTCCCAGTTGGTGTGTCTGTGTCCCTTCTCTGAGAGGCCTTGGGAGTCATCATCCAATTCAAAACGAACTCCCATCACCCGATCACCTGAGTGCATTCCAACGCTCTCTATAGCACTCACCTGGACCTCCATGTTTTGGTCTGATGCCCCCACTGCACAGCCATCTCCGGGAAGCCAGGGAATCCCCAGGCCCAGTGCTGAGCCCAGCCCAGAGCGCACCCTTGTGTACTCAGCGAATGACCTGGGGTGAAGCCAGCAGCTTCCCCTGGGCCAGAGCCCTACTTTCCCAGCTGCCCCTTCGGACTCCAGACCCATTCTGGCCACATAGAGGTTGCCCCAGGGGAGGAGGACTAGCCAAGGTTCAAGAAGGGAGGGGCAGTGAAAGCATGTTGACCATGCAGGGGTCTGGGGCTGAAGAGCAGCAATGCACCGCTCACACGTCTCCGAGTTCTCCGTCCTCCGGGGTGTGCGAGGGACCGAGACAGAAGCAGTGAGGAGCATGGGTGTGGGAGGCAGAGGGCCTGCGTTCCCACCCCAGCTCCTCCGCTGACTATGACCTTGGGAGGGGTCCTTCACCGCCCCCCAGCCTCAGCTTCCTCACCTGCAAAACGAAGATGGTGGCTATAATATGTACCTACAGGGTCTGGGAGCCGGAAGTCACGGCTGTGAGCTGACGCCGCCAGCCCAGGCCACCTCCTGACAGGTCACCGTTAGGTGGCCTGGGTGTCTTCGTGCCTAAATGGCTACACGTAGCATCTTCTCGTTCGCAGCTCATTCTGTGTGGGACTTGAAGCTGAAATCTCAACGTGTCAGCTTATTTCCAAGTTCTTATGGGGACATCTAAGTACGGGGATCCAATCGTGTGGTTCCCCCGAGAGCTTTCTGGGGATCCGGCATGGCGATATCCCCCCGAGTGGGAATCAGACGCGGCTCCAGCCCCCAGGGGGCTCACCCTGTTTTGAGCTGGGTGAGGCCTGTGCCACATCGAAGGATGTGAGACATCGCATACCACCACCTTCGTGGGGGGACCGGGCCTTGGGACGGGTGGAGCTGGGAGGCGGGGGTGGGGGCAGGGAGGGGGACCAGGTGCCGGGACACGGCTGTTTAACACTGTCTGAGTCGTCTGACTGTGGACGGCTTTGTCCTGTGGCCCGTTTTTATCGTGCCCAGACTCGATTGTGAGCAATTTCCCTTCATTTTGAATATGAACCCAAAGGGAAGAACAAGACATTTGTTCTCATGATCATAAAAGAGGTATGAAACCATATGCTTTGTTTCTCAGTTGCCAAGACTCTTAATTACCTTCTTCGTGTTCTGCACCATGAGTGTCTCTGGTGTCTGTTTTAGAATCACTAGGTAGGTGTTATCTGCTATCAGGTACCAACAGCGGCTCACATTTACTGCCTTCTCTCAGGACTGCGCCCGGCTCTTTTTTTTTTTTTTAATTGTCTGAAGTTTTACATATGTCTCCTTTTTCCCCAAGTGACTCCTCCACCCCCAGCCATTCTCACCCCCAGTGTCTGTGTCCATTGGTTATGCTAATAGGCATGCATACAAGTCCTTTGGTTGATCTCCAACCCCCCTCCCCTGCCATTTGTCTCTGGATCTATTTTTGTTCATCAGATTATGTTGATCATTTTATCCCACATAGGAGTGACAGCATGTGATATTTATCTTTCTCTGACTGGCTTATTTCGCTTAGCATAATGCCCTCCAGTTCCATACATGCTGTTGCAAATGGTAAGAGTTCCTTCTTTTTTATAGCGGTGTAGTATTCCATTGGGTAGATGGACCACAATTTTTTTTAGGTTTTTTTTAATTTATAATATAACTTATATCTAATAGTAGTACATATGTTTTCCTTTCCCCCTCCAATATCCTCCCCCCAGCCTCCCTTAACCCCCAGCACATGTCCCCACCTGCCCCCCTCCCCGCCCCAGTGTCCTTCATTCATTGGTTATGCTCATATGTACGCATACAAGTCCTTCGGTTGATCTCCCCCAGCATCCGCCTCCCATCCACTCCAGCCTTCCCCCTGTAGCTTGACAGCCTGTTCAAGGCCACCCTGCCTCTATATCAATCACTCCCCCCTGTTTCTTTTCTTCAAAAATATCTTGCCTCTGCATACTGAAAACAAACGTATAAGAGCAAAAAGTTTGAGTGTCAGTTTCAATGTCCAACTGTTCTGAGTCCCAGTTTCAATGTCAAATAGTTCTTCATGTGTACATGTCAGCAATGGTATTCAGATGGTGGACACATCGTGGCAATGCAAGATCCATCCTCTCTGGTACGGTCCTGGGCCGCCTACAGCCATGCACAGCTGCCGACTGCTAGCATGGCAAGGTGTTGTCAGCGTCCACCATCTCTGGACCATCCTCGTGGCTGGAACAGACCCGTCAGTTCCTCACTGTCGCAGGAACCCACATGGTCTTGGAGTTGTTCTCTGCAAACACACAAACACATTCTTGACCAAAAGTACCCCAGTTTTTTGATCCACTCATCTGCTGATGGGCACTTAGGCTGTTTCCAAATCTCAGCTATGGTGAATTGTGTTGCTATGAATATAGGGGTGCATATATCCTTTCTGGTTTCTTGGGGCTCCCAGCTCTTTGTGTGTCCCAGCGCTCGATCCTCACTAGCAGGTACGTACCGTTTATCTTGATTTTGCAAATGAGGCAACTTCGGCTCAGGGAGGGTGAGGGACATCGCTAAGATCACACTGCGGTGCCTTCAGCGGGTGGAGCCCAGGTTTGAACCCAGCTGGTCTACCGTCAGAGCCTGTGACCTTGGGACTTTGCAGCTTCCTCAGGGCATTTACCCTTGATAGGAGGAGACACACTGCAAGCTGGTGAGACCAGTACTCATAATCTCTTTTGAAATTTAAGGTAAAGCCCTGGCTTGTGTTACTCAGTGGTTAGAGCATCGGCCCACCTACCTAAGGATCACAGGCTTGATTCCTAGTCAAGGGCACATACCTGAGTTGCAGGTTTGATTCCCAGCCACGTGTGGGAGGCAATACGTGTGTCTCTCTCACATCAATGTTTCTCTCCCCTTCCCTCTGTCCCTTCCACTACTCTAAAAAAATCAATGGAACCTGGCGGGTGTTACTAAGGTGTTAGGTGGCCTGGGCGTCTTTGTGCTTAAATGGCTACCTTTAGCATCTTCTCTTTTGCAACCCATTACGTGTGGGACTTGAAGTTGAAATCTCAACGTGTCAACTTATTTCCAAATACTTAGGGGACATCGTAGCATAGACGTGTGAAGCAGGAGCTCATGGTTCGATTCCAGGTCAAGGTTGCAGGCTCAGCCCCCAGTGGGATTGAGTGTGGGGCATACAGTAGGCAGCCAATCAATGGTTCTTTCTCATCACGATGTTTCTCCCTCTCTCTCCATCTCCCTTCCTCTCTCTGAAATCAATTAAAATATCGAATCACTTACTTTTTTAAGTCAATGGCGGGGGGGGGGGGGGTGTGGAATATATCCTCGGGTGAGGATTAACAAGTCGGAGCCATTAATACATTTAACCCGTCACACTTTCTGAGCTCCTGGGAGGGTTGGCCAACGCTGGCAGCACTTTGCCAAAGTCTCCCGGCACCACCATGACTGCTTGCTCTGCAACTGCAGCTCCAAACCGGGAGAGAGCTTAGAAACGGGGTCCGTGTGCTGCATCGAGTCCTAGCTCCCCCACTTATCAGCTGTGTGACACCGGCGAGTTACCGAGCCTCCCCTTGCCTTAAAGACGTTAACGACAAAGAGCTGCCAATACTGTGCAAGGGTGGTTGTGGCGATTATATCAGTGAGTACACATAAAGAACTCGAAAATACTGGGTAGGTGTTTGTCACACTGTTCTGTCTTCAAATGGCCACCCGATGTAAAAATTAGAGTCGTTCCAACAGAATACACAAGCAAGGAGAAACGCTATTCTCTGACACTACGGATAAACACACATTTTCTTTTTTTCTTTTAACACACATTTTCTTTATGCGCTTCGAAACTCTTATAAATACGAGACATACAGAAAAACACAGGACTCAAGTACTTGCTGTAAAGCATGCAACCAGGAAAATGTCGGGTAGAGGAAAACCAAGAAATAAACAAGAAACAACATCGTGTTCGCAGTGAATTCCCTTCGGCCCCGTAAGCCTCACATAATAATCCTGTTTTATTGAGAGTTCTCTTTCCTTTGGAACTTATCATGGGGACTTCCTAACAGATTCGAGTCCTTGCCTTTTTATTTCCAGGGGTTTTATGATGCTTGTGGGGGAGTGCACGACAGCCTTGACTTTGCAAGTCCAGGAGGCGCTCCTGAACTTGGGAGGAGGAGCAGTGCCCTTGGTGGCAGGTGGCCTGGAATCACATTCTGGCTCCGTGACTCTGGGGGCCTTGGGGCCGTGGCCTGAGCTGCGGGGGGTGGGGGGAGCAGGGAGAGGTATTGGGGGGGGGGGGGCAATCAGCTAGCCCTGCTTCACAGGTGGGAATGAGGACCAGAGGAGGAAAGAGATGGAAAGAGGCTTTTGAACTGTATTTGCCCATGAATATGGTGGGTGGAGGTGGAGCGAGGTGACCCAATGTCCCCTTTGGAGAAGACACCCCATTGCTAACCCAGCGGTCCTCCCGAGGGAGCTCCGATCAGTCGCCTGCGAGGGCTGCTCAAACATAAATGACTGAGCCCCACACCCAGAGGTTCTGACTCAGCAGGGGTGGGGTGGGGCTCGGGAATCTGCACCTCCAGGAGGGCCGAGGCTGCGGGTGGGGACCAGGCGGCGGGGACCACTGTGAGCGAGCACACCGGTCGTTCTTCGGACGCCCCAACAGAAGCATCGCTGCGCTCCCCGCCCACCAGGGATGTCCAGATGCAGCGCGACTCTGGGGAGGATGCTCAGTGCCCCGCCCGGGACACGGTCAGGGCTCACCGGGGTCCCTGCCTTTCCCGGAAAACCCCAACAGCCTCCGGGTGGCCCCTCGGCCTCCTCTCTCCTCCCCGCAATGGATCCCCACACACCACCTCCGGAAACACAGGCCTTCAGCACAAACCCAATCTGGCGGCTCCAAGCTCGGCAGTGCTCCCTGGCGCAACCGCATGGGCCCCAGTGCAGCCCTGGGACGGAAGGCCTTCACCACGGACTCCAATCTGTCTGTCCACTTGTCCGTCCCATCTCCTTCTGAACAACCCCGCCCCATCCAGTCCTAGTTGGTTGCAAGAGACCTGGTGGTGCTTTGCCTGCAGAGGTCACCTGGCATTGGGGTGGGAGGGGGGGAGAAAGGGGGAGAGCTGGGGGGGAGGGGGGAGGGGGAGATGAAAGAGGGAGGGATCTGTGGTGGAGGCTGCGTGATCAGAGGCAGGGATTCTAGTCCTGCTCTGCCAATGCCATGTGTGAGCCCCAGTCCAGGCTGCTATTTCCTAGCTCCATCCCACAGTCATGATGGGAGAACCCAGCAGTCCTCTCCTCAATGGCCTGTGAGCCGAAATCATCTATGAAAAGCGCTTGGTGCGGAACCCAGCGTGGGACGAGGGGGATGTTGCCGACACGGTAGGCAGAAATGGGGAAGATAATCACGGTCCCTGACCCTGTCTGCACGGAGCAGGACACAACCGGACGACCGGGTGGGAAGGCAGGCCCTCGGCATGGATCGGGCCCCTGTCTTCCCTCTCGGCACCCTGCGGGGAGCACCCAGTGTAGCTCCCTTAGCTCCTGTCCCCAGGCCTTCCTCCCCCGGACTGTGATCTCCGGTGGACAGGACGCTGTCTTCTCCACCGCACAGAGGGCAGAGCTGTCCTGGGCGAGGGGGAGGGGAGCCGTGCTCTCTAGCTCCAGAAAGGAAAAACCAAGAGTGGCCGTTATGGGGAGACCCTAAGACAAGCCCCCTCCAGCCAGCCTGCCCTCCTGCCCTCACCTGCGTGTCTGTTCCCTCCTGGCCCTGCCTCCCAGGGACCCCTAGAGACAAGGGTCCATTTGGAACCTTCAGCCGGGCTCGGTTCTGTTCCCAGCCAGACCCCCCAAGCCCTTTCCTCCCAGGTGCCTCCATTCCATTAGACTGTTCGCTCACATCTCCCCTCCGAGAGCTCGGACCCTGTGAGGAGCTAGTGCAGTCTTGTTCCTCCAACCCTGTAACTGTGCCTCAGATGAAAAACGAAACAGAAATGAGTACAGAGAGCAAGAAGCGCCGGTACACAATTCAGCGCAAAACAAGCTTGCAGAATGCTAAGGCTTTCAAAAGCAGACGGGGGGCCTCGCCTGCCCCGGGCGTTTGCAGAGGGAGCTGGGGCCGCCTGCTGGGAAGGCACGGCCCTGAACTTGGTGGGCGCTGAGGGCTGTTCTGGGGCTCTTCAGAGCAAAGAGATGCCGGGCACCAGGGCGAATGCGTCCTCCTCTGGCATTCCAGGCCCTTATTCGGCACAGGAAGAGGGACAAGAGCCAGGGCAGCAGCCATCGGGAGTCGCGGGGTCCCCAGCCGTGGGGCTCCCTGGTCTCGGTCACGGGACATGCCCCGCCAGAGCCTGGCTGACCCACTTCCAGGACGCCCTGCTGAGGCTGGCTGCACAGAAACGCCGGGTATGCAATCTCCTAATTGGACACTTGGCAGACAATGAGGACGATTCATCGGCCCCGCGGCCCGAGCCTGCATGTAGGCAGGCCGGGGAGGAGCCTTGGCCAGAGCGAAGCATGCCAACTTCCACTTGGCAGGGCGGCCGGCACTCGAGAGCGGATTACAGGGCAACTCTAACCAGCTGTCACGAGGGCCCAGTGCTGTTCTAACCGGTTGCCCCTGGGTGAACCCTCCTCTCCAGCCAGGCCAGTCTGCCCTGTCCCCTGACCGTGACGTGCCAACTTCTGCCTCCACCCCAGGTGCACGCCACCCGCTGACAGCCCATCCACACCCTGGCAGGCCTCTAGGGCCCAGCCAAAGCCCGTCACCTTTCGGAACCCTCCCCAGACCCCTGACCACGAGAGCCCAGCCGCTCCAGGACCACCCACTGGCTATTAGATTCATGGCCACAAATGCCATTTTCCACACTCTTCCTGTGATCCAGGTCCGTGGCCGGCACTTCACACACAATGAGCTGATTCTCAAAACAAGCCTGCAAGAGAGGACAAGGAAATGGAGACTGGACACTGTTTGTGAAGCTGGTACGTGACCACGCAAGGACTTCCTGCCTCCAAATCCCAGGTGCTTTCCGCGCAGAAATCCAACGTCAGGATTGAAAAGGAAGTATGGTGCCCTAAACTGGTTTGGTTCAGTGGATAGAGCGCCGGCCTGCAGACGGAAGGGTCCCAGGTTTGATTCCGGTCAAGGGCAGGTACCTTGGTTGCGGGCACATCCCCAGTGGGGAGTGTGCAGGAGGCAGCTGATTGATGTTTCTCTCTCATCGATGTTTCTAACTCTGTATCCCTCTCCCTCCCTCTCTGTAAAAAAATCAATAAAAATATATTTTAAAAAAGAAAAGAAAAGGAAGATGGTGGCATAGGTAAACGCCTGTACTCGCCACCTCCCACAACCACATCAAAATTACAACTGAAATACAAAAGAGTCATCATCCAGAACCACTGGAAATCTGGCTGAACGGAGGTCCTACAATTAGAGATGTAAAGAAGAAAGCACCCTGAGACTGGTAGCAGGTGTGGAGGTGTGGAACCGGTTGGTCTGGCACCCTCATGTGCGGTGTTTTTTTTTTTTTTAATCGGGAGGGAGGTCGTTTCTGTGGAGACCACCCATGAGGAGCAAGGGGTCCCAGCCCCATGCCAGACCCCCAGCCCAGGGTCCCAGAGCTGGGAAAGGAAGTCGCTGCAGGCAGTAAGAACTACGGGCTGTAAAAACCAATGCGGATTGGGGCTCAGTGACACAGAGGCTGCTGGAGACCCACCTGTTCCTTTTTTTTTTAATATATATTTTATTGATTTTTTTTTTACAGAGAGGAAGGGAGAGGGATAGAAAGTCAGAAACATCAATGAGAGAGAAACACCGATCAGCTGCCTCCTGCACACCCACCACTGGGAATGTGCCAGCAACCAAGGCACATGCCCTTGACCAGAATCGAACCTCAGACCTTTCGGTCCGCAGGCCGATGCTCTATCCACTGAGCCAAACCGGTTTTGGCACACCTGTTCCTCTTACAAGGCCGGCACCACAAACTGAACTTACAAGGTCCAGCTTCTTCTGAGCTCCAGCACAGGGTGAGGTTCTGGAGAACACAGACACATATAAAGAGGATCTGGACTATTTGGTATCAGGGCACGAACGTGGGGGCGGCTTTGTCCCAGACAGAGGTGCTCACAGAGATCACTGTTCCCGTGCTGGGACCTCCATGGTTGCAGGGCTGATAGGTGGTCATTTCTGTTTACTCTACCCTGCTGATTCCCTAAGACCCCGCCTCATTCAATTTACAACCCCACCCAAGCTGTATGCAGCAGCTTTTGCATACGAATGGCCTGTCATTGCTCAAGCTAAAATCCCTCAAGCAAGCTGCAGATGGGTCAGGTAGCTCTAAACCAATCAATAAAAGGCCCGAGACCCAGCACTAGCCAGCAGCCTGCCTTGCTTCACAGCTGAGCCTCATCTGGGCACTTCCAAACCTGACACAAAGAGGAGGAATCTGCAGATCTCTCTGTATCTCCTGCTGGGTAACCCCAGGCAATGACTGACTTTGCACCTCCCTAGAGATTCAAGAACCAATGTACCCAGTGGTCAGTGTCAGACCATACCAGACTACAACTCTTCACATCCATAAGCAACACACTCAAGGGGCACACTCAGCACCAGAGCCCCACTGAAGCAAGTCCTATTCTATAGGGGTGTCTCCTGCACAGCAGCTCTCCCACTGTAGCCGAATCTGGCCCTCACAGCCAATTGTAATAAAGTCTCAACAACAAGACTGTGCTCACAGCCCACATAGGGGCACACCTAGAGTGCCCAGCTCAGGTGAATGGGGAGGCTGAGCCACTGGATCCTCTAGAACACCTACTACACAAGGCCACTCTATCAACTCAAGGAGACATAGCAGTTCTACCCAATACAGAGAAACAGAGACAGGGAAGCAGCCAGAATGCAAAGAGAAAGACACATGTCACAAATGAAAGAAATGGAAGAAAACAAACTACTGGATATGAAGTTCAAAACCATGGTTATAAGGTTACTCAAGAATCTTCTAGAAACTTCCTAAAAATAGAAAAAGACCAGTCAGAAATTAAGCATACACTGACTTAAATAAAGAATAATATATGGAGATTCAACCGTAAAGTAGAGGATTCTCAGAATCAAATCAACAATTTGAAATATGAGGGAGCATAAAACATCCAACCAAAAGAGCAAAAAGAAAAAAGAATCCAAAAATATGAGGATAGTATAAGGAGACTCTGGGACAACTTCAAGTATACCAACATTCGCATTATGGGGATGCCAGAAGAAGAGAAAGGGCAAGATATTGAAAATGTATTTAAAGAAATAATGACAGAAAACTTCCCCTTCCTGGTGAAAGAACTAGACTTACAAGTGGAAGCACAGAGAGTCCCAAACAAGAGGAACCCAAAGAGGACCACACCACGACAAATCATTAGTAAAATGCCAAAGGCTAAAGCCAAAGAGAGAATCTTAAAAGCAGCAAGAGAAAAGTAATTACTTACAAGAGAATGCCCATAGGACTGTGAGCTGATTTCTCAACAAAAACTATGCAGGCTGGAAGGGAGTGGCAAGAAATATTCAAAGTAATGACTAGCAAGGGCCTATAACCAAGATTATTCAGCAAAGCTATCATTTAGAATTAAATGTCAAAGAGCTTCAAAAAACAAGAAAAAGCTAGAGTTCATCACCACCAAACCTGTATTATATGAAATGTTGAAGGGTATTTTTTAAGAAGAGGAAGAAGAAGAAAAGGGGAAAAATAAAAAATATGAACAACAAAATGGCAACAAATACATACTATCAACAATTTTATCTAAAAATAAAAATAAACAGAATAGGAAATCTGATGAACAGAATAAACTGGTGAATAAAATAGAATCAGAGGCATGGAAATCGAACAGACTGACGATTTTCAGTAGGAAAAGGTTTGGGAGGGTGGGAAGAGATTAAATAAAGATCTCATATGCATATATGCATTACCTATGGACACAGACAATAGGGTGGTGAAGGCATGGGGCGTAATGGGAACTGGGTGAAGGGGGACAATAGAGGGAAAAAAGAGAGATCCTATATAATAAAAGTGTAATATGCTAAGTGTCCAGTAGTCCATTCAACCAATCATAGTGTAATATGTTAATGATATGCTAAGGCCACTCAACCACTCACTATGACATGTACTGACCACCAGGGGACAAATAGTCAACTGGTAGATTAACTTGCTGCTGGGGTCTGGCCAAGCAAGATGGGCCGACACACCCTGGAGCCCTCCCACAATCCCTCCCCAGCTGGCTAACCTCCTGCCTCCTTCCCCAGCCCCAATAGTGCACCCAATCAGCCTGGCCTGCACCCTCTTGCAATTTAGGACCCCTCAAGGAATGCTGGAGAGCCAGTTTCGGCCGGATCCCACAGGCCAGGCCAAGGGACCCCACTGGTGCATGAATTCGTACACTGGGCCTCTAGTCTGTAATAATCTCAACAATATAGATTTTAAAAAAGAAATCCAACGTAAGTTTTTTCTTACATGTTCCCTTTGGCCTTGGGAAATAGACTATGTTCTTGAAATAATGGATTATATCCTCCACTCCTGTGTCCTCCAAAGGATTTACCATAAGATAGGAGTAAAACTTCTGCCAATAAATTTCCACTGGTGCCTGAGATCTGTCTATATCAAAAGGGGTTTCTGGCATTTGCTGCAAAGAGAGCCCTAGAATATAGTGTAGAAGTTTACTCTCACTGAACAATCATAGGTGTTAGAGTGAGGGTGACCTCAGAGGTCGGCTGCAGCAGGAAAGAAGGACACCCATACAGGGATTGGCTGTGACTGTGGTCTGTAAACTTCCACCCCAGGCATTTGAATAATTTGGGGAAATCAATAAAATTTCCCAAACTCGTCTAGATAAGGTGTCTAGATGAATATTTACAAAGCATTATTACATAAGAACTCTCCGGGCAGCCTGACAATGGCTGAGAATTATTTCAGTGCTGTTCCAACCGCAAGTTGTCCAATTAGCAGAAGGAGCTGTCCCTACATTCACTCCCCCATCCCTTTCCAGCGCCAGCCCCACCCTATTGTTTAGCACTTTAACTAAGCAACTTGCCTCTGGGATGCACATAAGCTGCCCAGCTCTGTGCCTGACACGCGGCGGGGCCAGTCAGAGGACCAGCAGGCACTACGCAAAAAGTCCCTGGGGGGTCCAGAGCAAAGACTCCGGGCTGCAGGGCCCGCCGAGCTCTGGGGGCGTCCAGGAGGCCGAATGCGGACTTGCAAGCTCCACGCTGGCTAGTGGCCGACTCCAGCTTCTGAGTTGGGGAGACCAGGGAGCGACTGGGGACCCAAAGGGTGGCGAGCCAAGAGCTTTGTCCAACTCAGGAGCCAGCCGTGGCCCCATCTGCCCAATTGTTGCCGGGTGTGATATTGAGATTTATAATAAGAAATGTAGATGTGCCCAGCCAGTGCGGCTCAGGGGTTGACGGTCAACCCATGAACTATAAAGTCACAGGTTCGGTTCCCAGTTGGGGCACATGCTCGGGGGGGTGGGGGGGGCGGGCTCCATGTCAGGTGTATGTGTGTGGGAAGGGGGTGTGTGTGCAGGAGGCAGCCAATCAATGTTTCTTTCTCATCAATGTTTCCATCTCTCTCCCCCTCTCCCTTCCTATCCCTAAAAAAAAAAAAATCAATAAAAACTTTTTTTAAAGAAAGAAATCTAGACTTGCTCTCCCTCTGCTTCGGGCACACAGCTCCTAAAACCCTTGGCGTTTCCTCAGAGAGGGAGGATAAAGGCCTTTTGTTAACGGGCGAGATGACTTTTGGAAGGCACCTCAGGATGGGGCTGGCTGCCAGGAGGGACAACCATGTGACAAGAGGGTTGGAACTCTCTGTACACCCACTCCTGCCCCACCCCCACTTCACCCTTCCAACCTCCCGGGAAAGGAGAAGGACTAGAGATGGAATCAATCATCCCGGCCAATGATTTAATCCATCGTGACTATGAAAGAAAGCCTCCATAAAAACCCAATAGCATAGAATTCGGAGACCTTCTGGTGGGGAGAGTGCACACCTGGAGGGAACATGGGAGCTCCGTGCCCACTCACACCTCGCCCTGTGCATCTCCTCCACCTGCGGTTCCGGAGCTCCATCTTACCTAATAATAGACAAGCATGTAAGTTGACCGTACCTCCGCTACCCCCATAGCCAATCAGAGTGACTATGCAGATTAACCCAACAAAGATGGCGGTTAATTTGCATACACAGGTGCCCAGCACCTGTGTTGCGGGAACATCCTGGCACCCGGGTCACGGTGAGGTAAGCCATCAGAGCCGAGGGGCAGGGGTGGAGCCAGCGAACTGAAGGGGCTGAGGGTTCCCTGCCCAGGCCAGAAGCCTCGGCCAGAGGCTTTGGTCTTGGGCAGGCCTGGGCTGAGGCAGAGCCAGCAATTGGTTGATCACAAGGTGCTGGGGGTCCCTTGGCTGAGATCCCCTGCCCAAGACCGAAAGTAAGCTGCCAGTAGGACATCCCCTGAGGGCTCCCAGTATGTGAGAGGGAGCAGGTTGGGCTGAGGGAACCACCCACCCGCAGGGCACAAATTTCTTGCACCGGGCCCCTAGTCCTTTTATAATAAGCCCTGGTCCAGTAAGTAAAATGTTTCTCCCTGAGTTCTGTGAGCAGCTCTAGCAAATGAATCAAACCCGAGGAGGTGGGCGTGGGAAGCTCTAGTTGATAGCCAGGTGGTCAGAAGTACAGCTAACGCCCTGGGCTTGCGATGGGCCTCTGACGTCCAGGGAGGGGGCCGTTGGAACCTCCCGTCTGTGGACAATCGGTCAGAAGCCCAGGTGACAGGAACAACAGAAAGTGTCCAAAATCCAGTCCCTGACACGTACGGGTTCAAACTCTGCCTCTGCCTTTTCCCAGCTCACTGACTTCACCCCTCTGAGCCTCGACTCCCTCGGCGGTCCCGTGGAAAGACACCACCCCGGAGAGAACTGGGAGCGGTCGGCACCCGGCCTAGCCCACCGCAGGCGCTCCCGACACGTCTGATTACTAGTGACCCATCAGATGTGCTCAGATCCTCGGCCGCAGACTTCAGCCCAAGCCAGGGGACGTCCAGCTGTTTCCTTTCCGCCCTGGACCACTCCCCTGCTCACTTCATGGGCACCAAACCACAAGGAAAGAAACGTAACGGCCCGGCTCCGGCAAATTCCGGTCCTGGGCTGGGACACACACTTTCCCTGGTGCGGGCAGCCTCGCTTTCCTCAGCTGCCAACTGGGGAGAGGTATATGTCGGTCGCTCAGAGATCGGCCCCAGGGTCGGGACAGGTGTGTTTTGTGAAACGCTCAGGCCTCCCCCTTCACAGCTCCCGAAGCAGACAGCCTCCAGCCCTGCCTGGCGGCGGCCTCGGGCTCTGCTGTGCCCGGTCTCAAATAAGGCTGCTAGCCGAAACCGGTTTGGCTGAGTGGATAGAGCGTGGGCCTGTGGACTGAAAGGTCCCAGGTTCGATTCCGGTCAAGGGCATGTACCTGGGTGGCAGGCACATCCCCAGTAGTGGGTGTGCAGGAGGCAGCTGATCAATGTTTCTCTCTCATGGATGTTTCTGACTTTCTATCCCTCTCCCTCCCTCCCTCTCTGTGGAAAATCAATAAAATATATTTAAAAAAATAAAAAATAAGGCTGCTACACTTGGACCCCACCTCACAGTCTGCAAGGATTTAATGAGACATGCCCTGCAAGGCTGGCGCTCCCGCTCTGGTGGGACCGAAAACAAGCACGCAGTCGTCGGAGTATTTTAGTGCCCTCTTTCCCGGGGAAAGGCGGCCCGGAAGCCCCCGCTGACCTTTCCCCTCTGCCTAACTTCTCCTGCACTGGCTCTCTGTCCCCTGCTGCCCAAAGAGCCCTGCGAGTTAAATGCCTTTGGGGAAAGTCCCTCTCACATTACATGTTGGTCACTGAGCCGGGCAGGCAGCTAGCTCTCCTTCCCCTTTCCAAAGGGACATCCGAGGTGGGCCCGAGGAGGCCACCTGCCCGGGGGGGGGGGGGGCGTGTGTGGCCAGGAGGTCGGCCACTCCATTCCGCATGGGCTCGCATAGTCTTGCTGGCTGATGAGGGTCAGAAGTTTGAGGCCGCAGCCAACAGCTTCTTGGCCAGAGCTCCCTGGCCAAGGGTTACAGCGCAGGAGAAAGCATGGGAATTGTATTTCTGAGCGTGTCCTGTTTAACTTGGCCCTCCGGCCGGGCGGCCGGCTGCCAGCAGAGTTCTTGCCCTGGGTGGTCATCGGGAATTCGGACTTCTAATCTGGGCTGATGACTTTGGACCGGCTGCCCAGGCTCTGTTCTCTCATCTGCCCATTTCTAAGTCTGGGATAATAATAGTTTCCTCTCCTTGGGAAACATTTCAATGGCTTAAAAAAAAAAAAACGGGGTTACATCATGTGTTCCCTTACTTCGCTTTGTTTGGGTGGGCAGGAAATTGTTTCCCGCCCGCAGCCAGGGACCACTAATCACGCTGACAATCTGTAACAAATGAACTGCCCAACATACTTCCCGGGCAGAGCTCTGTTTCCTAAGGAAAGGCCATTCCCACTGGGGGGGGTGGGGGGGGGGCTTCAGACGCGGTTCCGGCACCACGTGACTCTGGTTGGAGGTTGGGCTGGAATGGAAGGGGTACTGGGCTGAGAGTTCGGGTCCCAGGTGGGGCTGGGCGACTCTGGGGAGGTCATGTAGTCTGTCTGCATATATTTAAACGATTGCATATCATCTCTCTGCACGGACACGCCTTGATTCTCATGTCTGCGTCTCTGATTCTTCACATGCAGAATGAGGACATTGGACTAAAAGACCTTCACATCCTCTTCAGCGGTGCTGCGCTGACTCTGCCGTGATGATCGCTAAGTAAAAATAGTTCTCAGTCACCTGGCCCCTCTCCCCCTCCCCCAGCTCCCCCCAGCCACCCGCCCGAGAGCCACCGGCATAAACCGGATCATGTGTGAGAGTCCTCAGACAGCAGTGGGACAGGCGTGAGAATTGAGGTGTATCTGTGTAGAGGGATAATAAGGCCTCATTTAACATGATGTACAAAGAGGCGCTTCAGTAACATGGCGGAGCAAAACATCCTATCTAATAAAAGAGTAATTTGCAGATGGACCATCATGCCAACACACCAGACGGCTGCCCCCAGGTGGTCAAAGATCCTGCCCCCATGTGGACACAAGATGGCCACCACAAGATGGCCAGCAGGGGAGGGCCGTTGGGAAGGACCAGGCCTGCAAGGAAGGGCAGTTGAGAGCAATCAAGCCTGCAGGGGAGGGCAGTTAGGGGTGACCAGGCCAGCAGAGGAGAGAAGTTGAGGGCAAACAGGCTGGCAGGGGAGCAGTTAGATATCAATCAGGCTGGCAAGGTAGTGGTTAGAGGGTGATCAGGCTGGCAGGCAGAAGCATTTAGGAGCAATCAGGGAGGCAGGCAGGTGAGCAGTTGGGAGTCAGTAGTCCTGGATTGTAAGAGGGATCCCAGATTGGAAAGGGTGCAGGCTGGGCTGAGGGACACCCCCCTCCCTGAACGAATTTCATCCACCGGTCCTCTAATAAAAGAGAAACATGCAAATTACTGTACCTTCCCTATGCTACCAGCCAATCAGGAGCGGGAGGGCGGGAGGGCGGGGCGGTGGCAGGATGGGAAGCTGACGGGGAGCGTGGCTGCAGTGAAGTACTGAAGTCACCCCTCCGGAGGCTGCCCAAGGTCTTATTTCAGCCCTGATGTTGGGCTGCTTCCCCCGACCATAAGTTCCCAACACACTTCCAGCCAGAGTTAAAGGAGGCTTCTTCTGTTTTTAAGGCATTGCCATATCCAGCGCCTGCCAGGCCCCTGTGAAAGCACTACTCCTTAGGTCCGGGGTGCTGGGAGCTGAAGCAGAGAGGCTGTGAGGCCCAGCTCACCCAGGATGCTGGCCCCCCCATCACCCCCTCCCAATTATCCTGGCCCAGCCTTCCCTATGCACACCTGCTCACGGAGAGGGTGAGGTGGTCGTGGCAGCGGGTCGGGAGATTGGCGGGGGGCATGGCCAGGGGGCGTGGCCAAGGTGCGTGGGCGGGAGGCCTACACGCTCCCCCAATCCAGAGGGGCTTGACAGGAGACCTCAGGCCTCGACCCCTTCCTCAGCACCAGGCCAGGGGACCTGAGGCCAAGTCCTCCACCCAGTGGGGCTTGATGGGGGACCTCAAAGTGTACTTCCTGTCCTGGTGCTGTGCTAGGGTACCTCAGGCTGTTCCCCCGCCCTGCCCCAGCTCCAGGCTGGGGGCCTCAGGCCATGCCTCCCACCTGGTGCAGCTTGACAGGGGACTACAGGCCACACTCCCAACCCAGCAGGGCTTGATAGGGGACCTCAAGGTGCGCTTCCCATCCTGGTGCTGGGTTAGGGGACCTCAGACTGTTCTCTGCACCCAGCAGGGCTTGACAGGGGACCTCAGGCTGCATCCCCACCTGCCAGGGCTTGACAGGGACCTCAAGCCGCACCCCAACCCCGGCACCAGGCTGGGGGACCTCAGACCATACCCTCCACCCCAGTACCAGGCCAGGGGACCTGAGGCTGTGCCCCTCCTGCCTGGCTGGGCTTGACAAGGGATCTCATGCTGTGCCCCCCACCCAGTGGGGCTTCACAGGGGACCTGAGCCTGCACCCCCATGCCAATGGGGATTGATGAGGGACCTGAGGCTGTGCCTCCCTCCCGGTGCTGGGCTGGGGGACCTGAGGCTATGCTCCTCTGCCTAGTGGGGCTTGATGGGAGACCTCAGGCCATGCCCCCTACCCAGAGGGGTTTGACAGGGGATCTCAGGTTGTGTCTCCCACCTGGTGTGACTTGATGGGGGACCTCAGGCCACACCTCCTGTCCTGGTGCTGGGCCAGGGGACACAAGGATGCCCCCTGCCCTGCAGGGCTTGACAAGGATGGGACTGGCACGGTCTGGATCTATCCCAATGCAGGGAGGGGGGGATGGCTGGGTCTGGGTCTCACATGATTTTGAGGCACATGTGAGTGAGTGGGGACTTGACTCTGGGTTCCATGGTGTGCCCCAGACTCTGATAGGAGGAAGGTTTTCATATACATTTTACTAATTTTCTTTAGTCTCTGATACTTCTATTATAGAGAAAGAGCAAATAGCAATATTAAATGATTTCCTCTAATTAATACCCTTTTAATGTGCACGAATTTGGTGCACTGGGCCACTAGTTATATAATAACATCCCAATGATTTAAAACAGTAAGATGAAGACTAGAAGGAAGTTTCATAAGACGTTCACAGTGGTTGACCAACTCAGCTCCCTAAGTGCCAGAGCCGGGACCCAGCCCCAGTCCCGGGTGGAGGGACCGGGGGGGGGGGGGGGGGCGGGGAGAGACGTCAGAGAGACAGCAAGCAACAACAGATGCCGAGTTCAAAGATGAAAGAGAATTGGAAGTGTGTTGTGGACCACAAGAACCTAGAGGAGCAATTACTAATCTGCCATGTACTTCTCCATGGATTGTAATGGAATAAAGTTAGTTGTTGGTCCATTTTCCCCAGATCATTCACTTTATTTCTTTCCTTCCACCAAATTTCTGCACATTGAAGTTATGTTTCCTAGCACATGGACACGGGCAATACTAGAGTGAAGACCTGCGGTGAGGGGGCGGGGGGGAGTTGAAGAGGAGGAAGGGAGGGGTGAAAATGGGAGATACCTGTATATCTGTAATACTATCAACAATAAAAATATATCTGTATATCTATAATACCACCAACCATAAAAAATGTTTAAAAGTGAAAAAAATTCACTTTTGAAAAGTTAAAACAAAAGGAGATATGTTTGTTTATCCTTCAGACCCCTCCTCCAAATACCCGGGGAAACTGAGCCCCTTAAACAGTGAATCTTTATATTTGTCCATTAGATCACCATTTGAGACCCTAGGCTACTAAAGATCTAAATGACTTGATCGTTTGGACAAAAACCATGTCCTCTTCTGGGTGGACCACTGCTTTTGAAAATTACACTCTCTTAAAAAGGACGGCCATTTATTCTGGGCGTGGCATTCAGGAGTCCTGAGATGCTCCGGTGCACGGAACCCAACAACACCCCCTCCCACTAGTCCCCCGTTGTTCCCCGGACAACGCCCCCTGCCGGCAGACACAGTCCGGGCTGGGCTCAGGCTCGTGCCCGGATGCCAGGAGGTAATGTGAGCCGGATAAGTACAGACTGAAGAAGTGGGTAGAAATCACTGGATGTGCCATTTTCTTAAATAAAAGGGTCGGCTATAAATAAAAACCCCTGATTCATGAGATGGCGACGCAAACAACTCCACCTAAATGATAGAGGAGGAACTGTTCATCCGCATGAACCGGTACTTCCGGGGCAAATCTCTCAAAACAGAAAAGCTGTGGCAGACATCAGGCAGTATTTTCATGGAAACAACACTGTGCTTGGAAGTGGAGGCAGGGTTCAAATCCCAGGCTATTCCATCTCCTCCCTGGACTCCCAAGCCACCTTAACTATCGCCATCCAAAAAAATGCTCAGAGATAACGGACACGTCCGAAAGTCGGAGTAGAATGCTAAGTTAGCCCAGTGGGTGTGGCTCAGTTGGTTGAGCATCATCCCCGGCCCCGGGAGGTGGCCAGTTCGACTCCCAATCAGGGCACATGCCCAGGTCGCGGGCTCCATCCCCAGGGGAGGGAGAGCCGCTCAGCATCGCCAGATGGCTGCTGGCATCACAAGGTGCGGGCTCCCCCCGGGGCCGCGTCATGTGGCATGGCTAGGGGTGAGAAGTCCAGCACCGATACTTTGAAAAGATCTCTGGAAGATTCCAGCGCGCAGTTAAGGCAAGTATCCCTGCCTTACAACATGAAAACAATGGTGGAGAAGCACTCATAATCCAACTTACCCAACACGTACTGATGAACACTAACCGAACGCCGTACTAACGTAAAATGGAGTGTCTCACTCTGCCCAGGCGCTGTGCTGGGTGTTGTGGTGCAAAACTGAACAAAGACCCAGGAGCTGCCCTGCAAAGCACTTCATCTCTTGTGTAAAAGGAAGGCCCACCCACACACACAAAAAAAAGGTCTACTTTCAATCCGCAGGAGAACAGAATTCTTGGCAGCCCTGCCTCCAAATTCTCAGCCACCTGACTCTCTCTGGCTCTCCTGAATTAAGTCAACAGCTCCGTCAGAAGATACGGTCCGGTGCTTGCGTCTGTTTGAAACAGTCCACCGAGGGAACGCATGGCATTTGAGGGCATTTATAAAACTTCTCCTTGAGGGTGGAGTTGGTGTGCGACCCAAGGTGAACGGTTGCGGTGTAAACCGGACTGCTCTATCAGTAAGACGCTGTGGGTGAGCCTCGTGGTAACCGCAGAGCAAAACCCTCCAGGAGACTCCCAGAAGGGAACAGTAAGGGGAAGGGAACCAAACCGACACTACGGAATGCGCCAGGGGCGGGAGAGCAGGCGAGTACCACAGAGCTAGAAAGCAACTCATCAGATGGCATCAGTAAGCCCTCTCCCTATCAAACATCACTCCAAATGCAAATAAACTGAATTCTCCAATCAACAACAGACAGTGGCTGGACGGATGAAGAACAAGACCCAACTCTATGCTTCCTACAGGAGAGTCCCTTCAGCTTTAAGAACATACACAGGCTCAGAACGAAGGGGTGGAAAGAGATAACACACTTCTCCAGTCTGTTATGGACCGAATCTAACAAGTACACACAGATTATACTCATTTGTTTGGTATAGCAAAAAAAAAAAAAAAAAATTAAGAGAAGTAGAGAAGAAACAGAGTAAAGAAATAGAGTATCCATCTCTAAAGGCCTGCTTAAGTGGATTATGGTAGAGCCATATGGCATATTATAAAGCCATTAAAATTAAGAAGTTAAATCTGTACATAATTCATTGCCAATAACTCACTCGTTTACAAAAACAACTTAGTGTGTGTCTGTCACATGCCAAAGCCTGCTCTGGGCACCGGGGATGCAGCGGGAAATGAGACGTGGAGGGTCTCTCTTCTCCAGGAGGAAGGGGGTGGGAGACAACAATACACAAGCTCATCTAGGGAAGAGGTCAATGCCGGGTGAGGATGTGCTGAAGGAAGCTGGGGGCGGGGCCGCCTCTGAAGGGGGTCCATGGACGCGCGCCCCCCCCCCCCCGAGGAAGCCATGTTTGAGCTGAGGCCTCCATGACCGGAAAGAGCCAGCCCCTTCTCGAAGAACATAGAGATGCAGAGGAGCAACACTCCAGGGAAAAGAGACCAGTGAGGGCAAAGGCCTGAGGTGGGAATACGCTTGGCTTGTTCGAGGGAAGTGTGGCTGCAGCAAAGCAAAGGGAACGTGGAATGAGACGAGGCTGGAGAAATGCTGGAGACCCATGTTTCTTCTGTTCTACCTCTTACGCCTGTGTCCTCAGTTTCCCCGCTTGCAACATGGAGTCACCAGTCACTGACAGCTTTTACCGCCGGGGGTCTCCGCGTGAAATCTGGGCAACGGGCTGGACGGCACTACCATTCCCCCCCGGAAGGAAGCTGAGGCTTGAAATGTTTGTTGACTTGGCGCGAAACCACACAGTTTGTAGTCACCAGAGCCAGGACTCAAATTCACGTCTCCCGGTTCTTACCACGAAATCCTTCCCCAGCACTGTACCCTCTTCCTCTCTTGTGTATTTCAGTAACAGCAACCCTCAACTCTGAAGTGAGTCTCCATCACCTCCAACACCTTGTGGAAGGGGTTGAACCCCAGTGAAACGGATAGATGGAGTGTTTCAGTCTGCAGCTTACGGCCACCGTGGGTTTTATTTTTAATACAAGTTATTGTTTACATATTGATCTCTCCTGACAAAACAGGGAAGGTCAAGGTGTTGGGACTGTCCATGGTACCAAACTTGGGTAGGCGGAGAACTTGGGGTGGGGTATATGCGGAACCCCGGTAGTGTCTGCTCTACATCCACAGTCACACGGCTTGTAAGTGGTGCGGCCAGGATTGGAACTGGTACCGCATTTTCCGGCGTATAAGATGACTTTTTAACCCAGGAAAATCTTCTCAAAAAGTCAGGGGTCGTCTTATACGCCGGGTGTAAAAATACCGTAGCTTGCGGTTATGATAGGCATTACTGACTCGCCAGGGACTTGCCCGGCACTTGCTCTCTCTCTCTCTGTTGTTTGTTATCTTCCTCCTGTCATCGTCAGTTCCAGGTGTCTTATACGCCGGAAAATACGGTACCTGTCTTTCCAGGAGTCGGGACAGTGCATGCGAAGGACCAGCAGAGCAGCGGACTCACTCACGGTAACAGCTCAATTATCTGTAGCTGCTGTTATCAGATGTACGCTGTGCTATTGAAAAGGTCTCTCCCTGGTCACTGGGTCTAATAGCCACGATCCACGTGACTCACAAGCGCAGGCTGGGAGGAGTCCAGAGGGCTCCCGAGCCACGAACCCTGCCCGCATCGTTCACGCAAAAGCCCGGCGGCGGTCCTGCTCCGCTTCTCAGAACGGATCTGCCGGGGACGGGGAGATGAATCGGCTTTCGTTAATTCTGGGGATAACCCGTGGCGTGTTCGCCAGCGCGCTCCGCGTTGTCATCAATCACCGAAATGAAAATCGCGAAAGCGCACCTGTCTGAGCAGAGGCTCGGCCTGCTCTCCGGCGCCAGGAGCAGAAGGTCACGGCCGCGGTGGCTTCCCCGTGGCTTCCCCGTGGCTTCCTGGCTTCCGGAGCCTTCCGGGGCCCGGCGGGCCCAGCTGCACGGCGCTCCTGTTGGATCATTAACTGAGTCTCATTAACAGAGCCGTGAACGTTAGCCCATCCGTTCCGAAGGGGCCCTAGGGCTGTGTGTGCATTTCTGCTCAGATTACGGGAAGACTAAGCCACCCTCCGAGGAGCTGAGGAGTGTGGGAGGCAACGGTTTGTTTTTTCAAGCCACCGCTTCTCCCAAAAGCCTGGCCCTGAGAGACCCAGAGAGGATTAGTAAGATGTCCAAGGTCGCACGAGTCATTGTCGGCAGATCTGGGACCGGGATTCGGGACTCCGATCCTCAGCCTAGTGCTCTTTCCACTCCAATGCCTCTGCCTAAGGGCCTTTGGTAGATTAGAACGCAGTCAAAAATATTCACTCCCTCCTGGGACGAGCGTACTGTTTTCCTTGGTCTTGGTCCCATGACTGCCCTGGGCCATGGCATAAAGCAGACCCACTGCAAGCAGGGGCTGAAATGGGCTTGCACAATGGGGCATGCTCTGCCCTCAGCATGAGAAGACTATACGCTAGCAAGTTCATGGGCACAAGGATGATGGGAGACCTGCCCCAGCCAGCCGCGGAGAGGCACCCAGCCCTGCCCAGCCTGAATCAGCTGGCCCTCAGCTGATGCACAGACGAAAGGACTAAAACAGGGGCCTGTCTCTGGATCAGCAACAGTCTCGGGCTGATCCCAGGCCCGCCCTGCAAACATATGCACAATATCAGTGATGCCTAATATGCATTAGAAGGATCCTGGGCTTCGATGGAGTTCATTTGAGTCTTGGTTTAAGCATTTAGTTACTTTGGGGCCTCAGGAAAATGATTCAAATTCTCCGACACATGATTTCTTGAACTCTGAAATAAAAGTAATAATATTTACATATAGGGGGATAGTATGGACTGAATTGAGCCCCTTCCCTCTCCCCTACAAAAAAAAAGCCCCAGTATGCCTGTATTTGGAGATGGAGCCTAGAAGGAGGAAATTAATGCTAAACAAGCTCATAAGGCTGGGGTCCTGATCAGACAGGATTTAGAGTTCTGACAAGAGACACCAAAGCATCTCTCTCTCTCCCCTCTCCCCTCCGGCCCCCAAGTACCCTGTGAGGATGGCATATGAGACGGTGACTGCCTACATTTTGCTGATCTCGGACTCCCCAGCCTCCAGCACTGAGAAATACATTCCTATTGTCTCAGCCACCCTGTCTACGGTGTCTGGTGATAGCGGCCTGAGCAGACTGATACAGAGAAGTTCAGAATGTTGTATTAATTGCCTAGCACACAATGGGGCTGAGATTGCAAACCTCTAGCCAGAGAGTTGGGGAAAGTAGGTCAGTACCACTCTGAAAATAAGTAACGTTAGAAATGCATTGTCTTCTGGTATGGTCCTAAGACCTTGGTTTTTAGCTGGGCACAAGACACCCAGAAGGAAAACCACACCTCCCAGATGTCTTTGCAGCTAATTCGGTTTGGCTGTGTGACAAAGGTATGCCCACGAAGATGGAGGGGCCATCTACAACCTGTGGGACATAGCCTGAAAAGGGGAGAGGACATCCTTCCCCCACTTCCTCGTTCTTACTGGCCGGAATGTGGGAGGAGGCAGGCGGAGCCCAGGTTCTGACATCACGGTACCGGGCCTGGGCCACCTGCTCATAGACTTCCATAATGTGCGAGGAAACTAAAGCCCTAACTGGAGGGAGCCGCTGACTGAGGGCAGCCCTGCTCAGCACCACTTGGGAGCTTATTAGACATTCGGATTCAGTCCCCACTGCAGACCTCCTGACCTGGAATCTCTGGGCCCACGGAATCTGTGTTCCCACAAGCAGCCCAGGGGATTCTTAGCCTGCTACACCGGGAGAGGTGTTGATGCGAAGATTCCCGCCACACCCACCTGGCCTGGTGACTGACGGCATGCTCCGAAATAGCAGGTTCTGTCCAGGCCTTGGCAGGTGATGTAAAGCCAGGAAGGATGGCAAAGCCAATAACTGACAATGTCAAGATTTAAAGTGATTTTGACAGAGTGGAACCCTGGACCACAGCCAAGCAGATGGATGCGATGGGGATGTATAAAAAGCAAATCAAAATGTTCTTTTTTTTTTTTTGAAGCAAATATGAAATGTTCCACTCTTTGCCTTTCTTAAATTAAAAAGAAGGAATGTGAAGTTACATATTTCAAAATATTATAAAGCTATAAATCAATGCCAACGGTGGCTAGGGAGAGGGACAAAGGAAAGAGAGAGGATCGGGAAAGGGAATGAAAGCAACTCAAAGTAACAAAGAGAGAGACAGTCCAGGATGGAAAAGGGGAACGGAGGCCCCAGCTCGGGATCCATCTGCACATACTACGATGACCTCGGCCACTGGAGGGCATCGGGATAAGGAGTCAGACTGTGCTGAAACCTACTCTGAGCCCGGCGCTGTGTTATATGTGTTATTGGAACGTATCTTTGTTTCTCGGACGCAAAGACTGAAGCACAGAGAGGCTGAGTGAGATACCCAAGGCCTCACAGGCAGCACGGGCGGAAGCAGGATATGAACCCGGGTGGCTCAAGTTCAGGGCTGTGACCCTCAGCCACCCTGGTGCATTCTACCCTGAGGTGCTACCCCACTCTTGTGACAGATCAGCTTCTACTGATGGAAAGCCTGGCATAAAAATAAGGAAATCCAGCCAAAACCAGTTTGGCTCAGTGGCTCGAGTGTCGGCCTGCAGACTGAAAGGTCCCGGGTTCGATTCCGTTCAAGGGCATGTACCATGGTTGTGGGCACATCCCCAGTGGGAGGTGTGTAGGAGGCAGCTGATCGATGTTTCTCTCTCATCGATGTTTCTAGCTCTCTATCCTTCTCCCTTCTTCTCTGTAAAAAAATCAATAAAAATATTTTTTAAAAAAATAAATAAGGAAATCCATTACCTCCTATTACGTAAGTGCAGAGGCAGGGTGGGTCTTGGTGTAGCAGGCTTATCAGCTCCAAGGCGTCATCACAGGTACAAGTTCTGCCCATTCCCAGCTGCCGTGTCCTCAGCATCCGGCTTCATCCGAAGGCTGGCTCTGCTCCTGGTTCCAGGGTGCGTCTTCCCCACCACCAGGAAGAGAGAGACGTCTTCGCCCCCCACATGAAGTGCCCTGGAATACAGTCTTTAACTCAGCGCTCCTGTGCCGATCTGGGACAATTCCTAGCCCACAGGGTCCGTCCTCAGGAATGCTGGGAGTTACCTGTGAGGGGGGAGTCCGGGCCAGACCCTGGGAGCGGGGTGGCACCACCAGGCCAGGGCTCTGTGGTCCCCAGGACAAACAGGCTCCACTCTCAGCTGTGACTCCCTCCCTTTTCTCTTCTGAAGCAAATCAAGTTCCCTCGTTTGTTGAACATATAAATACTGAGAGAAATCATAAAAGACTCCTTACACTATCCCTCTTTCCTCCTCTTCAGCAGCCTTCCTGAGCTGCAGAGCCACCCCAGGGGGAGACACTCCGGGGCAGGTGCCATTATCTCCTGTCAGGAGGGCCAGCATGCGCTGGCGGGAGCAGGCTCAGGGAGGAGGAGGCGGGTCCAGCATTTGTGGCACGTCTAGGTGCCTAGAATGATGTGTGTCCTACTTTATTGCTTACCTATGTTAGTCATTGTGAGGAGATAATCATGTTAACCCCGTTTTACAGATAACGGAGCCAAGGCCCAGCATGGCTGTGCAATCGGCTCAGGGTCATTCAATCAGTTTGTCAAGGCGCAGAGGTGGGTTCAAGCTCAAGTCTATCTAATGCTCCCCTTGGTTCTTTCCCCCGCACCACACCCACCCGATCCAGGACGGTTATTATCATCGAACCTTTTGACTGAGATTTCCTGGCTACTTCTATCTGCTCTCTGGCCTACTTACTCCCAGCTTATAACAGACTTCATGACGATGTCTAGGTATTGAACACTTACGAGGTGCCAAGCACGGTACACGTGCAACCTGTTTGTCCAGCCGATGGCCCTGTGATGTGGTTTATTCTGCAGAACGCTTTGGTTGCTAGTGACAGAGTCCCGCACAAACCACGTGCCAATGGCCACCTCCATAAAGGACTGCTTTCTGGTGACGACGCTGTCTAGACTTACACGCAAGCATCTTGAGTTTATCGGGCTTCCACACCGGGAGTCTTTTTCCCGGGAGCCATTTAGTCCGATTTAAAAGGAGTATCTGCTGCCACCTTAATCAATCCGGAGGTTTTTAAAAGAGGAATCAGGCCTTCTGCTGGTCCTCCTCACAATGCCGAATGTTAACCAGCCTTTATCAAATCAGCATCACGTACAGCCTCATCCCCGTGAGTCCTCAAGTTTCTGGACATTTCTACCATCTCTCCAAAATGCAACATACTGTTCATAACATCTTTTGCCTAAAATCACAAGCTCATTCAGTACATATCTGTTTTCCCAGTGGCCACAGGTGACAGTTTGACCAAATGCATCCCAACTCAATAACACAGGCTGCCTTCATCTACCCTTTATTTTATTTTTTAAAATATATTTTATTGATTTTTTTTTTTTACAGAGAGGAAGGGAGAGGGATAGAAAGTCAGAAACATCGATGAGAGAGAAACATCGATCAGCTGCCTTCTTCACACCCCCTACTGGGCATGTGCCCACAACCAAGGTACATGCCCTTGACCAGAATCGAACCTGGGACCCTCAGTCCACAGGCCGACGCTCTATCCACTTGAGCCAAACCGGTTTCGGCTTCATCTATCCTTTAATAACATATTTTTGGCTTCCTACACCCAACCCGAGTTAATGCCCCACAATTTAGGTTTTCTGTTCTGCCAACACCTCAGTGATAGATCCTAACCGTTGTATCAATCAGCCTGGCCTAATTAATGCTGGAGTAACAACAAACAAACCCCGCCTCTTTACAAAAGGGCAGACTGATTCCCTGCTTGTGTCCGCGGCCTCTGCAGGCTGGCTGGGATCTGCTTCATGGTCTCTCTATCCTAGGACTCGGATGGAAGTCCTAGCCGCTGTCCGAGACATGCCAGCTGGTGGCAAAGGGAAAGAAAAACTCGGCTCATGTGCCTCCTGGTCACAGGCCATCATCGACCAAGCAAGTCAGATGGGCAAGCCGGGCTTCAATACCCTTCTCTCACCAGAGGAGGCAGCACAGGACCCACATGAAGACAGCAGGTCTTTTTGAGCAAACGGAACAATCTATGTAGCCGTGTGCTGGTAAACGATTAAAAGCCCTGATCTGTAGCACTCGCCAATTTCCATGGTGTAAACACTCCCACGATAGCCAATTTCAAGCTGCCAATGAGACGTCACGGAATGCACAGTCAGGAAGAGGTGTGTATGTGTCCAGCTCTTGCCAGCTGGTGTGAGCAGGCTACAGCATGTAGAGGGCCCCCAGCGAAGGCACCTGAGCATTCTTTAAGTCAGTGTCAGCTGAATCCGAGGCGCCAGGCAGAGCCACATCTTGGAAAGGCATCCACCAAAAAGGGTGGATGAGTTATCAGTACTGACTCTTGACTTGCTTCAGGTGTCGGGAGGAGGGCCCTTGAGGTATAGATTCAGCCCAGCCCCGGGAATGAAGGAATGGAATGGAGCCTGGGCCCACTTAAGCTCCTTTGATTTTAAGTTTTTTCATGAGAAACCCCTTTCTATTTTAGTATAAACAAACACACTGCTGTTGGGTTTGAATTCCTGTCTCTCCATCAGAGAGAACAGAGATTCCACCCGGCACCAGCTTTTATTTCTACTTCTGTGTCCTCTATTCTTTCTTTTATTTCTCAATCCCCAGCTCCTCTACTCAGAAACTGGACCCACTCTTCTTTCCACGCTGGACACGGAAAAGAGAGAAAGCCCCCACAACAGCATAGCACTGAGCCTACCCATTTTAACTTAGTCGGTTACTACACATAAATTGAGGGATACCTGTTCTACGGCACGAATATGGCATTTTGCCGTGGACTCGAGCGACAGAGGCAAGGCAGGAGAACGCCGTTTGGTTTGACTCAGCACCACCCTGCCTTAAGCCTAAACTAGGATTTGCAGTCGGGGTGAGGAGGACTTAGACAGCCCCAAATTAAGGCTTCACGTTATTTGCTATTCCTGTATGCACTGGCAAATTCAAGTGGAGAGTAAGGATGTGAGATTAAAATAAAAATCATCGTTGTCTTTATAAATAAGATTCAGTCCCAGGTTCCTGCTTAGCAGGAATTCTGATTAAGGACTTGGCTCCCCTCCCAGAAAAATAAGGTAGCGATCATTTTAAAACCCTTTAATTCCAAATTATTTCTGATGGGAGTTATTTGTGAGCATACCTATTTTTTTTTAATGTTTACCATATTAGCTTTTTTTTTTCTTCAGTAAAAATGTGCTTAAAATACCCAGGGTCTTGGAATTAGCTCTCACATACACAGCTGCCTTTTTCCAAAGAGCACTGCGCACATTGACATCACCGCTACAGTGACATTGAGCAGGTCGCTTGCATGCCCTGAATTTGCTTTCTCATCTTTGAGATAATTCCTTATTCCTCACTGCTCCTTCTAACCTTGCCAGGCCGTTAGGAGGCTCGAATGTCTGGCATATACAGGGCACCTAGAACACTTCGCACACGGTGGTGACTCCATAAATGAACTCCTTCCTTTGCATTGCCAAGGAAACTGATGAAGGACTTCCGTGATCACTACAGAGGCTTGGAGCTGGAGGGTGTGTCCCTATCTGAGAGTGCCTGTCTTTGTTCATAGCCTCGAGCATTTGGCAGGAGCAATTTGGTGGCTGACTGTAAGGACATCTGACCAGAGTGACTTTTGTAGCTGCCCTAGACGCGCGGATTTTATCACAGGTGAGCCAACCTCCCCTCTCTGGCTGCTACTGCGTTGTGTCCCTGGGCCTCAAGCTGGCTTCAAATTGTCAGCCCAACAGAAAGACGGGCCCCAGGGCACACTCCTGGCCTGCAGGGATGGA
Source organism: Antrozous pallidus (assembly GCA_027563665.1). Lineage (NCBI taxonomy): Eukaryota > Metazoa > Chordata > Mammalia > Chiroptera > Vespertilionidae > Antrozous > Antrozous pallidus. Next base: position 3,089,930 of record CM050510.1, read on the forward strand.
CCCAAGCCCCATCCTGGGGAGAATGAAAAGCTCACTTGGCCACACTGTAGTCCTTTATGCCAATTCTCACATCAAATGTCAACTGGAAATTCCATCTTTACAGTCACTCTGGAGGAGCTGAGGGCCATTTGGACACGGATGCCTGGTCTAGAGCTGCATGCCACAGGTCACAGGGCAGACATCATAGAGAGAGCAGGACGACTCGGAAAAAAACAGCCTACCGCCGCCCTGGGGGCCACTCACCCCTCCCCCAGGTCCTAAAATGGTCAAGGTTACTATTTCTGACGTCTTAGAGGGCTTGGCTTAAAGCATAATGTTGAGGAAGATGCTGATATTGACCATGAGAAGAGCAAGAATAAAGAGGGTGGCCTAAGGCTCTGCCCCCAGCTATTCCGTAATGGGCATGTACATTTGTGTGTGTGTGTGTGTGTGTGTGTGTGTGTGTGTGTGTGTGTGTGTCTCAGTGATCTGTATGTGTGTGTATTAGTTCCTCCTGGTGGCTTTTTAAAAACTAATTATCAGCTTCTGGAACTGCATGACAGTGATTTACTATCCTATCTAACAAAAGATTAATTTGCAGATTGACCATCACTACAACACACAAGAGGGCTGTCCCCATGTGGTCAAAGATCCAGCCCCCATGTGGACACAAGATGGCCACCACAAGATGGCTAGCAGAGGAGGGCCTTTGGGAAGTTCCAGGCCATGCAAGGGAGGGCAGTTGTGGGTGATCAGGCCAGAAGGGGAGGGCAGTTGGGAGGGACCAGGCCTACAAAGAAGGGCAGTTGGGGGCGATCAAGCCTGCAGGTGAGGACAGTTAGGGGTGACCAGGCCGGCAGAGGAGGGAAGTTGGGGGCAAACAGGCTAGCAGGGGAGCAGTTAGACATCAATTAGGCTGGCAGGGTAGTGGTTAGGGGGTGATCAGGCTGGCAGGCAGAAGCAGTTAGGGGCAATCAGGGAGGCAGGCAGGTGAGCAGTTTGGAGCCAGCAGTCCTGGATTGTGAGAAGGATGTCCGACTGCCCTCGAGGGATCCCAAGTTGGAGAGGGTGCAGGCTGGGCTAAGGGACATCCTCCGCCCCCTCCCCCTCCCCGTGCATGAATTTCGTGCACCAGGCCTCTGGTCTATATATATAAAGAGGTAATACGCAAATTGTCCAGGATGCCATAACATCACGACTGCTGAGGAGGCTGCGTGCACAGGTGGGTGGGAGAGGACTGCGTGCACGGTGAGGCCAGCCATGGATGGCGCAGGCCCACAGAGAGCAGGGCCTGCCATCAGCGGCTTGTGAGCTACAGAGGAAATACCTTTTCTGAGCACTCATTGGCTAAGCTCCCCAGACGCCACTCGCAGTGTTCTTGGTAAACTGGGTGATAAGAATCCAAGAAGGTGATCTAGGGTTTTTCCACCTCACTCCTGGAGGAAAAAAACAAAGGTCTGCTGCTGGAGGGGCTAAGAAATGTCATATCCTGCCCTAGCCAGTGTGGGTCAGTGGATAACGCCTCAGCCTGCTGACTGTAGGGTCCAGGTTCAATTCTGGTCAAGGGCATGTACCCTGGTTGCAGGCTCCTCCCTGGCCAGAGCCCAGGTCAGGGCTCATGCAGGAAGCAACCAATCGAAGTGTCCCTCTCACATTGATGTTTCTCTCTGTCTTTCCCTCTGTCTTCTATGCTCTCTAAAAATCAATGGAAACATATCCTCAGGTGAGAACAAAAAGAAAGAAATGTCATATCCTATGAAAGAGACATCTCGAAAATGTCTAAAGAAAGTTGTCATTTTTTTTTTTTTGTGGTAAAGGGACTGAAGTCCATGATGATGAAAACACCTCGGTGGCTGCGGCAGCCGGCAATGGCAGCAGCAGCGGGGTGATGGGGGTGGTGCCTTCCCCTGATCAGCCCGGTCGCCTCCTGCAGAGGGAGGCCAGACTGCTCTCCCTTCTGGTAGTGGGCCTAAGCTGTCAGTAGGACATCCCCTGAAGGCTCCCGGATTGGAGAGGGTACAGGTCAGTACCCCCAGCTTCCCTGTGCATGAATTTTGTGCACCAGGCCTCTAGTGTGTCTATAAAGGACATCGAAGACTTGGAATAAAACTACTTGATTGGGTGCTCTGAAATTAAGAATTTAACCCTACTTGTATACATGAGCAGCTCCACAAATGTGGGGGTATCAATATGGACATATCATTTACTTTTCTAGTTAATCCATTGAGAAAGCTTGCTTCTACAACACTTTGAAATATGCACCTAGGTGAACGTGTAATCAAATCTGCCTTGGCCAAATCTTTAGATAAAACTTTGTAGATGAATATCCACTGGAGTTTTTTAGATAATTGGCATTCAATAAATATTGATTTGTATTATCACAGGTATAATCAGGATCACTTCAATTGCCAAGGTAGGCAGAGACGGCCTGGTACATGTCACTCGGCATGGCTACATGTTTATGCAGGTCGGGTACTATACAGCCTCAGAGAGACGCCCATGGAAACAGCGCCCCCTGGGGTTGTGCAGTGCAGACAGCTGGCTAATTTCCAATGCATTGGTTTTCACAGGCTATGAAGGTAGAACAGGTGATTCCCCTTTTCCATCCCAGGACTGAGCGAGCGGGTCTGGCTGTGTGTAGGTTCTCTTCCTCACCTCTGCCTCATTCACCACCGCGCCCTACAAGCTGCCGCTCTGCCCTTCCCAGAGAGAGTGCCCTCCGGTCAGTGGGTGCTTGTCGCCCGGCCTGAGCTCTGACTCAACACCAAGGGCCTCCTGTGATCTGGGGCAGAGTTTCTCGAGACAAGAACTGAATTCCCTCCCCTTTTTCCAACGTGGCCCTTTCGCAAACATACCCGGCTCTCCTCCAACCCCACTTTTTAATACTTGCCTTTTAAATGCCACGATTTCTCTCGGCTCAGCTGACACTGTCACGAATTCAAATACGTTTCCCTTTACTAGCCTCCAAAAAGATGTCAGCGGGGTCCTTCTCGTTCCAAAGGCCAATTTTATTTTATTTTAATTAATTAATTTCTTTATTCGTGATGGGTCGGGCCCAGCGTGGGAAGTTTCAATCTATTTTATTCTTTTCCAAAGGCCAATTTCAAACATCCTAGCTTGACAGGCCCAACCTCTGTATTCTAAAATTAAGGGGTCATCATTTCAGTTATGGAAAAATATTTATGAAAGAAAAGAAAAACACGGCCCTCATGTAGTCTGACTCATGCCTACTCACTGTGTGTAACGCAGGCCTATTTCTTCCTGTTGAAGCAACAGAAGCCCTGATATTTCTGACACAAAGTAGAAGAATACGGACTTGACATAACAGGGCTGGACACTTAACAAATGTTGACGTCGCCAGCAGGAGAAAAATGCCTTCCACAACAGTCTATTTCCAAATTAGGTGAACTCGTAATCAAACCCGACTTAGCCAACAACTGAGAAAGTGTGACCTTGGCCCATTCCTCATCTGAACCAATGCCAACAGTATAGGGTTGGTAGGGGATTGATTAACTGGTCTAGCGAATGAAATGTATCAAGTTCCCGCTATGTGGTAGGTCTTTCATACCTCATCACTACCCTTTCATTCATTCGTTGTTATTTCAAGTACCTACCTATTACCGGCATAATACTAGGGTATCGCTTTATGAGAATCAAAGAAATGTAATCGTTTATTCCTTCATGGAGCTTAGAATACATTCGTTCATTGAATAAACAAGTATTGAGTGTCCACCTTGTACTAGACAACCTGGTAGGTGTTAGAGTTACAAACATGAATAAAATAAGCCAGGGCCCCGCCTTCCAGTAGCTCACATTCCTGTGAAGATAAGACATGTGAACACATGCTGCCACTTCAGAGTAAGCAAGCATTGCTTGATCTTTTTCAAAGGCTCCTCTTTACATGATTCCCCCCTATTCTGGGAGCAACATCAGATACAGCTGCCAATTATCTCATCCCTAACGTCTGAAAAATCTCTCGTTCTGGGTCCCTGCTAGCAGTGAAGAAATGCCTACCTCTTCTTCCCTGGACCTCTTCCCTGACCGGAGGGCAATTATATATATATATATATATATATATATATATATATATATATATAATTGATTTTTTTTTTACAGAGAGGAAGGGAGATGGATAGAAAGTTAGAAACATCGATGAGAGAGAAACATGGATCAGCTGCCTCCTGCACCCCCACCCCCTCTGGGGATGTGCCCACAACCAAGGTACATGCCCTTGACCAGAATTGAACCCGGGACCCTCCAGTCCGCAGGCCGACAATCTATCCAGAGCCAAACCGTTTTCGGCTAGACCTCTTACTTCTTGTTCTGCTCAGGATCCTGGGCTACTACCAATGCCTTCTTCCATAGCATGAGTGTGACCAGTAGTTTCAGGTGCATCTTAGAGTAGTCCAAGATTTATGGAGAATGACTCGCCAGAAAATCTTAAGTTCAGAGATACAAACCAGGTAAAGTCTGCTCCTAACAACTTTCTGAAACAGGCAAAGTTCCCATTCAGCCAATTCGATGGCTAGTTGTTCGGCGGTGTTGCGGTCCTGAGGAAGGTGCTAGAAATGCAAAGTGGAAGGAGCAGGATTCCTGCCATTGAAGAGTTTTACAGTCTGATGGAGAAGGCACATAAATCCATCCCTAACAGAATGGGTAATCGGTGCTGTATTAGACCGTAAGATGCTAGAATCGGAGCAGCTAGCCTGTACACAGATGCTCAGAGCAGCTTTCTGGAGGCGGCATGTGTGTAAATCACAGAGCACGGAGTCTTCAAGGAAGTGTCCCAAGCAAGGTGTACCAGTTAATAATGCGGATTTTTTTTCAATAGAGGGGGTTACACACATGTGGACATACACTGAGTGGCCAGATTATTATGATCTCTGAATGCATAATAATCTGGCCACTCAGTGTATATCCTATATAATAAAAGGCTAATATGCAAATTGTCCCCTCAACCAGGAGTTCGACCGGCAGATAGGCTGGCCAACTACCCATGTCCTCTCCCCCTGGGCAAGCTGGCCGGACCCCACCCATGCACGAATTCATGCACCAGGCCTCTGATACACACACACACACACACACACACACACACACACACACACTGAGTGGTCAGATTATTATTTGTTCAGAGATCATAATAATCTGGCCACTAAATGTATATTCGATTTGATATGTATGCTATTTTGTTGTATTGACAGCAAGCTTCTAAACTTTACATGTCAAATTTTCAGGTGTTAACATCATAGTTGTTTTTACACTTAAAAACGATGAATTTCATGCCATAAAAAAAAGAGCATTTGCGGGAGGTTTTAATTCATTACTTTATTTTAAAGAAAAGTGCTGCTGAAAGTTATCGAATACTTGGGAATCTTATGGCTCCATCTCAAGATACTTGTGAACGCTGGTTTAAACGCTTTAAAAGTGATGATTTCGATGTGAAAGACAAAGAACGTCCAGGTCAACCGAAATAGTTTAAAGACCAACAATGACAAGCATTATTGGATGAAGATGCGTGTCAAACTCAAAAACAACTTGCGGAAAGATTAAACGTTGTTCAGCAAACAATTTCCGGTCATTTACAAGCAATGGAAAAGATTTTAAAGTAAGGATAATGGGTGCCACATCAACTGAACAAAAGACAAATGGAAAACCGAGAAGTCACCAGTAAAATGTTGCTTCGATGGCACGAAAAGAAAGCCTTTTTTGGCATCGAATTGTGACTGGTGATGAAAAGTGGATTTGAGAATCCCAAACGCACAAAATCATGGGTTGATCCAGCTCAACCATCAACATCGACTGCAAGGCCAAATCACTTCGGAAAGAAGACACTGCTCTGCGTTTGGTGGGATCAGGCAGGTTTGGTGTTTTATGAGCTTCTGAAACCAGGTGAAACCATTACTACTGATCGCTACTGACAACAAGTAATCAAGTTGAACCACACTTTGATTGTAAAACAACCAGAAAGGGCCAGAAGACATGGCAAAGCAATTTTGCTTCATGATGACGCACCATCCCACACTTCAAAGTCAGTTAAAGACACGTTAAGAGATCTTGCCTGGGAAGTATTAACCCACCCACCGTATTCACCAGACCTTGCTCCTTCAGGTTACCCACTTGTTCCGACCGATGGCACACACACTTTCTTAGCAGCACTTCAAAACGAACAAGAAGTGGAAAATTGGGTCTCTGGTTTGCCTCAAAACAAGTTCTATTGGGACAGTATCCACAAATTACCTGAAAAATGGGGAAATGTGTAGCTAGCGATGGACATTAATTTGAATGAAGCCCTTTCGATGTTTCTCTTGAAATTATCATGTTTTCTTTGATTACAAAATCCGAATTATTCACCGGTTCACCTAGTACAAGTGCATGGGAAAAGGGACTATTTCGCTCCAGCTGGGTAGATCCAGCAAGACTTTTTGAAGAGTCTGCATTTTAGCTGAAACGTGGAAGGGTCAAGTGAATGAATTCATGGAGAGGTCATGGGAAACGGAAGGGCAAGTTTGAGGAATGGGTGGAGTTCTTTACCTGCATCAGGTTTAGGTTTGGGGCTACAAGATAGGGAGGGAGAAAAAAGTTAACAGCATATCTCAGTCAAGCATTGGAGAACTGCTGCGGGGAGTGATGGACAGCTAAGATAGAAGAACTAAGCACAAGTCTAAGCAATGATTTGGTCACCAGGGCACCTGCACAGCTTCAAGGTCACGGGCTCTTTTCCGGCTGTGAAGGCATGCCTGCCTGCTCAGTGGCCAGGGCATAAACCTTGGTTCACTGGTTTAACCTCTCCCCACTAGTTAGACATGTGCACATTCCTGTTCCAGTGTCTAAACTTTAACCAAAACTTTAGAGGAAACTTCCACCCTAGAGGAACTTAGGAAAAGCGCCTTTCTGTTCCTTGTTCAGATGCAAATGAAGCCAACAAACTAACTGCCTTTGGGAAGGTGCCCCAGGGCTTAAGCTCTAACTAAACTTGTGCATGAGTCGGGGGAGGTGGGGGGCTGAAAAAGACCCGCAGATAGCAAAGTCCTGAGCTCTAACTAAACTTGTGCATGAATGGGGGGAAGTGGGGGGGGGGGCTGTAAAAGACCAGCAGATAGCAAAGTCCTGAGCTCTAACTAAACTTATGCATGAGTAGGGAGAGGTGGGGGGCTGTAAAAGACCCGCAGATAGCAAAGTCCTGAGCTCTAACTAAACTTATGCATGAATGGGGGTGGGGTGGGAGGGGGGGCTGTAAAAGACCCAAAGGTAGCAAAGGGAGCTCCAGGAGGTTTCCTGAATTTTTCCCTCTCTGGGAAGGCCAGGGAAGACAGCGTACGGACAGCGATCAAGTCATTGAATCTTTTCAGTCTCTCTGCGCCCTGTGCCCCCATGTGTGGAGTAAGGAAGTTGTGGGCTCCACACTTCTGTAGGGTCTACCCATGTGCCTGGTGAGGCGTTTTTCCACCTTCTTTTTGAATCTCCCTAGATTTTACTAACGCCATGCTACTCAAGACATTCAGTTCAGTGTTTAAGTAACATGTCCAAGATCACACAGCATTAGGGCCGGGCCACCCTGCAGAACGAGGTTGACCGTCGCGGTCCCACTTGGGGGATAAGGGTTAACCTCCCCTCAACTGGGGACCCTGGTTCCCATCCCTCAACTACCCCACCGCCCCCTCTTCCTCCTTCCTCCTCCTCCTCCTGCTCCCTAAACTTCCGGGCAACGCACCCCTCTCTCCACCAGCGCCCGGCCGCGGAGGAAAGGCTGGCATTCTCCCTGGGGAAAATTTTCACGCCGCTCTCCCGCCCAGCCTGCCCCGCCCACGGCGCCCTCTCCCTGGATTGGTCGAATTCCGGAAAGCGACCGGAAAACCCAGATGACCTACATCCCAACCCCCTCCCCACGCCCCGCCCCGCCCCGCCCAGAACTCTGAGCGCACGCGCTCCAAGCGTGCGTGCGTGCGTACGTTCCTGCGTGCGTGTGAGTGAGCACGTGAGGTCCCGGACCTTTTGCCCAAGGAGCTGGGGGCAGGAAATGGGAATCGAGGGGGCGGGGCTGCCGTTGCCATGACAGTGACGTCAGGCGTCGGGGAGCGAACCCGGCCCCTTCTCCACGCGCGCGCGCACGCGCGCACACACGGGCTCGCGCACACGCGCGCGCGCGCATCGCCGCTCTTCCTCAGACACACTGGAGGGAAAGGTCAAACTAAAGGCGAGGGAACGGGGAGGCCGGACGAGCCGCCGCCGCCGCGCGCCATGACGGACACGGCCGAGGCGGCTTTCTCGCCGTGGACGCCGCCGAGCCGTTGCTCCCGTCGCGCCCCCTGCCCCCGCGCCCCCCCCCGTGTCCGTTCTCCCCGCGCCCCCTCCCCCCTGGCGCTCGCGCGGCCACGTGCGCCCTCCCTCCTCCCGGTGCTTCAGGCGCGCGTGGCCCGGAGCGCGTGCCGGAGGGTGGGGGCCGCGGCGGACGGACCAGCGGCCTGCTCGCGTGACCCCCGACCCCGCGGCCGGAGCCAGCCGGGTGAGTGCGGTCGGTGGGGGGCAGGTTGTCAGGGAGGACCGGGCACCCGGCGAGCTCGCCCCCCCCCCCCGGCTGACCCCTTCCGGGGGCGCTGACAGGCGCTCGGGACCCGGCCTCTGGGGGGGCGTCGCGGGGTCAGCCGGTCGCGGGGCCTATTTGACGCCTCCGCCGCTCGAGGTCGGGCCGCAGAGCGGGGGGTGGGGACGCTTGGGGCCGGGGGAGCGCGGCTCCCGGGCCGGAGTGGGCAGGACGACCGGGCGTGGGGAGTGGGGGACCGGCTTCGGAAGGCAGGCGGGGCCGCCCTCCGGGGCGCGGCGGGGGCCGGCCGGCCAGCCAGGTGCGCGCGGGGCCGCCGGGAGCGCCCTGGCCGCGGCGGTGGGGCAGTTGGGGGAAACTCTGCCCTTGGGACGCGGCGCCCTGCGTGAGCCCCCCGCCGGCCGGAGTGCGGGTCCCCGCAGAACTCGGGGGACGCCGGCGGGACCGGGCGGGAGCGAGAGGGACGGGGGGACCCGTCTGGGTGGGAACTGGGCGAGAGCGAAGCCGACTGCGGGCTGCGCGGGGCCAGGGTGTGTGGAAGTTGCCATGCCAATGTTTGGTGTTTGTTGCTTCTGGTTATTTTAGGACCAAAGGATCAGAAAGTTAACTTGGGAGAGAGGGGACTGCCTGCATGGCCGTGCGTCCTGCCCTGTGGATGCAGGAACCGGGTTAATCTCACACACACACACACTCACACACACACACTCACACACACAACACACATACACACATACACACATACACAGAACACATACACACAACACACAGAACACATACACACAACACACATACACACATACACACAACACACATACACACATACACACATACACAACACATACACACAACACACGCCATACACACATACATACACACATACCACACATACACCACACGTATATCCACAACATACACACACAACACACGCACATTATACACACAACACATACATCCAGAACACATACACAATACACATACACACAACACATATATACACACCACACACATATATACACACCACACACAACACATGTATATATACATACACAGAGACACAACACACATATATACACACCACATACACGTACACATAGAGATACACAACACACATATACACAACACACATATATACACACATACAACACATGTATACGCACAACATAAATATACACACATATACACATACACCAGAACACATACACAACACATATACATACACACAGACACAGCACACACATATACACACATTATACACCAGAACACATACACCACACACATATACATACACACAGAGACACAGCACACACTTAATACACACACACACACACACACCCCGCCTGAAGCCGCGCCAGGCCGACTGAAAACACTGACTACAAACCCTGCGCCCGAAACAAGGGGGTGTTTGTCGGGCGGTGTCAGGTGTCGGGCTCGGTGCTGTGGGAGGAAACTGGGAGGACACCGGGCACTTGATACGCCGTGGCCGCGGGGCCGGGAGCGTGGAGGCCGGGAGCGTGGAGCCCGGCAGAGCGGAGTGTGGTTAGAACAGCCAGGGGGCGAGGAGTCGCCTTGACCCGGTGCCACCCCCCATCGGGAGCGCCCCCGGAAGCAGCTGGGGACTCCCCCAGTCCCGTGCTCTGCCGGGTTCCCCAGTTTCCCCTCTGACCTCTCCTCCGTCCCCACGGGTGGCCTGTTTGCCAGGCGTTAGGATGACCTGTCCATCGTGAGACTGCGCTCCGCGGACCACTTTTAAATGATCAGCGCTGGCTCTGACTTGACTTTTTTTTTCATATTTGAAAGTTACTGGGAAATTTCAAAACCAAAAAGGTTTTTTGAGTCTAGCTTAAACACATACCAAGTGGGTAAGAGTGTTTTAACTTTTACATCTCACCCAAGAAAAAGTCCGGTTTGTGAAAGGCGCCAGATGGTGATGGCTAGGACGTGTGTGAAGGGGTCTTTGGGGAAGGATAGGCCATCAGCAGGGAGGGTCCCCGCCCCGTGGATTTAAGGGTCCCGGTTGGGCATCTGCGGGCTCCTCCGTTCACCCAAGCCTTTCGGATTTGTGGCTGCTTCTCTTGGTCTAAGGGTGTTTGGTGATTTGTCTTCGTCAGAAAGTTCGGTGGAGAGAGAGAACCCTCCTTTTGAAATGGAGTCCTTGTGGCCTATAGCCGGGATCCCATACGGAAGGTTCCGAGTCCAAGGTGTAAGGCAGGCTTGTTCAGTCCGGGGGGGGGGGGGGGGGGGGGGGCTTGTTCATTCTTTCTCTGCAGCGATTTTTGTGCCTCGTTCTGTGATGTGATGCCCCTTTGAAATCTTGCCCTATTGGCTATTTGTGACGATAAATGTCGGCATAAAATCCTGTGGCTGGGTACTTGAGTGTTAAAACATTTCCTGTGAGCTGTGAGTAAATGTTATTTTTGTTTCTCCCTTCTCTGTTTCTAAAGGGAACCCTAGAATTGGGCACATCAGCACTTGCTCAGCATATCCCCTCCTGTAGGTCTCAGTGGCCTTGGCGGCATCGTGGAGGTCAGTGTTCATGGGGACAGACAGGTTTGGGGGGTCCTTCAGGTCGTAGACATATGGGAAAGCCAAGTGAGACAGGCATATCTTGATACTTTCTTAATAATTCTTATTGGGTATGTGTTGCGTTCATTACCAAAAAGAATTGATTGACCTCTTTTTGGGAACACATTTACATTTCTGTTTTACATTAAAAATATCACTCCGTGTTTTTTTTCAAGTTTTCTAGTATTGCTGTATATGCTACCACAGATGGACAGCTGGTTTGGGGGTTACATTTTTAGAACTTGGGAGATGGAGAGAAGGCAGTAATGCTGGGATGAAGTTGGCCTATGAAAATAGCGGTGCTCACTTTAAGAAATTTGATGTTTACAAGTATAACATTACACAACAAATAGTGGTTAGTTATGTTGTTATATGAGAAGTCCATATTTTACAAAAAAAGGCTGACTAAAAAGTCCCATCAGACAATTAATGCTTTTTTAATGCTACTTAAATAATGTTTGGTTTTTATGAAAAATGAATTGGCATACAACAATGTAGCAACAGATTTTTGGCATAATGTAAGATTTATCAGTGCATTCCTTGAATTGGCTCTTTCCCAAAAATGTTTGGGGATAAAAGAAGTGTTTATGGGCTTGTTAAATGCAAAGTTGTGCTACTTACGTGCTCCTTATTAATGTTTTACCCGAATGGGAAAATTGTCATGTGATTTGTGCTTTACCATGTAAGGAATCATTGAAAGCTAATTAAAATGCCTGAAATTCATGGCCAGGTTTGTCCGGAACCCCATCCGGAGTAGTTTAGGTGCTGAGGTGTCAAAAGCACCTGTTACAACATATTCTCACTGGGACGGGGGTCCTGCAGCACAGCACAGCAAATGGTTAATACCCAGGCTCCAGCAATTCAGAATACACAGCTGCACTCTGAGTCCATGTGTGGAGAAAACCATTACCTTGAATTTTTCTCTAGGTGCAAATTATTCTCCAGAATTAAAGGCTCGATTTTCCTAAGGTGCTGTTCTATTTAGGTCACTCATGAAAAATTCTGTTTTGATAAAAGAACAACTACAAACTCTTTAAACTTTCAAGGGATATTTTTTCCCCTCTTTTTGTTAGTGCAGTCGGATTTATTTGGAATCACAGGGGATACTGAATGACGATCTTGGGGAGTTTTCATTCTGAAATCTCTGCTTTGGTGATATGACAAAACTGGGTGTGAAAATATAAGCAAAACTTGCTTGTGGGTTAGCTCAAACTTCGTTGGATTAGGGAAAGAGAGAACTAAACACAAACTTTATTAAGGGTAATTAATCAAATTTACTTTTTTTAATGCTGTTCACGCTCAGCTTTCTTAGAGGGACACCTCTCCCCACTTTTAGAGAAGTCTTATTCTTAGAGGCGGGATTTAAAGGATAAGAGCTAAGCATGCAGGTATATTAATGTTCAGGTATCTTTTGAGAGCTTTAGTAGTTTTGCTTTTGTTTCATGCATTAGACAGAAAGGAAATAATTTTTTCATGCTGCCTATGGGTGGAGAGCCCAATTTGAGGTTGATAGGCACAGTTTTATCCAAAATGGAGGGAACAGTTTGAATGATGCCACTGATCTTTTAGTATAGGCTCTTATTTCTTCTATGGGACAAATGAGTAAAAATGAAGATTAAAATGTGATATGAAGAGGAAAAAAAATTTTTTTAAACCCCAAGGGACTATCTCAAAGGATTGCTAACTTTAGAGCATGGCGAGGTAAATTCATTACTGGGATGTATCACTAATGAGGGTATGTAATTTTAAAAATGTTCAAGTACATGCAAAAAAGAAGCAGACTGCATTTAAAAAATATTTGTGCCAAAATCTGTGAGAAAAGAGGTAATGATTTAGAAATTTTAATTAGAATTTAAGGCTGACTTATGTTCTCAATTTCATTATTTAACCCAGTGTCACTTTTTAAATGTCACTTAATTTTTCTGTCCCCAGTTTTTCTTTGCTGTAAAATGCAGTCAGCAGTGCAACCTGCTTTATGTAAATTGGGTTTTGAAATGTATTTTCTAGACTTATTAAGCATAAAATATTACCTGATACTAATATGTATGTGTAAGTCCACCAAGTGGGATTTTAAAAAGTTTAGACCTTGTAATCTAGAAATTTGGGCAAAAGTTTTAAAAATAAGAAAGGCTGAGTTCAGAATTTTAGTCACAGATGATAGTGTAAATTGCATGTCGCCCATTGTTCTGAGAGGGGTTTTGTCTCATATTTATCTTTTCCATATTCCAGCCATGCTGGTCTTTCGTGTTGGGTCCTCACCTGTAGCATCTGCAGAACATTCAGAATGGTAGAAACTCAAATTCCTCTTTGTTTTTTCCCAGCTGTTTCATCTGGGAGACTGTTTTGAATTTCAGTCATTGAATCAGAAATATTCTAAACAGAAAGGTTATTGCAATTGTCACAGGTTATGAACATTTTTGTATTACTATGTGGACAATTAGACACTGTATAATTTTAAAATCCTATCAGCATTCATTTTAAGTTAACTTTATTTGGCGTATTGTTAAAATCAGCACAGTAATTGTGCAGTCTCTTAAAAAATATCTATTCACAGACTATTTTTCAGAAACTAGCCCTTACCTTAGAGCAGCGGTCGCCAACCTTTCGGTCCGCAGACCACTGGTTGTCGACTGCTGCCTTAGAGCATGCCCAGAAATGATCCATTGAATGCTAAGTTTTGGACTGAGTTTGTTATCATATGGGATGGTATTTTCCTAACAATAATGTTTATATTGTTTCTTTTAAAGTAAAGTTTCTTAAACATGCTTATACGTGAGTGTATTGTACGTATTGGTCAAATGATGTACTGGAGGATTAAATTTATATCCTCTGCTTCTCTCCCCTCTTCCTCCTCTTAATCACTGTCAGTAGCTGGCCTTCAGCCACCTGATATAAGATAACTTTTAATGCATGAAAGGGTGGTTGTTGGTTGTTTTTTTCCATGTTTTGTCTGATGGAAAAAAGCGAGATTGTTCTGTGACACTTAACTATGTGTTAAGCATTGTTTTGAGAATTTGTTTTAAGTTAATCTGTTTATAACAGGGATGACAATTTAAGATGTATTGAGACTTTTTAAGTGATTTTGTTCCCTGAAAATGTTAGTATAAGGAACAGGGGAGGATAAAGGCAGGAGGAAGATGGTAGGGAGTAGATTTGATTAGATTCGATTGTATAAAGTAAATCAAATTATTTTATGTAAAACAATACATCATTAAATACCTTTTCTCTAGGATTGTGACCTTGCTTTTTTATTAGTACTTCTCACTCTGAAGAGTCAAGAGTAGTAAATTGTCAGTAAGACATGCTTGTCTTGACTCAGTTTACATGTTACTGCTGGGGACGGATTAGAGGGCCGTGAGAAAGAAGCAGTTCCACAATGACAGTCATTCACAGTGGTCACATTTAGAACTCCTAATTTTATAAGGTGGGAGAGAACAGGTGGCTTAGACACAGGTGGGGAAGGATTTTTACATACAGATTTATTGTAAGGAAATTCAAGTACATCCATCTTGAGAAGTATTACAATTTTTAGTTATGATCCTATAGTCTGTATTTCCAACACTGATAAGTTTTGAATAATCTGTGGCTATAACATATAACTATAAATTCTAACTTTTAGGTTAGAAATGTGGTCACTTATAATTTAACTCAAGAGTACAAAAGCTGATAATCTTTTTCTTTTCTGTAACTTTTTGTCATTAATTTTGAAGGCCTCGTACTATCCTCCTTAGTTACGCCTCGTTCTGTAATTGAATATATAAACTATGAGAATGAATCCTTATGCTGAGAAGTTAGAATCACATTGTGAGAGGCATGAAGTATATAGAACATGCTTGGGAAGATTCTAGTATAATGACTTCTTTCTAAAGCAGTGGTTTTGAAACTTGGGTAAAGGCTTCTGGAGCAGGCTCATTCCATTTTCAGCCAGTGCAGTTAACATGATCAATTGAAAGTCTGCATAATATTTCATTTGTGTGCAGGTTCTGTTGTTGAAAATAAAGTGTGGCAGCCACTATCATTAGCACATTTGATATCGTCACTGTTCCTTCTAGATCTTTGCAGTGGTTGGGTCTTTTTATTATGACTTCTGAGACGCCCATTTATCTAGCTGCGGCTTCATTCTTCGTCCCGCATCACTGTTTCCCTGGCGTACCTTACGCACCCTGCATTCCAGTTCTGTTTAAATCGCTTGTTATTCCCTAAGAGGAAAATGTTACATCCATGCCTTTGCACATGGAACTGCCGTCATTCTTGCCACATTAGGTGGAACTCTGTTCCCTTGGAACCTTGGCCATAGCTCCCTAAAAGCACTTACTTTTCATTGTTTCGTAACTGTGGCCTCCCTTGAGAGCAGAGACCTCTGATTTATCTTTGTATCCATACTACTTGGTGTTTGCTAAGTATTCAAATGTCTGTTGAGAAATAGTAGAATTACGTTAATGCACTCATGTGAATAAAAACCCCGATCTTGCCAGTGCAGAGTATTTAGAGTGACACAGTGTCACCTACCTATGCTTTATAAAAAGGCTCCCACTTACACATATGAAGTACAATAAAGGCAAAATATATATTACATAGAAATATTAGATTAGTTGTGCTGTTGGCTTAAATGAAATGATATATTGCATTCAATCATCTGATTTTAAAAGTCAGTTGTGAAAACATCTATAATAATAAAAGTGTAGAATGCTAATTTCCGGATGTCCTTTTGGATGACGCTGTGGTGGCCGAGGCAGAGACAGTTAGGGGTAATCAGGCAGGCAGGCAAGCAGGTAGGGGCGATCAGGCAGGTGAGGGATTAGGGGCAATTGATCAGGCAGGCAGGCGAGTGGTTAGAGGCCATCAGGTAGGCGAGTGGTTAGGAGCCAGCAGTCCTGAATTGCGAGAGGGATGTCCGGGGATCGGGTCTAAACCAGCAGTAGGATATCCCCTGAGGGGTCCAGATTGTGAGAGGGTACAGGCTGGGCTGAGGGACATGCGCGCACACGCACATGCACACACACACACACACATTCTTGCATGAATTTTGTGTTCCGGGCCTCCAGTTTTAATAATTCTGTACAGTCTTGATTGCCAATAAATGTTTTTATTCATATCTAATTAAAGCTAATAAACTCGGAAAGCTCTTCAAATGTCCAAGTATGGATTGTAGTGATACCTACCCATAGAGGTTAAAGAATGGGTCCAGAAGCAGTCCTGCCTGAATTCATATCCCTTTCCCACCTGCCCCTGGCGGTGTGGTCCTGTGCAAGTTACTTAACCATTCTGTGCCTCTTTTTTCTGACTTTTAAATGAGGATGTTAGTCTTACTTTTTCAAATGGCTGTGATGAAGGGTATATAAGAGCACGTAAGTATGCCCATCACACAGAAAACACTCAGGATATGTTATCTATAATTAGTTTCTAGTGGCTTCTTAAACAAATAAATGTTCATTGTGCCTCATTTCCATCTTTTAAAAAGAATTGCTTTAATACACAAGTATCTAATTTAAAAGACATTTAACATTTTTAGTTAGTTACTGTATTTTCAAACTGGCACTATTTTATCTCTGTACTGACTCATTCCCACCCCCCTGTGGAATGTAGACTGTTTCTGTCAGAGGGGTTGACATGGGAGATTGGAAACTGTGTTCTGATCCTGCCGCAGAGCATTGTGTTCCCATGACCTGCGCAGTTCCTGGTAGTGCCCACAAGAGAGGAGAGGTAAGTAGCAGGCGAGGCACCCAGTGACAAGTTCGACAAGCCTTACCCTGTACCAGACACGTCCTAAACTTGCCTGCTCCCTCGCAGAGGATAGGTGGTCAGCTTTTTTGTTTTTTACATTTTCCTTTACTTTTTTTTTTTTTTTGGCTTGGAAGAATAGATATTTAAAAATCTGAACGTACGTTCATTCCAAAAAGGCACGTACAAATTTACTTTAAACTCAGTGAACCCGTTTTTTAAGTTTATATTTTATCTATGTACCTGCAGTGAGGGCAATAAGTAGGGTGCTAGTAATTTATGTCAGTACAGTGAAATCCTGTTAAATATGTTCATTTAGGATGCAAAGAAAAATTTAAGGGAAGAAGAAGTTTGTATCCCAAGATATTTTGCAAAGAGTAGCTGCAATGAGAAATGAAACACACATAGTACTCAGTGTGGCTTTATGGCCTGCTTTGGTTTTCTTGTGTAACAGTCCTATATAATAAAAGCCTAATATGCAAATGGACCGAATGGCGGAACGACTGGACACTATGATGCTCACTGACCACCAGGGGGCAGACGCTCAACACAGGAGCTTCCCCCAGCCTTCAAAGGGAGGTGAACAGTGGCAGGGGGCAGAGCTGGCTAAGGCGGGTGCCAGTGGGGGGCCCCCAATCGCCCCACCAGTCATCCCACAGATTGGTCCTGATCGCCTGTCAGGCCTAGGGACCCTACCCATGCACAAATTTTGTGCACCAGGCCTCTAGTTAAAATATAATAAAAAATTAGTGTATAACTTTAAACAACATTTTATTAAAGGAAGAAAATTTTAAAAAACAATTTTGAGTTTACTGTACTGATTGAGTGACTTTAACATGAGGAGCTGGGCTATAAAGATAGCTCGGGTGTTACCTTTATACCTTATCACCTCCTGGGGAGCTGAGAGTGTGCAGGGAATGTGTGGGGAAATGGAAGCTGAAAGTGAGGGGAAAGTGCTGGATTTTGACTAGAGTAAGGAAACAAGACATTAGCAAGGGATCATGTTAAAATGCCAGTGGCATGTGTGTGCTATTGGCTTAAATGAAATAGTCTCCCATGGGAAATTGAATACTCAAGTTGATCAATACACTAGACATTGTTGTCTTGTAATTACAACACTCGTATTAGCAAATTTTTGCTTGATTGCCTTTGTAGGAACTTGTAAATTTGTTTTGCATCTCCTTGGAAATTACATGAGCCTAGGTCATCCCAGGAAGAACAACTTGTAGAATACAGTTTTGACTAAGCCTATTTCCTTTGGGCAAACCAAGACACTGGCTATATATTATGTTATCTAGCTGGAAATTTCATTTCCCTTTACCAGCCTGTTAAGCCAAACAACTCCTTGTTTTACTTTTTACTTCAGTTCTTGTATTTGTTATTATTAGTATTAACATTAATCAGAAAAGAAAAATACCGTTTGGACATTTTCAAATGCCTCAGAAAAATGCTCAGTTACATAGAGGAGTAAGTTAGATTTGTTCTACCTTCATCTCTTATCATGTTGTCACCACCCTTTCTGTATAGAATGTTTCCAGTGAGAAGTAACTTCTCTTGTAGCTAGATCTGTTTCCCTACTTTCACTTCCTGGTCCTTGGCATTCTAGGTCTGTGCATGTGAAAGTTAGTCTTCTTACAAACAGTAACTTTTAAAGTATCTGAGAATGACTGTTAAATCCTGCTTAAGTCTTTGATGCACCTAGGAGGAAAAGGCCTAATTCTCAAACCATATGCACGTGACATGATATTCAAACCCTTCTCCCTCCACATCGCTAAACTCATGACAAAGTCTGCTTGTCACTGTACCTCTTAAAACATGGTGGCCAGAGCCGAACTGACTACTTCCGATATGGCTGGACAATTGCTGAAGACAGTGGAGCTATTAACTGGATACTGTGCTTCTATTAATGCAGCCTGAAATTTGCATCAACGTTTTTTGGCAGCCACATTAACCTTTGATCATATTGAGCTTATGGTCAACTGAAACCTTGTTTTTTTTTCCGTGAACTGCTTTAAATCTAATCTTCCTTATTCTTGCCAGTTGATACTTTAAAAGTAAACGCCAGATATTATCTATTGCATTATATAAAAGTTGAAATGAATTTATCTTTATCAAATTTCATTCCATCGGACTATCTATCTGAAGATAAGAGCTAAAGCACAGTGTTCATGGCGCTTTCACAAATATTTTTATTTAATCTTTGCAACGACTATCCAACAGTCAGAAGAGAAAAATGACTTTCCACTAAGTCAGGAATTGGCAGACATAACACTTCATCCCCGGCTTGTGATTCCACACCCCACGTCATCTCATTACTGCTCCCTGTAAGCACCTGGCTGTCCTTCGCCGTGTGGCCAGCACCCTGTGGCCGGTACGTCCAGTGCACAAGACAGATCACAGTCCCTGCCCCTCAGTGTGTATGGCCTGGCATGTAAACAGTTACCTACAGGCACTGAGCGCGTTCTGTCGGAGGGTTCGGGGGTAGATTGTAGTGTTCAAAATGTCCGTGGCCTCTCTCTGCAGGTCCTCTCTGCAGGAGGACTGTTTCCCACTCTGTTGACACCAGGTTTGGACACTTGGTTTTCCTTGACCAGTGGAAATGCTAGAGGAAGTGACATGCCGGACATTTGATCTGATGTTTTAAACTCTATCTCATGGTTCTGCTGGTCTTTTCTCTCCTAGAACCAGCATGCTAGCCTTCAGGCCGGTCCCTGGGTGTCGGAGCCTCGCTGACGCTGATTCACAGTAGACATTTTGGGTAAGTGAGAAACAAATGCTGTGTGGTAGGCACCATGATACTAGAGCCCCTCGTTACCATGGAGTTAGGTAGCCCTGGCAGAGTGTACTCTGACAATATTGCAGGTGCTCAAGATCAATAAGACTTGCGTTCAAGGAGCTTGCAGTCCAGTTATTGGTAGTTGGGAAGGAATCGAGTATATGTATGAAAAGGTCTTTGAATTTGAGAATCTTTCCTGACCTTCACCTTACCCCTAGGCTGAATTCAATGATATGTTTTAAATCCTGGGTCTGTGGTCCAGCTACTTACTGTCACAACTTATCTCCAGAATTTGATAAGCATGCTTTGTATGTCCTTTTGTGAAGCAAATGTGTACAAATGTTTAAGAGAATGGTCTTCTACAGTATAACCTTCAGAAACTTTCTTCATAAATTTATTAACCAGCACTTACTAGGTAACGTAAGAATCTGTCTAGTTGAATTATTTTGCCTATATATCTAGAAAAATATTATGCGATCGGAGGTTCCATGTGAATTTTATTTGTGGGCGTTCAAATTTCTCATTGCCATAGCTGTGCCGTACCCTCACTCACTCTGCAGGGTGTTTTAGAGACAAACCCAGGGGAGGATTCTGCAAGAAATTTCCTTTTCTGAGAAGCTGAGGAGTACATGGCCAAGGTGCAGGGGAACTCTTGAAACCAGTGAAATAATTACATGTAAATCTCTATGTAAATACACATTGATCAGATTACCAAAGGGAATCATGCTCTCCTGGAAGGGGATAGCCCTGCTGTAAGCTGACACTAGAATACACTGGAGAGCACACATGTTTAGGGGCAGGTGGGCCAGAAAGTTCTAGAGTTCTGCATGGATTCTGCATCATTCTCATGGCCCTTCTCTCTCATTCCCTGGAAATTACCAAATTTGCAGATGCATGTAATGTCAGGATATGATTTTTCTTGATTTATAAATATGAATTAATAGCAATTTATTCTTTTTGCTATCTCCTATCTCAAGCTTCAGTTTCTTTTTATCCCGTTAATCCTTATTTACCCTTCCCAGATTAAAGATTATTCTTCTTGTTTAAAAAAAGGTGACTCAAGATAGGAGTGAAAGTTTTAAGTTATCTCTGGCAATCGATCCTAAGTAAGGAAGCTGGCCTTTATTTCTGCTGAAAGGCATTTTTAAGTCTTGGCATTTTTTCTTAACACTTCTGACAAGAATTATTTTTTTAAAACCCTCACCTGAGGATATCTTTTCCACTGCTTTTTAGAGAGAGTGGGAGCTGGGGGTTGGGGAGAGAATTATTGATGTGAGAGAGACACATCTATTGGTCGCCTCCTGCTCGCATCCTGGGGAACGAATCTGCAACCCAGGTATGTGCCCTTGACTGGGAATTAAAATCATGACCCTTTGGTGCACAGACCGGCACTCTAACCATGAGCACACTGGCCAGGGCTCACCTCTTTAAAAACGACTGTATTGAGGTATAATGGTTATACTTAAACTGCATATATTGGAAATGTACACTATTATAAGCTTTGACATATGTTTATACACATAAACCATCACCATAGACAAGATACGGAATGTATCTGTGACCCCCAGAAGTTTTCTAATCTCCTGGTAATCCCCTGCCTCCCTTTATTCCCCAGGCAACCGCTGTTTGTTTGCTTTCCATTAGTCGGTATGGCCTGGGCACATTACACAGTCATTGTTCGCCTCGCTTGCTTCTTCTCACCCAGGATGTGATTCTGAGGTTTAGCCAGCTGGCGGTGTGTGTGTTGCTCCGTGGTTTTCCGTTTTGCAGACATGCTGTAGTTTGTATAGTCTTTCACCTCTTGGTAGACATCGGGTTGTTTCTAGTGTTTGGTGTTTAGAAACAAAGCTGCTGTTGCCCAGCTAGTGCGACTGAGTGGTTGAACATTGACCCAGGAACCAAGAGGTCACCAGTTTGATTCCCGGTCAGGGGGCATGCCCAGGTTGCAAGTTCAGTCCCCATTAGGGGGCGTGCAAGAGGCAGCTGATAGATGATAGTTCTCTCATGGATGTTTCTGTTTCTCCCTTCCTCTCTATTTAAAAATCAATAAAAAAAAAATATTTTTTTAGCCCTAGCCAGTTTTGCTCAGTGGATAGAGCATCGGCCTGTAGACTGAAGGGTCCCAGGTTCGATTCTGGTCAAGGGCACATGCCCAGGTTGCAGGCTACATCCCCAGTAGGGGGTGTGCAGGAGGCAGCCAATCAGTGATTCTCTCTCATCATTGATACTTCTATCTCTCTCACCGTCTTCCTTCCTCTCTGAAATTAATAAAAGTATTTAAAAATATATATTTTTAGAAAGAAAGCTGCTGTGAACATCCATGTACTAATATATTCCTTTGTATGGACATATGCCCTTATTTCTCTTGGGTAAATTCCTAGGGAGTGGAATGGTTGAATCATATGGGGGTGTGTGTGTGTATGTGTGTAAGAGGGAGGGAGGGAGATTTATTTTAAGAAATAGACTCACATGATTGGAGGAGCTAGCAAGTCCAAAATCCACACAGGACTGGCCAGCAGCTAGACCCTCAAACAAGAGAGCTGATGTTGCAGTCCTGAGTCTAAAATCTCTAGGGTAGATTAGCAGACTGGAAACTCAGGTAGGATTTCTGTTCTTGTCTTGACACAGAATTCCTTCTTCCCAGGAAACCTCAGTTTTTGTTCTGAAAGCTTCAACTGATTGGATGTGGCCCACCCACTTTATGGAGGGAAATCTTTACTTAATGTCAAGGGATTGTGAATGTTAAGTAAGTTACATCTACACAATACTTTCACTGCAACATCTAGACTGGTGTTTGACCAAATATCTGGGCACAAAGCCTCGCCAAATTGATTCTTAAAATGCAACTATCACGATGCCTAAACATTCTTAAGTCCAGTTTCTGGTGGTTGCTACTTCACTAGTTTTTGTTTTTAATTGTAGCCTCCTTTTCACTGGTCTTAAACAGACGAACAGCAGTCTTTTCATTCTGGGTTAGCATCACCTGTCTTTTTAGGCATATCCTTTAAAAATGGGAATTATTTCAGACACTTCCTAATGTCATTACTTAACCTCTTTTCTTGTTTATTGGAACCAGCTGACAGAATTGGCAGTTTCATTTTAGAATTTGTCATGCCTCATTTGAGTCATCTTTTTATTTTTTCTCATCAGAGGGTTATAACAGTGCTTAAGTATTTTAGAAGTTAAAAATGTAGGTGGATTTAGAGTCTAGAACCTAGGTAATTAGCAGAATAGAGGTGCTGATACCCAAAAAGGAAACGGGAAGTTTGGGAGTGAAGCCCTAGCCAAGGGGTTCGGCTGCAGCGTCACCCCATACACCCAGCATTGTTCCATCTCTGGTCCACGTGAGACTGGGAAGCAATGGTTGATGTTTCTCACGTCCCTGTTTCTCTCTCCCTCTCTGAGATCAATACACATATCCTCAGGTGAGGGGGGGAAATAGGAAGTTTGGGGGTGAAGATACAAGTTCATATTTTTGGCATCACCTTGATGCCATTCTCTTTCTTTGATCAGGTCATTAACTTTTTTGGGCCTCTGTTCTTAATGTATAAAATGAACATCACAACATTAAGTGAGAAAGATAAGCAAGGTTCCTGCTGTCAGAAAGCTGCTGTCCCTGTCCCAGTGGGTAGACAGGAGAGGCAAACTGTACGAAAAGGAACACACAAACTACATCATTTCAGTCACAATAAGAGCTGTGAAGAACATCAGAGAGGAGAGGTGGTAAAGCATTATCGCCAGCTCTGTGCGCTCCACAGTACCGCCCCCCTCCCCCCAAAGCTCTTCCCTGGGTAGGCAGGGAGGCCTCTTTGAGGAGGTGACCTCTGAGTGGACCCCAGAAGGATATGAAGGCGCCAGGCTTGTGAAGTCTGTGACAAGGTGGCGGAGAGGAGCCTGGAGATGGCGGGGGGTGGGCGGAAGTCAGAGGCCAGCTCGTGCCCTGTCTCACGGGCACTGCGGACCGGGTGTCAGTCTCAGGGCCGAGGGGAGCGATGGCGGCGTTTCAGGAAGGGACATGGCACGATCGGTGGGTGGAAAGGTTGCCGTGGGCCTTTGGAAACACGAACCTCGCTCTGAGACGTCGGCAACCTACATACTTGAGTCTCACTTGGATTTCTAGTTGCCCGAGTTACATTAGCGTAAACCGTTTATTTTCCCAGGCATATAAATCCTAGCCATGCTCAGTCACAGCCAAGTCTGGGTTGTGTAAAGCAAGTACTATTTTATTTTATCTTTTACATTTTATTAAAACTTGTTATGCACTTAAACATTTTGTGGATTGTTTATTGTATGTGGCAGTTGACTAGCATAAGAGTAAATAACACGACCTTGGTTTCAGATTTATTGACCACATAGAAGCACTCAGCAAACATTGGCGTGTCTTCATCACTAGAATACAGGGCCATCACACGGTCATGGAGTTATTGAGATGAAAGGACTTTTAAGAATTATTTAGCCTTAACTTCGTCCCTTTGTAGAAGAAACAATGTAGATCCAAAGAGGTTAAATAGCCCACATTATAGAAACACTAGAGGCCCGCCGCACGGAAACTCATGCAGGAGCAGGCCTGCCTTCCCCTGGCTGCCGGCACCCGCTTCCCTCCGGCCACTGCCCGGCACCCAGGCCCCAGCTGGCTTCCCTCCGGCCCCGGCTTTGTCCGGAACGATGTCCAGTCTAATTAGCACATTACCCTGTTATTATCATGGATAAAAAATAAAATGAGGCCCCCCCCCCCCCCCAGTCATAGGATGAAAGCTTCTTGAGACAGAATAGGGAACCGAGGAAGACAGTGACATCAGTTTGCTTACGGTGCATATTACACCTGTGGTGTGTGACCCTTAACTACGCTGCGGGGATGAGTGGGCCCCTCCCCGAGTGTGGGAACCAGCCGCACACAGTGGCCACATAAGTTAAATGCCCTGATACAGGCAAGCTCCGGGAGCTGTGGAAGGACACGCTGGGTGTGTCTGTGAGGTGCTCCAGGTTCACGGTCTGTTTACTTTCAGGGTCCCAGGTGCTTGGCCCTTTATTTTGGTGAAATGTACCTTTTACTGCCTCCGATCTTGGTCTTCCCTGTGCTATTTAATATTTGTACCACCTCCCCCCCTGCCCCTCCTCCCGCCCCCCCTCCCGCCACGGCCCTGGACCAAATGCAGGTGAATTTGAAGTCCCTGCATCGGGCTGTGTCTGACCAGTAAAACTCGTCCCGGCGGCCCTCCCTTCTGCCACCTGGGAGCTCTGAGAACTCAGTGGGACCATGGCCAGCGATAAGGCACCTTGATGGCAGGTTGGCTTGTTTTAAATAGAATTACATTTAGAGGCTAAGAATAGTTGATGTAGATTTTATTCTTAATTTTGAAAAATTCTTAAAATAGGAATGATTTTTTAAAAAATTTTGGCTCATTTGCCATATGTATTTTGAGGGTGGTCATGCCTAAAAAAACTAGTACATGAAGTTCACTATTGATGTGCTGACACTTTCTGAATCTTAAAATAAGGAACCAAAATACATTCAGAGTATAAGTAGGTAAAGTAGCATTGCTATAATTATAGAGAAAGTGGTTTCTTTCTAAGCCTTCTCCTTTTAAGAGCTTATAATTTTCTTTATAACCTAAACATTATCCCTTGGATAGGTATATTTTATTCTTGCTCTTGATTCTGTGTTATAAAGTTTGGTTAAAAAAAACGAAGATATTAACTTTGCGTCTTCCACACAAAGACTATTCATATTTGTATTTTTTTTGTAAGACTCAATTCCCTCCCCCCAAGCCTGCCTTAGTTTGAAACTAATATCGTTTTCTACAAGGAGTATCTTTGACAATGTGTATATGTCTCAAATCAAAACATTGTCTAGAATATTGGATGATCAGTCCCTGGTAACTGTATTATATTTGCAGAGTATTGGATGGCAGCTTGTTTTGGCAGCCTAATGCAGGGGCTGGTCGGGCATTCTCCATCTCTTGGGTCACTTGAGGATAAAATGATCCATCTCCCAGGCCCGATGAGGAAGGAACTAGAATTTGAGAAGTATTTTTCATGAAGAGTGAATAAGCTGTCCGCAGTGAATGATTTTAGCATGCATAGAAAACATCGTCAGCTGTACTAAATATAACGCTGTCATCTCTGGGAAGGTCTCTGCGGTAATTACCCACCCTTCTCAGCTGACAGCGGAGGCATGGCGCACAGGTGAGAGCAGGTGTGGGGGAGCCGGGCCGCAGGCTCAGCCCGGTCCACCAGCACTGGCTCGGCACACTGCTTTCCGTCTTGTGCCCTCGGGACAAAGCGGATAATAACGGGCCCCCACCTCACAGGGTTGTGGTGAGGATAGATGAGGTAACAGACGGGACACACTTAGAGCACTGTCTCAGACATAGTAAGCTCTAGATGCATGTTCATCGTTTCTATTTTGATATGTACATTTAGTACATTTTAAGTGGCTGGTTTTACTGGTGAAGTTTTCATAGAGAATTTGGCATTTGAACTGGGCCTTGAAGGATAAGCATGATTTATAAATATGAAATTGAAAATAGGAAAATCTATGTGAACACAGTTGCAAAGAGGAGGTAAAGAATCTTCTCCCCCCCCTAACCCCCCCCCCCCACCATTTTTTACGTACTGTCTGCACCTAACACCAGCTCAGCATCTGGCAAGCATTGCAGTGTCTTCCTCGGTCCCCACAAGAAGCCTACAAGATGAGCATTTCCGTTCTCATGTCACAGAGGAGGCGCGGGAAAGTCAAGTCACTTTCCCAGTCACACAGTTAAACGTTGGCCTGGTTCTGTCTGCTGTCGGTCAGGTTCCTACTTTTACCCAGGGCTGCCCTCGGAAATGCTGCCTCTCAGAAAATGATTCCAGACAGCATCTCAGAGGGTGACTGTCGTGGTTGGCGTGCTAACCGCTCATTGAGTTGTGCTATTCAGGATGCCTGCGGCCCCATGGTCGCAGTGAGGGACTTTGGTCACCGATGCTGGTCGTTTGAGAAGGTCAGTGCCTGTTGGACGTGCCCTGTCCTTGTAGCCGGAGGATGTTTGTCCTGGGTTGAGAGTGACAGTTTCCGGTTGTGAGGTGTTTATTGTTTTTAGTGGAAGTTGCACACTTGCCCCAGTGGCATCCTGGCTGGTGGCCTGGGACTCCATGCTTTGCACAGTTGCATTGACGAACTGACTGCCCTTCGAGCCTCTTCCGTTCCCACATCAAAGCGGTGTCCACCTCTGTTTCCCAGTTGTCACCATTTAGGTGTCTCCTTCGTGAGGTTTGATTGGCATGTAATTAGGATGTTCCTAATTCTGCTGCTGTTTATTCCTCCGTCTTCTAGCTGCTTGGTCGCACTTTTCGTTAAACTTGAAGGGCATGTTATTGGAACTGATAAAAGCCTGAATGGATCAGTGGGTATAAGAACTTAGGTGCATCAGAATCGCCTGGAAGGCTTGTTAGACACTGCTGAGTCTTGTCCCCTAATTCCTGACCCGGAAGTCAGAGGTGGGGTGGAGGGGGCGGGGGGGCGAGCCTGAGAATTACTCTCTGAGTTTCCTGGGTGTTGGTGATGCTGCTGGTTCGAGGCCACACTTGAGAACCGCTGGCCTGGAGCACGCCGGTGTCCTGGGAGCCTGTGCTGATGCTTCATTCTGATTTGTGCCGCCTCCCAAGTCAGCACAGCAGAGATGACAGAAATGGGGACATGGTTACAAAAGGTCTAATTCAAGCCCAGTGGATGGAGCATAGGACTGCGGACTGAAAGGTCCTGGGTTCGATTCCAGTCAAGGGCATGTAGCTTGGTTGCATGCACATTCCCAGTAGGAGGTGTGCAGGAGGCAGCTGATCTATGCTTCTAGCTCTCTATCCCTCTCCCTTCCTCTCTGTAAAAAAAATTAATAATATATACTTTAAAAAAAAAAAAGGTCTAATTCAAGAGTCATTTATGTGTACATTTTGATAAGTTTCTTAGGCAAACTTTTCTTTGATAATCAATTTGAGTCACTTGTAGTCAGAGCATCCAAAATGAGTAATTGCTTTCAGAGATCGAATATTTATTGTAGCAGTAAAGATTTAAGCTGCTGCAGTGGGGATGGCAGTTCCCACCTGGCCTGCTTCTCGGAGTGTCACAGAGACCCATCTGGAAGGGCGGGCTGCCGCGTGCCATGCTATTGGAGCTGTGATAAAAGCCTGAATGGAGGCGTGGCGCACAGGTGAGAGCAGGTGGTGGCTGGGATGCTCTTCGCTCCTCGGCGCTTTCACCTCCATCCTCGCATTGATTGTTCTCAGGGATTTTCGGAATTTGGGGAGGTAGCTGGGGGCTGTGTTACTATTAATTATATCATAATTATTCCCTGTGGCTCTTGTCACAGCCTCACAGGCTTCAGTTTACCAGGCCTATTTGTCCTCAGAGGTGGTCACCAGGTAGGTGGTTCCTGGGTAGTGCCGCATCGGCCTTAAAGGCATCAATGGTCGGCAAACTCAGTCAACAGAGCCAAATATCAACAGTATACAATGATGGAAATTTCTTTTGAGAGCCAATTTTTTTAAACTTCTACTGCCACTTTTTCAAAATAGACTTGCCCAGACTGTGGTATTTTGTGGAAGAGTCACACTCAAGGGGCCAAAGAGCCGTATGTGGCTTGTGAGCCGTAGTTTGCCGACCACTGGCGTAGCTTAATCAGTTCACATTGTCTTAGTGTGTACCTTCTTCCTCATTCATAAAGTAGATTAGCACCTCCCCTGCTGCTGGTGTCAGGTGAGAAACTGGATGAGAACCCAGGAAGCTGTTTACAGACAGCAGTTGGTAATAGTGGGTAAGGAGCCCCAGTCAACAGGAAGCATGCTCTTTCCATCAGTTCCGACATTTTGCCATCTTAAACTTTTTTTCCCAAATGAATTGAGTTTACTGATTCACATACCATTTTCCTTCCCTGTTGTGTGTCCTGCTTCTTTTACATAGAGTACATAGAGAATGGTAAGTTTTATTGAGTGGATGGAAACATGAATGGAATGTCTTTCAGGGTGTCTGTTGTTTTTTCTTTCAATGTGGGCGTTTTCTGCTCCATTACCTGTTTCCCACCGACTTACTTGTGAATTATTGCCTTCAGCCAAGCTTTCCTCTCTGTCACCAACTTGCTGTACTCCCTGCACTACTCCTGGAGCCAGCCCTCCCGCTCCCTGCTGTTTCAGAGTTCAGGGTCAAAACTGGGGCCTCCTGTCAGAGGTTGCCTAGGCACCACTGCATTTCCTTCAGTGGCTGCAGAGTCTAGGCCAATTGAGAATTACCTGATTTTGAGTTTGTTTTGTTCCCCAACATGTTTATCTTGCATTATTACAAAATATTTTTGTTAACTATTTTCTTACGTGTTCTAGTAAAATTTCCTAAACTCAATAAAACTTCCCTACAGTAATACTATTAGGGGATAATGTCTTTTTAGGTTGTCTGTTGAAAGAGTTATTTGGGTATCTAAGTTGTTTGTAACATTGTACTTAAGAGATGTGAAGTATGGCAGAGTCAGGCAAAATGCCGTGTGGCATCTGTTATATATGGACCTTCATAAGCCGCCTGGACAGGGAGTTGACATTCTAGTTTCTGCCCACTAGCTCTGTTCCAGCCAGCAGTGCAAGATTTCTGTCTGGATAGATTACATGTATGTTCTATACAGTTTGCCTGTCTTTATAAAAATGTGTAAACAGAAAAAGTGCTAACACCAGTGGTAAGAAGGGTAACTCAGTATGCAATGTGTTTGTGACACAGAAATAAATCACTGAGCATGCCCAAAATGGTCAATCTTTAGCCTCAGCTACAACCTCATTAGATTTCCCCTGTATTTGATTATGAATAAAAGAACAAAATTAAAGAACATTTATGAACTATAGATTACATCTTATACTTGAAGATTATGTCTAGAATTTATTTATAATTATAGAAGGCATTTTATAAGTGATTTTCTTGTAACATAATTATTCACTCTGTACATGTAATTTTCAGCTATCTGAAAGAATACACTGTACAAATGTATAGCATTTGACAGAGTTCCCAAACAACCCTGAAGAAAAGATTCTGTATAGATGTATGGCAGTAATTATAACTGAGGTAAAAATTTCTGTCTTCTGATCAACCTTTAAAAAAATTAAACTGAGAACAGAGAGGGAAATTGAAGGATAAAGTTGTAATTACTGGTTCATTGCAACTTAATATGCAGCATCCTAATTAGTTAAGTATCATGTACTGTCCTAGGCATGAAATAGCTTTTTTTTTTTTTTCTAATTTCAATCTGGAAATTTTCCATTGTAGAACAGCTTCACTAGTCTTTGCTGTAAATAGCCACTGGACTTTTAAAAGTATTTGCCTTCAGAAACAATGAAGGTCATCTTGTGTCCATAGAGACCACATGCACTTTCCTCATTACTTCCAGCATTATTTCTGTAATGGGTAGGATTATTTACGACATTTAAACACAAAAACAACTTTTAAAAGTAGCCTTGAAATACCATTACGGTAAATCGCAATGACTGAAATCCCTTACTCCCTGGTTTCTTTTAAAAAAAAATGATATTAGAAAATTAGTACTCTTTCAAAATTGTGTCTTTTGATGTTTTTGATAGTTAACCTGTAGGGGTGTGTGTGTGTGTGTGTGTGTGTGTATGTTTACTTCTTGGAAATCACTGTGATTTAACTGGGTTATAATATTTTTTAAGAAACAGTAATTTTACATGTTTTAGGTTAAAGTATATCTTGGTTTCAATGGAATGCAGGTTTACTGTATTTAGCTTAGTCTTTGTCTTTTTAGGAACCTGGTGTGGGAAACAAAATGGTTTCAGTGTATCACTTTATAAACAAAGCCAAGGTCATGAGTTTAGTCCTCTTATCTACTTCGCTTTGTTTATTTCCATGCACTGTACGTCCCTAACCTAGCTCAGCGGGGAGCAAACATTAGGCTGCTCCTCTGCCAGTGCCCCGCTCTGCTAGCGAGCTGAGCCAGGAGACTTGTTCATGAAATGAGCCCCGTTTAATAGCATGAGGGCAGCAGGCAGAGTGAGGCTCTGGGGCAGACGCATGGTCACTGATCATCAGGGTTGTCATTCTAGTGTGTGTTATTTTAAATATTTAGATCTAGGGAGAAACATAATTTTTGCATATGATAAATAGAAAAAATGTATCTTCATGTGGAATAATTGGGTAATACTTTAATGCTACATAGTTGCCAAGATAAATGCATAATGCATATTATCTTCATTAAATTATTTAGGGAAAATTGTGATTGATGAACCACTTACTGTCTTGACAATATCATTCATTGACTTACCATTTTTATTCCAAGGTGTCACAGGAGCCATTCAGCACTGAAGAACCTGGAAATCACTAGGTGAAGATGGTGACTGGCAGCGTTTGCTTCTCTTCCTTCCGTGAGTCTGTGGTTCAGAAAGTCTGTGGTTGTAAACATCCCCGACTGGAAGCTGTAAGACAGAACTAAGCTTTCAGTCAGATGTTTGCTACTGCCAGCTTTTCGTAGACAGCGTTTGGTGGAATTTTGCCGAGAAGTGGAATTGGGAGGCTGTGACATGTGCGGGAGCCGCTGGAGACCTTTCGCTCCCTCATGGACTACTCTGGGCCAGTGCATGTGTCCTGAGGAGGCAGTGCGGGGCGCCGTCCTGACAACGGGATATCCTGTGCAGATGCCAGCTGAGCTTCCCAGACCTCACATCCTGCTGCTGGGCCTCAGAGAATCCCCGCCACACACTGGGTTATTTCTGGTTTTGCCCTATCAGGGGACTTTTAATTCTCTCTCTCTTTCTAATAGGCTGCAGTTTAACCTCTAACAGTTGCGGACACTGCTTCCTCCTCCAAAAATTCTGTGGGAGTTCTGGAGAATAGGTTTACCATCACCATCCAGCAGCGTACAACCTAGAAGTTTCAGTTTCCTCTGTAGGGAAGAGAGATGTGTGGAGGCTTTGTCTACCCCTCTCAACCCCCCTACACACACACACACCCTGCTAGCTTCTTGTTCTGCTCACCCTGAATGATGTCACAGCTCCGAATCGGAACTCTTCTCCAGAAAATTATAAGTCTTCAAAACACTGAGCCCATTTACAATATTTACCATTGGTTATGTTTTATTTTGTCTATTAAGTATTTTTTCCTAAGTAATTTTCAGGGTGTAGCTTGCCTTTTCCTCAGTAGAATATGAATGCCTCTCTCTGGACAGGTGTACTGTGTGTGTCTCTTTTTTTTTTAATCGTTATTGTTCAAGAGTATTACAGTTGTCCCTCTTTCTCCCCCCCCCCCTCCATTGCCCCCTCCACCCAGTTCCTGCCCTGTCCCAGGCCTTCACCACCCTATATCCATAGGTAATGCATATAAGCTCTTTGGTTAATCTCTTCCCACCCCTGTATCCCCCTTTCTTCTGAGATTCATCAGCCTGTTCCGTGTTTCCAAGCCTCTTTACTCATCATTCTTATTGTAGTTGATCCTTGATTAGTGTCACTGGGAGGAATTGGTCTCCAGGCCAATTGGCTTTGAGTGCCACTGTGTCTACAATGGAAGAGCTGCTATGCAGGAGACACCCCTACAGAGCAGGGCTTGCTTCAGTGGGGTTTTGGTGCTCACTGAGTCTGCCCTTTGAGTGTGTCCCTTATGGATGTGTAGACTTATAATCTGGTGCGGTCTGAAGCTGCCCACCGGGTCACTGGCTATGGGGCCACCCAGCAGGAGCTGCAGAGAGATCTGTAGATGGCTGCTGTTTGTATTGAGGTAGGAAGTGCCCAGGCGAGACCCAGCTATGAGGCAAGACAGGCTGGTGCTAGTGCTTGGCCTTTTATTGATAGATTGAGGCACACTGACTTCAGCTGCTGCTTGTTTAAGAGACTTTAGCAAAGTCTGAAGCCTGAGCCAGAGCAGGCCATTCATATGAAACAACAGCTGCAAACAGTTTGGGTGGGACTGCAAACTGGATGAGGCAGGTTAAGTCAGCTCAGCAAGGGGGTGAGGGGGGGGGCGTCCCCAGCATGGGAACAATGACCCCTGCAAGCATCCCTGTCTTGGAGAAAACCACCCTGAGTTCCTGTCCTGATGCCTGTCAGTCCAGTTCCTTCCTATATGTCTCTGGGTTCCCCCAAAGCCACTGCCCAGTGCTGGAGCTCAGAGGAATCAAGACCAGAAGTTCATGTGTGGGCCCTTTAAGAGGAATACCTGGGACTCTAGCCGTCTCCATGTCACTCAGCCACAATTCCACTTGTTTTTACAGCCCGAAGTTATGGGGACTTACCTTCCTAGCTCTGAAACTCTGGGGTGGGGGGCTGGGTTGTAGCTGGGACTTTCTGATTCTCAAGGGAGGCCTTGGAAATAAATATCCCTTCTGATTAAATAAATGCCACTCGTGGGTGTTGGGCCAGCCTCTTCCGAGACTTTGCCCCTCCAACCAGTCAATGCACTTTCTTCCTCACCTCTCTAGTTGTAGGACATCCACAGAGCCAGATTTTAGGTGGTTCTGAATGATAGTTCTATATTTTAGCTGTAACTTGGATGTGGTTGTGAGAGGCAGCAAGTGCTGGTGGTTACCTATGCCACCATCTTGGGTGTCTCTCTGTGTTTCTCCACAGAGCTGACAAATGGGGCTTTTATCATAGATGACATTCCGTGTGGATGAGTGGATAGTGTATCGTTTTATAACAGCTTTTTCCTGAGTTTAAAAAATGTTCTCTTTCTCTTTCAGACACTAGGAAACATTTCTGTTCTAATTTTTTGCCTCATTAAAGCATTGGTATTTTTATAATTTATTACTAAATTACTAAACATCATTCTGTTTTAGGTTCAATGCATAATTAAACCAAAAGGTGGTTCTTGCTAATCTAATTTTACAGGCATCTCTTCCTTGATTAGATTACAAGCTTTTTTGAGGGCATGGGCATAAGTAGAGCACCTTGCCTGTAGAGGACTCTGATAACTTAATTATATTATAGGAGTGTCTACTGTTTCCCTGTGTTCTTTATCCAAGCAAGCAAATGGCAGTCTGGGTCAGAATGCAGCTACTCTGACTGCCTGTCGTACAGCATTGGTTTCTAAATGCACCTTTTTAGAGTGGGAGTTTACAGTACTTCGTTAGAGCGCGTGGAAAGAGGGCAGTTAGTTGCTTCAGAGACAGGTAGCTTTGCAACTTGAAAGTACAATCTTCATGCCTGCTGATTAGCATGCATCAAGCATCCCTTCCTACTGAACTCTTTCTTAATAAAGCAGGTTTACTTTTTATTCTGTGACTGTGTTTTGGCACACTGGCGGCCTTGGACTCCAGAAAGCGAATGGATGGAGCCGTTTCCGAAAGCCCAAGAAATGGTCCCTGGCAAAGGTAGAAAGAATTCTCTGGTAATAGGATTGAGTTGTGCCCTGGCCAGTTTGGCCCAGGGGATAGAGCGTCGGCCTGCGGACTGAAGGGTCCCAGGTTTGATTCTGGCCAAGGGCACATGCCTGGGTTGAGGGCTCCATCCCCAGTAGGGGGCGTGCAGAAGGCAGCCAATCAATGATTGTCATCATTGATGTTTCTATCTCTTCCTCTCTGAAATCAGTAAAGAAATACATTTACATTTAAAAAAGGATTGATTTGTTAGATCAAGTGACATTGTTTATTTCCAATGAAAAAGTTACATAGCTGTGAAATTCAGCAAGATGGAAAGAAACTGCCTCATTTAATAATTTGCATAGCTGACTTTGAAAGGTAGCCCAAATCTAAGCTAAAAATGGGGTAGGTGTTCTGCATGAAGCTGTGATGCTCTGCCAGATAGGCAGTGTCCCTGGCTGCTGCGGGGTGACTGGAACATGTGTTGTGTAACGTTTGTTCTGTGTTGGGCCCTGATGAGGTGCATGGGAGGCCGTGCTGGCTTTGGTTCCCGCTGTCCTTGTCCACTGCCCAGTGCAGCCTGCAGTCATTTGCAAATGACTCTGTATGCATTAATTTTGAAGCTTTACAGACCTCGAATTGGCTTGCAAATTTGGCAACTGATTATCCTATCTAATAAAAGAGTAACATGCAAATGTGACCATACC
The DNA here is from genome assembly GCA_027563665.1 of Antrozous pallidus. NCBI lineage: Eukaryota > Metazoa > Chordata > Mammalia > Chiroptera > Vespertilionidae > Antrozous > Antrozous pallidus. Next base: position 3,124,523 of record CM050510.1, read on the forward strand.
TTGGCTCCTGATTGGCTATGCTACCAGCCAATCAGGAGCGGGGGCCAGGGCCAAGTGGCACAAGTGCCCGGCCCTAGGGGTGGAGACAAAGCTGCTGTGGCGGTGGCAGCGAGCGTCTGGCCCCCGGGCTCGGAGATGAGGCGGCAGCAGCGTGGCCTCCGGCCAGAGCAGAGAAGACTGAAGGCTCCGGCTGGAGTGAAGCCTCCAGCGGCCAAAGCAAAAACGGAAGCAGCAGCCAGAGGGAAGGCCTGGGTCCCAGGTTCCAGAGGAAAACTGGTCCTGGCAGCCAGGGGAAGGAAAGCCTGTTGCATGAATCTTCATGTAACAGGCCTCTAGTTTCAAATAAATGCCTTAAAATGTCAGATTTCAGTATTTGCCAGTGAGCCGGCAGCAGCTGGTTTCCCACACTGTGTTCGTGTTTGAGAAGTGCGACAGGTCATGAAAAGCTCAAAGCTTTACTGTCTACGGAGATTTGTTAAACCTAATATTAAAAGTAAATTATTTTTAGTTACTGAGCATCATTCTGAATATGACAGTTTTTTTTCTTAATATTTGCTTTGAGGTAACTTAGGGTTTACTTTTTTAAAGAAAACAACTACAAAAGTGTGTCTTCGAGTTCATTTCCAATTAGATATGCTTGTGTACAGATATTCGTGGTTAAAATTACATTGTTCTATGGGTCCTCATTGGTCTCAGGACAATGAGCCTTAAATCCCAGCATGCCTTTCTTGTTGCATGTAGCACATTCTGACTCCCATTCACTCCTCTGGTTAAAACCTCATTCACTGAATGAATGTGCCTTTATTTGCTGGGCTTATTCAAGGGGGAAAAAATTCAGTTTGAATATCAGTGTGAGTTTAATTTTTTAAAAATGGCGCTGCTTCAGATGTCTCTGCCACAGTTTCCCCAGCCTGGTTAATTACAGGTGGCCATATGACACGTGTTTTGACATTGCCTTTTTAAAAAACATGTAGTATGCTCTAAACCTCCCCATAACTGAACGTTTGTTGCTTTCTTTGCTTTGGCTTTCAACGTAGTTGGTGGAAACAGCCACTAATTTTCTAACATTAATATGTATCCAAGTTACTGGGAGGGCTCACTCATCCAGATGCGGACAGCTGGGCCTGCAGGAGTTAGTGCCTCCGGGGCAGGCCCTGACTGGGCCTGTCTTCCTCGGAAGTTCCCATGTGCTGCGGGTGCTGCTCCGGCCCCCGCTTTCAATACCAGGGAGCTCAGCTTCCCATTTGTCCCTGTTCGGTGTCATGTCCAATTAGCGACTGAAAAAAAACATACACAACCCCTAACTTGAAATTTGTGGTACTCCAGAAGTTCGATTGTAAAAAGGTTTGCTGGAAGCCCGAGACCCACTTTTCTGCCAGATAAAGTATCACTGTAATGGTCTGGTCTTGTGCACAAAAAACCTGTTTGAATATATTTGCAAAGAAAAGAAGAAGGAAAAAACACATTATTGCAATAGGAAGTAGCTGAAACAGAAAAACAGTGTGCTGGAGGGAAAAATAAAGGGTGTGTGTGTGTATTTAAATCTTGAGAGCTGGTGCTTCTGGAAAAGCCAACAGAGGCGTGAGAAGCCAGGTAGAGACCTACTCGGTTCCTGGGTCCAGGATGCCTGTGAAATTCCAGATATTTTTAGAGTTTTTCTGGCAGTGGTGCTGATGTTTAACATTACTTCTAGATCTGAGGATTTTCTCCTTGATGCAAGTGTCTTGATGAGACCACTTTTAATGCTTTAAATCCGAGGAAAGCAGAGCGAGAAGGGGAATTTCTGTTAGGACACTTGGGGCCATTGAAGATGGAAAGAGCTCAGGGAGGATGGTGAGGGTGTTCCTCAGAGGAAATGGGCTGAATGCTGAGGGTGGTGGAGGAGATGGGGAGGAGGGGAGGGGCAGCGGCGGGTTGGGGGAGGGAATGAGGAAAAGAAAGGCCTCAGCTAAGCTCTGCAGAGATGTTTTAGTAACTTTGTCTTTTACCCCAAACAAGAATCTTCTTAACTCGGGAGAATGGGTGATGGATGCCTTGTCACCAGATGGTCCCTATAGATGCAGGTTCAGTGGTTCTAAACTGGGTAAAGGAAGATGAAGGCTATGAGGTCTGCCACAGTTAGCTCGGAACATTCACAGAATGTCTGCATATATTGCCATAAATTACCGCACTGTAAGAATGTCACTTCTGCCTTTCCCTTGGATTCCCAACTTTGTCTCAAAATAGCTTTCAGCTTGACTCGTGCCTTATTTCTGTGAATCACAGTAACTGTTCTTTTTCCCACAGATTCTCTGAAGTTATCTTCTTAAAATGTAATAATAATTCACGTGTACTTTAATGTAAATTTGAGTCCTGGTTAAAGACCAATGTAAACATAGGAAAGGGTTTGTGAGTCCTGCTTTAGACCAAGTTCAGTTCATGTAAACATCCTACACTCAGCTGTAGTACACAGATCGGCTGGGAGGTGGGTGTTTACCTCAGCTGTCTTGGAATGTCAGCCTTTACCACCACCCGCTGCAGGACGTGGCAAGAAGAGTACACAGGGGCGCGGTTTTTTAATGTGATTATTGTACATTTAAGCTACTGTCCTCTCTTTTCATTTGTGTTTTCTGTCTCTAACATGGCACAAGACTTTGCATATACGAACTAAAAGATTGTCCTTATTTGGTGGCTGGGCGGAAGTTGTAGGCATCTCTGTGTGCTTTAGCAAGTGTGGGCTTTGACATCACACATCTGTAGCCATCTGGGCTCTGTCCCGGAATTTGCTAAGTGCTTCGGGGGAGGAAAAAAACTAGTGTTCACACCTCGGTGCTTTTCTCATTTGCTAAATAGGTACAGCACCTACGTGGCCAGATTGTGGTAGGATTGACCTATGTGATGGAGGTACAGTGGCTCATTCGTCAGTGCCATCACATTACGTGCTCAATAAAAGCCAGCTGTTAATGCTAACTACAGTGTTCAATAAATCACTGCTGGCACATTTCAAGCAGACAACTTGGTTTTATTTCAGCAATAAAGATGATGTCAACTTTCTGATTTGATGGAAATGGTTTGCACGTTGGATACCACCATAATTTAGTGATAAAGAGTTTTGAAGCCCAGCTTGAACTCATATTCTGGTTCTGCCATTTATTAGGTACCAGTATGTTACTTTGGGGAACTTATTAATCTCCCCGTGCCTCAGTTTCCCCAATCTGCTAAAATGGATTACAGACCTAATAGGATTGTTGTGAAATTAAATGAGTTAATACCAGTGGTATCCTAATATATAAAAACCCTGGGTCTGTCACATCCACAACCTCCGGAGGCTTGAGCTAACGCCCAGGCTGTGTGCACAGCAGGCTCTGGTGGCTGGGGACTTGTGGCAGCAGAGACAGGGATGGGGGAGGCGGGCCTGACACTCGCACACACACACACACACACAGTGCCCACCAGCTCACAGCCTTTTCTCTTTCACTCCCTGCCAGCTCACTTTTGGAGCCTCAGAATGAGGAAACAAAATAGATGGCCTGAAGAGGACTGGATGGAAGGGAGGGTGGGCAAAGGGCGGAGTTGCCCCCACTGGCCCCACCCTCTCCCAGCTAGAAAAGAGGGAGAGGGAGGCAGGAAGCCTGGAGGACTGCTGAGAAAAACACAGACTGGGTAAGATCAGGATGGCAGGGAAGGCATTTGAGGGAGAGATCAGGCCGCCAGGGGAGGGCAGTTGTGGGTGACATCAGGCTGGCAGGGGAGGGCAGTTAGGGGCGATCAGGCAGGCAGGCAGGTGAGAGGTTAGGAGCCAGCAGTCTCAGATTGCAAGAGGAAAGTCCGGCTGCCGGTTTGTTTGGGTCTAAACCGCCAGTCTGAGATCCCCCAAGGGTTCCCTGATTGGAGAGGATGCAGGCTGGAATGAGGGCACCCATCCCCCCACACTCCGTGCATGCATTTTGTGCACCGGGCCACTAGTGTTAGAATAATTTCCTGGTACATACTAAGGTTTCGGTAAGTGGTAGCTATTATTTTAAAAACATGTTTATCATGTTATTTTTTCCCAAGGATATAGTTGTGTCATACATTTATAAATAATTTAAAGAGAATACATGATAATTAGTTCTATTTATGTATTGTTTTGGCTTAAATGGTACTTTCATATATTGTGCTTGTATTGAGAATACTTAAAATTATTTTTCTTTAGCTTTTTCAGTTCCATGAAATCAGCTTTACTATTTTTTTAGTAATACATCCACATTCTGTATAACTAAGAAACAAAACCCCACCACAAAACCAAAATTTCTGAACAAGTGCACATCGTTCTGGCAGCGTGGCGGGCTGTAGCTTTGGCTGAGTCCAGAGTTGGGATCCGCACTGGACGCTGCCCCGGGCAAGGCGCTTCCCCGTTAGCAGACACGCACAGCTGGAGAGTCCTGTGAGCTGACGGCCCGGAGACCTGTTCTCCAAAGGTGAATGCTGGCGTTCTTATTACGTGATTCTTGTTCAGTGAGCCAGTTTTTCAGTATTTTCTTCATTGAATGCGGCTGTTCTGTTATGTTCTCAGATGTAAAACATGTCAGTGAGTTTCACATAGTCATTTGAAACTTGTCAAGTGCTTAAATTATTTTCTAATTTATAATACTTCAAGGAAAATATCACAGTGCATTAGGGAAGCATCATATAATCTGAAGATAGTTTTATGAAATGCATTTTTCAAGTTAAGTATATTTGGGAATCCCTATTAATTTGCCTTTGAAACTCTGAATTTTTTTTTTCTATTCTCCAATATTAAAAAAAAAAAATGTTTGTAAGTTGTGTGGTTTAGGCTGTCAAATGGCCCAAAAGTTAAATTCTTAATTCAAATGTTTTTTAATTCATTGCTCTTTTTTTCTTTTGTTAAGTGGTCATGTGTTTATATCTTCATAGTATATACTTTTCTGATTATAGTATGGGGTCTTTGATTATGTGGGTTATCAGCTTTGTCTCACTTCGTCACTTAGGAAAATCTCTATATTAAATAAATGAAAATTGGAGCATTTATCTTATTTTAATTAATACAGTTCTAAATTATACTGAGCTAATCTCCACCTTTATAAAAACATACATATTTTGATTTCCTTAAAAACTGTATTTATCAGAAATGTAATAGAAATTTATTTTCTGATGAACATGTGCTTATCAGTTTTAAAATGTTACAGAATTTAGGTGAGTGTTAAAATGTCCTCATTTCTGTCAATTGCCATTTGTTACTTAGATGGTTGATAGAGAACAATATAAAGTTGGATTTCTTGAATAATACTTGGATATGTTCTGAAATGAAAGTTTTCTATCCTTTGAAGACTTAATGTCTCTTCCTTATCATAATTCTGTAAGCCTTTGGCAGAAATTATCTAACTTCTCCCTGTTTCATTATATCTTTCTCATTTCATTGATTCCCAATAGTCGAATTTTATGGTTCCAAACAAATGTCGCCTACAGGCTTCAGTAATTAAAAATGTCAGTTAAAATGGAAAATCTGTGATATATGAGAACTTACCTTTTATTTCTATTTATTTTAGTTTTTAAAAAAATGATTCTACTTTTTAATAAAGGGCAAAGTGTTAGTGCAAAATAGTATGCAAAGTTACAATAAGTAACTATCTCTTTTTATTGTTAATGGCTTAATATTAAGGTTTTTAAAAACTAGAAATATGCTAGTATCAAATTGTGGATGAAAATGAAAGATTTTTCTTTTGTTTTTGTTTTTTGTTTTTTTAACTTTTAAATCTTCACAGAGCTACCATTATGAAACCAATAGCAGTTTCACATTTAGCATTTTTATATGTACACTAGTGGCCCGGTGCACGAAATTCGTGCATGGGGGAGGGGTGGTCCCTCAGCCCAACCTGCCCCCTCTCACATACTGGGAGCCCTTATGGGATGTCCAACTGATGGCTCACCCCAGCCTGTCCAAGGGACAATTTTAAAAAACCATCTGTAAAACACAGTGTAGTTCAGGAGTTTTTCATTACGGATTGGGTTCACCAAGAAGACCATGTTGCAATGTGAAGCAGAGAAGCTTGGTGGAAGTGCAAGCGCCCCTGTAGGTAGCCAGCGAGGGCTCAGCCTGCCAGGGCTCCCAAACCTGTTGCCGAATAGAGCTGCTTTGTTTACGAAAGAAAACACGCTTCTCTTGTAGTCCTTTCTACATTTTTTTTCATAAGCATCCCTTTAGAGAAGACTTCTTTAATGTGTCCCTTCCTTTCCCCCAAAAGAGGGATGATCGGTTATTTCAAGGAGCAGCAGAGAGTGGGGGAGGAGGCAGTGAGGACCTAGGTCATTGCAGTCACCAGAGAACTCTGAACTCGCTGTGTCAGAAGATAATCCTGTAGAGGGAAGAACAGAGCAAATGGAAAAGTCTGTGTCCTTTTAAGCTTCTCCTGGACGCAAAGGCTTTGATCCTGTGATGTGTCTGACGGTAATTTTCTACATTTCTGGGTCAGATAGGATATGAGTGAACAGATTCAGGGAGCTGTTGTTCCTTAGTGAGTTTTTCTGTCCCATTTTCACTGAATTGACCAGTAATCTGATCTCTGTGGTGAACATGTTGGGGCTGTGACCTGGGTTTAGTCAAAACATCAATTGAAGCTGTGAACTCCCTCCCCCACCCTTCTACCCTCCCAACCCCCGCTGCTTCCAAGCCAAAGCAGAAGAACTACATTTCCCAGAATTCCTGGTGCTCCCAATACCCTGCACGAACCAAGAGCACTGTGAATTTTCTCCACCTGGTGGTGGCCACCGGGGTCTCCGCACACTCCAGAGACTGGCAGCAGCCCCCCAACTCCTATCGTGGGTGCTGGGCTGTGGGGCATGCAGGGACCCCGGGTGCTCATTTGTATGTGATTCAGGCACCATGACTGAAAGGAGGGCCGGCCCTTAAGTACCTTGTGAACAGTCCTTATACTGTGGTGGTTGCTTTCACTGAACTGTGGCCACGCCCTTGCTGGCCTCATCCCCTGTGTGCTGGCCACACTCCTGCCCTCTGCTCTGTCCTGCCCCATGCCCTGATTGGCTGGTAGCATAGCGGAGGTACGGTCAATTTGCATGTTACTCTTTTATTAGATAGATAAACTAAGATTACTTTTTTATTAGCCTTAACTTCTTTTAATTTAATGGAAAAGAACTAGTCCCAAAGGTGTTTTTATAATTTAATACACATTATTCCTGTGGGGCTGAGTAAAACATAAAACCATTCCATGAAGCCAAATCTTAGCACAGAAACTGTTCTGCTACTTAACTGTCTTGGGACTAACCAGATGCAATTAGAACTGGTTTAAAAGTGCTGGCCTTTCCTGACTTAATTCACAGTGGTTCTTTAAAGACTCTTCAGCTGTTTGTCCTAGTGTCTGGTATTTGTCCTACTATATAAAAATATTTAAAAACGGTTTATTTTAGGCTGTTGTGGTTTTTTAAAACTAGTTTTAAAAACTAGTTTGAGAACTACTTGTTCTCCATGCAAATTTATGAGAGCTTAAATTCCCCAGAAGAAAGAATTTTTGTAAAGTTAAAGGTATCAAAGGTCCCTAAAGGTATACAGTTGCCTTAATTTTGATATTATAAATTTTCCTTATCTTATAGGTCATGAGTGAAAATATTTGGGGAATCCTGTGTATATTTAATAATCGCTTGCTTAAAACGATCTTCTGTGTAGTCGGCACAAAAAGATTTCATGTTAACAGAAAGCTGAGCTGCTTCTGAGTAAAGGTCTGAGTATGAATGAGAAGTACAGTTTGGGGACTGGGTATTTGGCAAGTCCTTACTTTCAGGTGACTTTCTAAAGTTTGATTGCTGATCTGGACTGTTTAGAGTAAAATGTGCAGGTGCTCCTTTTCTGTTCCCTTTCACGTGCCACCGCCCTCCTTCCTGTGCCCCTGTGACTGCGACACTCCTGCAGCTGCACACGCGTCTGCTCATGCACACGCCGGGCTGCCAGGGTGCTGCTGTTCGTCACCGTGAAGTTACACTGTACTGTCTCAGGCATTTTGGAGACTTTCCGTATTTAGGTATCAAGTTTTCACATTCCTTATCTGAATGTGCCATAATGTTCTTTCCCTATTGTAGATCCATAGGTTGCTCTGATCTTTAACTATTATAGACCTAGTCCTGCAAAATACACATATTTTGGTGCAGAGGTGTGACTGTTTCTACAAGACAGTTTGTAAAGGCATAAACCGGGTCCGGGAACGGGTGTGTTTAGAGTGTGGACGGCCCTGGCCGGCGTGGCTCGGTTGGGCGTCACCGGTGCCCTGAGAGGTCGCTGGGTGGACTCGGGTCAGAGCACACGCCCTGGCTGTGGACTCGGAGTGCAGGAAGAGCCAATCAGTGTCTCCCCCTCACGTGTTTCTCTCTTTCTAAAAAGCAATAGGAAAAAAATATTTAAAAACTAAGTAAAATGTGATAGATAGTGCTGAGTTAATCTCAAAGAGGCTGTGCTGGCTTCTGCTGGGAGTAACGGTGCAGGCGCCCGGAGCCACCTGAGGGAGGCCTTGTCCCTGCCCCAGGTGAAGGAAGGGTACAGTTCATTTTTTTGCTCGTCTGAGCGCTACAAAGTAGTTTATCTTTTGTTGTGCATTCCCTTGTCTAAAGGTGAAGTGAGCAAGTTTTCATGTGTTTGTTGGTTTCTTTCATTGTTATCTCTTTTTGTTGTTGTTAATCCTCACCTGGGGGTATTTTTCCCAGTGGTTTTTAGAGAGAGAGGAAGAGGGGAGAGAAGGGGGGAGAGAGAGACATCAATTGGTTGCCACCTGTATGCGCCCCAACTGGAGCCAGGGGTCAGACCTGAAACCCAGATAGGTTTACGTGCCCTTATCTGGGAATCGAGCCTGAGACCCTTCGGTGCACGGGCCGGTGCTCTGACCCCGGAACCACGCCAGCCAGGGCCATTGTTACCTTCTTACCCGTGTGTCCCTGCCCCTCGCCCATTTTCTTTAGGTTTGTAAATTCTTCTTAATTGCTGTCTAGTAACTGTATACTTTGAATATGTTTTCTATATGTGTTTCAAATATTTCCTCCTAATCTGTTATGTGTTTTATAACTTTACTTAAAGCTTTTGTATAATCTGTGGGACTTCTGGGTTTTGTTGTCTGTTTTAGGAAGGCCTTTGTACCTTAATATTATATATGCACTAGAGGCCCAGGGCACGAAATTGTGTGTGGGTAGGGTGCCTTGGCCTAGCCTCCGATCAGGGCCATCTTTCGCCTTCTCGCCAGTCTGCAGTCCCGCCCTGCGGCCTGCCACTCACCCCGGTTCCCCAAGGTTCCCCGTTGGCCATCCAGCGATCGGAGCCTGCAGCTGTGGGGAGGGACCGAGAGGTGGTCAGTGCACCTCATAGCGACTGGTCAATCGGCCGAGTTCTGGTTGTCACGCCGTTATGGTCACTGGCCTTTTATTATGTAGGATTATTCTGAATACATTATATTTTAGTGTTTTAAAACTATTTTATCAAAGCTAAGCAATACCACTGATTATATAACAGCAGTATTTTACTTTTAAATATATCTTTACTGATTTCAGAGAGGAAGGGAGAAGGAAAGAGAGAGAAACGTCAGTGATGAGAGAAAATCATTGATTGGCTGCCTCCTGCACATCCCCTCCTGGAGATCAAGCCTACCAGCCAGGGCCGACAGCAGTGTCTTATATACTCAAGAAGAAAACATAATCTTGAGAAACAGTGCTTTCTTACCATCTCAGATCTTATAGTTTCTTAAAGAGCTGCTTTATACATTTATTCAGACCAGTCTTTTTAGATCATAAAACTCACACACTAACAGTCCTTCGTTTTGAGGGCTTCCTCTGAATTCGTCATTCCTTTAAGCACACCTTTCATTATTGAGCTGGTGAGCACTCCCAAGTGCCCCCGTGCATGTGAAACACCTGCTGTGGCACAGAGACTTGTCTCCCTGGTGTAGCCCTGGCACAGCTCCTTGGGGTGACTGTTCGCAGTGGATGTGGCAGTTGGGGAATCTGGGCCTCGGAGAAGCGAGTTAGTTGCATGTCCTCCCGGAGCCGTCACAGTGGTGGAGCGCCCTGGGCCCTTCGGGCTGCTGCTCAGGACGGGCTCTGCGTCTGCTGTGAAGATGAGACATTAATACCTGGAAGGAGTCCGCTCTTACATGCAGCCAATCTGAAACGGAACATCCAGGATTTTTAAATTGTGTGATTCTCATTTTCTGTATCTTTTCAGAGCCAGGGTATGCTTTACTTCCAAGTACATGTTGACTTTTGTCCCTATCTTACTGATGAGTTTGACGACACTTTTTGGATCCTGTCCCTTTTCATGTTGTTGAGCATTTTAGAATCAGTAGGATTTATAATTGGGAAATGCACACTGAAGCCAAGAGAAGTGCATTCGTTCTCTCCACCTGAGTGTGGAGCAGAGCCAGAACGAGAGATGAGAGTTGCACACCAGCCTTGAGCACATCACCTGCGCTGGGATCTAGTCAGGATTCTTAGTGCTCCACCTTGAACTTTGAAAGTAAAGTGTGTTTTTAAACTGCTTGTACAATAAGAATGAGAGTGTTTTTGTTGTGACCCTGGGGAAGCCATTCAAACTTATTTTCATACAAGCCCTCAAACCTCAGCTTCGAACTGAACAAACAAGATAAACAGTGTGCACTGTTTGCTCATGGACAACAATGGTTGCCATATCTCCGGCAGCCAGAGCCGGCAGCCAGGCCGCCGAGGGCCGACGCCGGAGAGACTAATCGGAGTGCTCAGAACACGTGACGCGGCCGGCCAGCCGGGCACGGGACCAAGGCCAGAGAGGTGGCGCCTGGGCCTGAGCGCGGGCCCTCCTAGAGGGTCAGAGGCCTCTGCAATGGTCCCTGTGGGCGGCAGTGTTCATAAAAGGTGGCAGACCTGTCTGACTTGTTCCTGACTCAGATCCTGCGTGTGGGGCCCTGTGATTTCCAGTAGATGCCTTGTTTTAAACCCAGGCTCACTGCTAACTCCTGTGTCCCACCCGCACTCGGGCACTGACTTCCTCTGTGAGTCCGCATGGGACTCGGTGTGGTGGGGGGAGTTGAGGGAGGAGCAGGAAGAGGAGGATAGTTTCAGGACATGGTGATCGGACAAGATAGGCCCTTGAGAGAGGAAAGGATACAGCTCTGTCTTTTTACGTGACCTTTGGCTGATTGCTGAAGCACGCTGGCCTCATGCTCCTTGTCTTAAATGGAACATTGTAGTCCTAAAATAGATCCCGAGACGTAGAACCATGAACAGACTGAGGGATCTCAGAGGGGAGGGAGGTGGGGGAGGAGAGAGAACCGGGGTCCTTATATGCATAGCCCATGGACAGACAACAGAGTGGCAAAGGCTTGGGAGTGGGGTCAGCACGGGGGAGGGGGGGGAGAGACAAAGAGAACATCTGTAATACTTTCCACAATAAAGATAAAAATAATTTAAGTTCCTTTCCCTCTGTGACTGTCCAGTGCTCTAGCTCATCATGGGCTCCTTTTTATGGGTGTGGCAGTAGAGCCAGTTTGGCAGTGAGTTCAGGTTAACCCACCCAGGCCCGTCTGTGAAATGGGCTGGCCAGCTCCTGAATTACTGTGAGGATTTGATCAGCTAGCCCAGCTAACACTGCCTGGCCCCTGCCGAGCCCTGGGGAAACCCCTTCCTCAACTCCATGCAGATGTCCTCAGGCTCACTGCGGATGGCTCCCATGAGCTCCAGCTGAGAGCTGCTCCCACCAGGCCCGTGTTCTCAGCTCCCCAGTGGCCGTGCCCTGGCAGGCTGCAGGCTGGTCTGGGAGAGGGGCAGACACGCCAGGAGAGAGAGCTGAGGGTGCACCACCGTCTGGCTCTCACCTGTTCGCGCTGAACTGAAAACCTCTGCGCGCTGGCCGTGCGGCCTGGAGGCGCTGGGCAGAGCTCGGGCCCTCCTCTCAGGCCTCCAGAGGGGAGTGCCTGCGCACCGGGCGCTTGCAGACAACCTCAGAGGTTCAGAAGAACTGAGCGGGATAGCCTTAGCTCTTCAAGGAAGAGTGGAGTGTTTGGCTTTGAATTCAGCTGCATTTGCAGATAACACTAACACAGTTGTGAACTACCTGTCCCATCGTAGTTCTCCATGACAAAGGTTCCGATCAGGAGAAAGTGCGTGTACTAAAACACTGACAGAATGTTCCCTCTCTGTGTGGAATAGCAGAAAAACGGCAGCTTGTTGCTTACGATAAGATACAGGGTGTAGCGAAAGTACGTGTATAGTTGTTTGTACAGAAAAGCTAGAGCCTCCAGTGAAATCCAGCCCAGGGCCCTTGAACTGAAAGCTTTGATCCGTGTGATGAAGGGTTGACAGAGATGGCCTGTTCAAACCCTGTACATTCCAGAGATAAGGCCGGCCCTGACCGGCTCCAGAGAGAACCTCCAAACCCGGCCTCCCGCCTCCTGTGAGCAACCCCAGACGGTGGTGCTGGCAGCGAGTCGCGTGGGGGCCTGGCACCACGCAGCGTTCATCTTCGGGGAGCTAGGAGTCGAGTGAGGTCGGCCACGTGGCTGGTCCGTGCCCGCGAGACTGACCCCGTAAAGCCCTGCTCCTGCGGCCTCGGGGCGTCTCCCGGTGGACGGGTCCCCATGCGCCGCGCCCGTCGTCCCTGGGAGAATGAAATGATGTCCGAGCCGCTCCCAGGACGGCTGGAAGCAGGCGTCTGGTCTTGCTCTGCCCTCTGCTTGTCACATTTGTGGGTTCTAGTCTGTATTTCTTGCTATAATAAATTGTGACCATTTTTCTGAGTCCTGTGTGTCACTGAATCAGAGGGTGGTCGTGGGGACCCCAACACAGCGTGTTTAAGTGGTGATATTTAAAAGTGCAATAGAGCCTAAACCGGTTCGGCTCAGTGGACAGAGTGTCGGCCTGTGGACTCAAGGGTCCCAGGTTCAATTCCGGTCAAGGGCATGGACCTTGGTTGCGGGCACATACCTGGTGGGGGGTGTGCAGGAGGCAGCTGATTGATGTTTCTCATCGATGTTTCTAACTCTATCCCTCTCCCTTCCTCTCTGTATAAAATATATTTAAAAAAATGAAAGTGCAGTAGAGACCCATAGTGTCCTGCAAAGCCTAGATTATTGGCTATCTGGCTAAACTTGACCGAAAAAGTTTACCAACTAATGCAGAAATGTAGCAGATAAATCCTCTGTAATTTCATGCATTGAAATCGTAACAGTTAAAATGGATGAATGTCCATATAAATAAATCTCAAACGTTTTAAGTGGAAAAAGTAACAAGGATAATACTGCTTATGTGACTTAGCCGTTGTGTGTGAATTCATGTGTGAAAGAGAGACCCCATCAAGAGGCTCTCCCCAAACCTCAGAGGAGAGTGTGAATTGGGGTTTGGGGGTGTTGGTGGAGGGGGCGGGGGAATGGAACGGATAGTTAAGACTATTTGTTGCATTGTCATTCTTAAAAAGAGTTTTGGGTGAGGGGAGGAAATCAGACCTCGTAAAATAAATGACAGCGTGGTTTTATTTTCCTAATGTTTTTCATTTATTTCCTTAAATTGGCCAGCTCAGACTTATGAAATGATTGTGCTAAAGGCCTCAGCTGCTTCAAACTCCTCGTGTTCTGAGTGGAGAAACTGGCCTTGGTCGGTGACCTGCCCGAGGTCGTGCTGGGCCTGGGTACTGAGAGCCCATTACGGCAGCAGTTGGTGCTGACAGGTCACCTCCCCCCAGCTGTGGAAACTCGGAGCCGCTGCTGGAAACAGTGGCTATGCTTATGACCGGGCAAGTTATCTCTCAGCTTTGTAAATGTGGGAATTGAGGGCCACTGAGAGATTGGGTGGTCAGAAAGGAAGGGGAGCTCTGAGAACTCTCACAGCGACCTGGTTCACGAACAGAAGCACCGCTGCTCGAAGGGTGACGCCCTTGGTGCCGTCTTACAAAGGATGCCTCAAGAGTCATTCATTAACGGCCGGCGGCACACGAGGGAGCCATTCCGAGCTCCAGACCTCACACTCCCCCCCCCCCCCCCCAACAGCCTGCCGCAGCTGGCTCACGTCGGCAGATGTCACAAAGGTATCGATGACATCTTTGGGTCTGGAATGAGGAACCTGTTTGGAACAAAGCATTTTTATAGAAGCGAAATTGAGCAAGTTAGTTACCTAAAGTATCTACGAGTCACCAGATCAACAGAAACACGTTATCCGGGACCCCCTGGGCCATTGAGAATAATGGTGCTGTCCGGATTCTGGGATCACGGAGCCAACAGGGATGCACCGTCTGCAGCTACTGAGGCAATTTGGGGTCTGTTCTGATTCCGGGGCCACTGAGTCACCCGAAACTCTGTTCTCTGTAGCTGCTGAGACAGTTTAGGATAATGGAGCTGACCTGGTTCCCAGAGGAATGTGCTTCGATGACCACTGAGGTCACAATCAATGGGACGTTCAAACCGTCATCCATGGAGCACCGGGACAACAGACATAGGTCCAGGAAATCAAAATGACTTTCTCTTGTTTTAGCCAACAAACGAGCACAGAACCCAGGCGGCAGTTTCTGCCTGCGATGCTCGCTACCGTACTTCACCGGGTCGCTCCTGTCCTTCCTGTCAGCGGTGCCTCCGGAAAGACGGCTCATTTCCTGTCCCATGCTCCCACCTGCAGCCTTGTGCTTCCTGAGGGCAGGCGCCTCCTCTCTGTGATGCCCTTCCTCCAGCGGGAGGCACCGAGTTGGCAGAAAAGATAATGTGGAGGCTGGGTGGACGGACAACGGAAAGATGGACAGAACTTTCCAATGGGCCAAGGGAATGAAGTGTGCCGATACTGGAACCCAGAAAGTGAATGGAAGGAACTGACCCCGGGGAGAACGGGGCGGGGGGGGGGGGGGGGGGGGGAGGGGACGAACAGCATCGCTGTGCTGTCCCCTCTCCTTCCGAGTGAAGAGGGGGACCTGGAAGTGACTGGCCCGATGCGAACAAGGTCAAGCACAGGATGGGCACTGCATGGGGTTTGCAAGTTGGTTGGTGGTGATGATGAGCCAGCGCCGTTGGTTACGGTCTTGTGGAGTTTTGTGCAGAGCGACAGGGAGACACCCTGCCCACAGCCCCTGGAGACTGCCAAGCCTCGGCCCAGGTTTGTTTGTTTATTTATTTATATTTGCAGTATAACTTATATTTAACAGTAGTACATATGTTTTCCTTTCTCCCCCCATTTATCCTCCCCCCAGCCTCCCTTACTCCCCAGCACATGTCCCCCTCCTGCCCCCCTCCCCGCCCCAGTGTCTTTCATTCATTGGTTATGCTCATATGCATGCATACAAGTCCTTCGGTTGATCTCCCCCAGCATCCGCCTCCCATGCACCCTAGCCTTCCCCCTGTAGCTTGACAGCCTGTTCAATGCCTCACTGCCTCTATATCAATCACTCTCCCCTGTTTCGTTTCTTCAAAAATATCTTGCCTCTGCATACTAGAAATAAATGTATAAGAGCAAAAAATGTTTGAGTGTCAGTTTCAATGTCCAACTGTTCTGTGTCCCAGTTTCAATGTCAAATAGTTCTTTATGTGTCCATGTCAGCAATGGTATCCAGATGGTGGACACATTGTGGGGCCCAGGTTTATTCTTACTTTTTACTTCTGTTTAGTGTTTTTTTCCATTGATTCTTAGAGTGGAAGGGAGGGGGAAAGACAGACAAACATCGATGCGAGAGACACATTGATTGGTTGCCTCCCACATGCTGCTGGCTGGGACAGGGATGAGCCTGCAGTTGGTCTTGGACTTGAGCCCCAGGACGGGGAGAAAGGCATTTCTGTTGGTGAGCAGTCGGGGTGGTCTGTGAAGGCGGCCTGGATGGACGAAGCCAGCCCCGGACGCCTTGCACATGCCTTATTGTGTCCTCAATCAGACTTGCAGGCTCAGATGTATGTTTCTCACCCGGCTGGCGAGGCTCGGGTTGAGCGGCGACCTATGAACCGGGAGGTCACGGTTCGAGTCCCGGTCGGAGCACATGCCTGGGTTGCAGGCTGGATCCCCAGTGTGGGGCCTGCAACAGGACGCCAGTCAGTGATTCTTTCTCATCACTGATGTTTCTATCTCCCTTTGTCTGTCTCTCAAAAAAATGTTTAAATAAAGCAAGTTTTTTAATGTTGAAATAATTTTTCACAGTATGTTTCTCACCCTGGCCAGGTAGCTGGGTAGAGTGTCATCCTAATATCCAAGGCTGCAGGTTCAATCCCCAGGCGGGGCACATACAAGAAGCAACCAAGGAAAGTAAGGGGAACTACAACTCTCCCTCCCTCTCCTCTCTGTACAGTCAATCAATATCATATTGTAAATGCTGTTTCTCATGTGGACTATTGGCCTCTGAGGGTCAGCGATACGCTCTGTTCATTATTCATTCTCATTTCCCCCGTGTCTTGTACAAAACAGGCGCTTTGCAAATGTTCTTTGATGACTGTGTGAATGACTTGGTGAGAAAAGAGCTATTTGACAAGAAGAAGAAAAAAAATGGGGCTAAATTTCATGTCACCCTCCAAGGAGAATTTAGGAAGTGCTTCTGTGTAAACACGCCTCGGTTTGGACACAGCAGGGACAGGCCACACCCGCAGTGTGCAGGTGGCACACCCAGTTCCCTGAAGAGCCTGGTCCCCGATGGCTGCCCCCTAAATGTCCGTGGAGTGCCTGACTGAGTGACCGTGTGACATGGGGCACACACAGGAGACACTCCGGAGAGGCACTGCGTGCAGGAGAACTTCCCCCCCACCTGCCGAAGCCGGTTTGGCTCAGTGGATAGAGCATCGGCCTGTAGCCTGAGGGATCCCGGGTTCGATTATGGTCAAGGGCATGTACCTTGGCTGCAGGCACATCCCCAGTAGGGAGTGTGCAGGAGGCAGCTGGTAAATATTTCTCTCTCGTTAATGTTTTGACTCTCTATCCCTCTCCCTTCCTCTCTGTAAAAAAATAAAATATATATATATATTTTTAAAAACACTGGAGTTTTCACTGTACCCGTACCCAAGCCAGTCTGTAAAAGCCATAACTATCACTGATCAACTTGTTACCCCCACTAATCATGTCTGCATGCCCCCAGGACTGCGATATCAGAGCCCGGGGAGAAAGGTGACCCCGGGCCCCTGGGAGGCTCAGCCCCCGTGTGTGTGTGTGTGTGTGTGTGTGTGTAAGGGGGCGGGGGTGCAGGGTTCCCGGTTAGAACAGAGTCCTTCAAGGTGACTCCCTGGCAGCTGCTGGTTGTGGTTCCCTCTCCCAGACCAGGTTCCCCTGCTGTGTCCACAGAACTGAGAAGCAGGTTCTTACAACCTTTCCCTCTGTGCCCTTTAAGCCCTGGGCACATGTCTGCCTCAGTTTACAATCCGCTTCGTTACGCCTCATTAGCATTTCATGTTCATTAGCAGGGCCATATGGCAGTTTAATCAGCCAGCCATTCTCCTGGGACATCTGGCTAACGCATTCGCCTGAAAAACCCATGACCTCAGTAAGCTCTCTCCCGGCTCACGTGTGAGGCCACTGGTCTTGACCTCCAGCTTCCTGGTCTAGGTGTGGGTTCTTCTGTCTCTGGAAATCTCCGACTCACGCAGAGTCCGCTTATGTGCTCTTCGCAATTCACAGAGACGCAGCATTCCACACACACACACACACACACACACACACACACACGGAACGCCGGGGAAGAAACGGAACTTCATGTCCGCCGAACTTCCCTGCTTCCCGAAAGACCTGATTTCCACCCTCCGAATCACGACTGCCCTTGGAATTGCACATTTGTTTTTAAATATATTTTTATTGCTTCCAGAGGGGAAGGGAGAGGAGAGAGAGTCATTGATTGGCTGCCTCCTACATGCCCCCTAGTGGGGATCAAGCCCAAAACCCAGGCCCGTGTCCTTACCGGGAATTGAACCATGACCTCCTGGTTCACGAGCCGATGCTCAACCCCTGAGCCTTGCCGGCTAGGCTTTACATCCTATCTAACGAAAGAGTAATTGGCAGATTGACTGTCACTCCAACACACAAGAGGGCTGCCCCCATGTGGTCAAAGATCCTTTCCCCATGTGGACACAAGATGGCCATCACAAGTTGACCAGCAGGGGAGGGCTGTTGGGAGGTTCCAGGCCTGCAAGGGAGGGCAGTTGGGAGCAATCAAGCCTGCAGGGGAGGGCAGTTGGGAGTGGTCAAGCTTGCAGGGGAGGGGAGTTAGGGATGACCAGGCTGGCAGAGGAGGGAAGTTGGGGGCAATCAGGCTGGCAGGGGAGTGGTTAGGGGGTGATCAGGCTGGCAGGTGATGCAGTTTGGCGAAATCAGGAAGGCAGGCATTCGAGCTGTTGGGAGCCAGCGGTCCTGGACTGTGAGAGGGGTCCCAGATTGGAGAGGGTGCAGGCTGGGCTGAGGGACAAATTTCGTGCACTGGGCCTCTAGTATATATATCCTAGTAGCCCTGCATATGAATCTGTGCACCAGCAACTCACTGCCACCCTCCAGTGGCTCTCTGCTGCCTGCTTGTAGCTCGCTGCCCCACCTCCCGCTGATCTGTCGTGGTCCAGTCGTTACGCAGTTGGTCACTACGCTTCACAGCATAGTGACCATTTGCATGTTACATCTTTATCATCCAGGACATTTTTTTTTCTTTCATACAATTTCAAATGGACTCTACAATGTGCCTACTTAGATTTTTAACATCTCAGACTATGATTCACCCCAACTCCGATGTCGTCATGGCTGTGTGCCTCTAGCGTCATTATTTCGAGGTCACCTGCATGCATCCTTCCTCCAGAAAGTATCTTCTCAAGACAAGCATGCCCTGGTGGCTGGCTCGGTCGGTTGGAGCATCGTCCCGTAGGCCACAAGGTTGCGGGTTTGATTCCTGGTCAGGGCACATACCTAAGTTGCTGGTTGGATCCCCTGTTGGGGCTTGATTCTCTCTATCTCAAAAAAAAAACCCCACATATAATTATTCTGTTTTCGCCTGAAAAACCCATGACCTCAGTAATGGAAATTATTCTGTTGTGGCATAGCTGTTAGATATAATTATAAAAGTATCGACACAAACACTCAATTATTTAAATTAACTATTGATTTGTAACGAAATGCCATTTCCTGTTGCTCCGTTTATTGACACGCACGTGCAGCTGTGAGCGGCTGGCGGCGTCTGGAGGCTCATGTGCTCTCGGGGCCACCGTGGGGGCAGGATGCCACTAATGACATAATTTATACTTAATTCCGCAAATGCTCTTCATTCACGGAAGGCATTTTGAGCAGTTCCCGGCCAATGGGAAGAATAAAGATGTTTGCAGATGGAAAATGTGCAGATCACCCGGCAAAGCAGTGGAGGGGCCAGCAGTGATTATTATTATTTTTTAAGGATTTGACTTTGAGCTGAAACCAGTTTGACTCAGTGGATAGAGCATCGGCCTGCGGACTCAAGGGTCCCAGGTTCGATTTCGGTCAAGGACATGTACCTTGGTGCGGGCACATCCCCAGTAGGAGGCATGCAGGAGGCAGCTGATCGGTGTTTCTTCTCATCGATGTTTCTAACTCTCTATCCTCTCTTCCTCTCTGTAAAAAGTCAATAAAATACCTATTTAAAAAAAGATTTGACTTTGATGTATTCTGAGGCAGTGGGGTTTTGAGACACATTTTAAATTGCTTCGTTTCCAAAGTTCATTTGGGTTCCACCCATAATCAATAGGTGCCATTTAAAGGCTGCTGGAGAGGCAATCAGCACAGAGCCAGTACTGGCAGCAACCGGGGCGACCCGGGGCTCCTGCAGGAAATTGATCCACAGCAAACGATCGGTGATTGTAAATGTTTACCACCTGGAAAGGGAAAGCTATCCATGCGGGAGTTTCCAAACTAGAGACTGGGGTGGGCTCCATCTGACTACCCACCCAGTGAAAGATGTGCAGTGGGTGAAGCCCAACACCCTCCCATTGCCCTGGCTTTGGCGCTGGCGGGCGGGGGGGGGGGGGGGGGGGGCGGCGGCGTGTGCGTAACCGGAGTACATCCCGGATGGCGAGGCAGTCCCGAGGGAAGAGCGCTGGGTGTGGGGAGCCCAGGGCCACACCTGGGTCTCCGTGGACTCGCTGTGTGAGCTCAGCAGGCACAGCCTTCTCTGAACACCCATTCTATCGCTGCACTGGGATGCTGATCTTCCCTGCCCAATGCCGACCACTCAGGGCTGGGCGGATGGCAGAGGGGGCGCCTCTAGGGCCTAGAGTCTAGGCATATATTTATTTTCTTTTTTCTAAAAAAATATTTTATTGATTTTTACAGAGAGGAAGGGAGAGGAAGAGTGAGTCAGAAACATCGATGAGAGAGAAACATCCATCAGCTGCCTCCTGCACACACCCCCCCCCCCCTTACTGGGGATGTGCCCGCAACCAAGGTACATGCCCTTGACCGGAATCGAACCTGGGACCTTTCAGTTCGCAGGCCGACGCTCTAGCTACTGAGCCAAACCGGTTTTGGCTAGGCATATATTTAACGGGCAAATGCGGGGCCTTCGAATGATTCCTTAGGTCCCAGGAACGGAATGAGGAACAAGGCAGAGAGGCTCCCAAGAAGTCGTGACACCAGCCGGAGCGAGGCCACTGCGGACAGGAAGGGGCGGGTGGGCTCGCTCAGCAGCAGCGCGTGGTGGGTGCTGGGAGCAGGTGCCAGAGCCAGGGGTCAGGCTTCTGTGCCCGGGCAGCTGTGGGAGAGGGCTGTGCCCACAGCTGAGTGTGCGGGGTATGGGGGCTGCAGGGCACGTGTGGGCAGAGCAGTGGGGGCACAGGCACCAGCAGCTGGGCTGTCCAACGGCCCGAAGAGGAATTTCTCCAAACTGAGCAGCAACAGGGGAGCGCCTTCCACCATAACAATAAGCAGGCGTCTCCCGATCTCCTCTCCTGTGCTTCTCTGTCACCTTTGTCGGCCTGGTCTGCCACTCGTCTACCGTTTTGAGAAATTTAAAAGAAATGTATTTAAAAAGAAAACTTTAGCCCAAACCCGTTTGGCTCTGTAGCTAGAGTGTCAGCCTGCGGACTGAAAGGTCCTGGGTTTGATTCCAGGCAAGGGCATGGACCTTGGCTGCGGGCACATCCCCAGCAGGGTGTGTGCAAGAGGCAGCTGATCGATGTTTCCCTCTCATCGATGTTTCTGACTTTCTATCCCTCTCCCTTCCTCTCTGTAAAAAAAAAAAGTCAATAAAATATATTTAAAAAAAAACTTTATATGACTGCCATGAGTGGAAAACACACACACACACACACACACACACACACAATCATTTGTTATGAGTTGAAAATAACCTTAACAATACAAGCAGCACAAACACATTCATTTCTTTAACAAATAGCTGTCAGGCTCAGTTCCAGATTCTGGGTAAAGGGTGACCACGAGGGACAAAGGCACGCAATGGAGAAAAGCCAGTGAGGGGCAGCGACAGACACGAGGCAGAAAAGACCAAGTGACTGGGCAGGGTTCCTGGGGGACCCCCTTGGAGATGTCATTTGAGCAGAGATCTGAAAGGTGTGGCAGAGCTAACAACCACCTTGGGCTTGGCACTCTGCGGGGAGGGTGTGGGTAAGTTGGATAACATTAAAACACACACACACACACACACAAAACAACCACCATGAAAACAAGGTGATTGCATCTCAACTAGCTGCTGTTGCCTGCAGAAGGCGTGTGTGAGCCAGAAGCAGGGGAAGGCGGGGTGTCCGAGGTGCGCTCACACCCAACTGAGCCTTTCTGCGCTGCACACAACTGGGTGGGTGGGAGAAGGCGTTCCCCAGGTGGCCCAGGCTGGTTCTGTCTGCATGGACTCCACCAGCTCCGGTCCCCCCGGCCCAAAGCATCCACTTGGGGAAACACTGCAACGTGACAGGGGAACACTGACTTAGTTTATGTGTTGTAGTGTACCCCCATTTTACATAGGGCGCCTTAGAAAGTCAAATTATGGAATCATTTATTAAAAGCCGGCGGCATACGAGTGGCTAATGCTCTCCAAACCTCGCAGCCCCAAACAGCTCGCCACATCTGGCTCATATGGGCAGAATATCACAAAGGTATCGATGACATCTTTGGGTCTGGAATGAGGGGAATCTGTTTCGCAAAAAGCACTTTTTTTTTTACAGAAGCAAAAATTGAGCAAGTTAGTTACCTAAAGTATCTAAGAGTCACTGAATCAACAGAAACACATTATCTGGATCCCCCTGGGTAATTTAGAATAATTGTCCAGATTTCGGGATCACTGAGTCAACAGGATGCACTATCTGTAGCTACTGAGGCAATTTGGGGTCTGTTCTGATTCTGGGGCCACTGAGTCACCCGAAACTCAGTGATCTGTAGCTACTGAGACAATTTAGGATAATTGTCCCAGTTTCCAGAGAAATGTGCTTCGATGACCACTGAGATCAGTGATAATCAATGGGACATTCAAACCGTCATCCATGGAGCATCAGGATAGCAGACATAAGTCCAGAAAATCAAAATAACTTTCTCTTGTTTTAGCAAACAAATGAGTACAGAACCCAAACGGCAGTTTCTGCTTGCGATGATTGCTACCAGGACTTCATAGGGTTCCCGTGAAGTTCACCTGACTGACAGATTGGTGAACCTAGACCAAGAATAGTTGACCCGCTGCCCCAGGTTAGTCAGTAAAGGGCAGAATTGGGGCATCCAGCTCCGAAGCTCTGAATTTTCTATGTCTGACTCGCCACTCCACCCCAAACTGAGCAGCAACAGGGGAGCGCGGGTGGAAGCCCTGGCTGGAGGCAGGCAGCAGCACTGGGGAGGGCTCCGAATCCTGGGACCCGCACTACAGGCCTCCCCATAGCCGCTTCCCCGGCGCGCTGCAAAACGCGGAGCGGGGGCATCTGCGGAATCTGCGGAACCGGATGCACAGCGCGTCCTCTGGCGCGAGCATGCGCAGTAGCCCGAGCCGGCCTCGCCGCGCTGGGCGGTGGGGGCGGGTCCTCCGTGGCGGACGTCCGCCACGCCGGCGTCAGCCACCCAGGGAGGAGGAGGGCGACGACTCCAGCCGCCATGTTGGATGCCGCAGATTCGCCATAACCTAGCCGGCTCTTTCCTTAAAAAAATAAAAATAAAAACCGAAGCATCCGCGGGGCGCCCCGCTTGGTCGGTGGGCACGGGAGGGGGCCCGGAAGAGCCCCAGGCTTTTTTTTTCCTCCGCGGTGGGGGCGTTGCCATGGAGACGCGAGCGGCAGGTGAGCGGGGCTGGGGGCGGGGGTGGGGGTGGAGGGGCGGTGGGGGTGGGGCGCGGCGCGCGGCCGCCTGCCGCTGGGGGCCCGGAAGGAGCGCCGAGGCTGCAGGGCGGCGGAGGGATCCGCGGCCCGGGGCGGGGAGCGCACGTAGCGGCGTCCTTCGACGGCACGCTCCGTCGCTGGCAGTATCCCGCCGCCTCGGGGTTTTTTTTATTAAAAAAAAAAAAAAAAGAATATGTAACAAGGCTGCAGGCGGAAGCGGGGAGGCGGTGTTTGCGCGTGCGCGAGCCGTTTCCAGGGCGACGGGCGGGCTGGGGCACGCGCCAGCGGCAGATCCGGTGGCGGAGGGGGCGGGAGGTTCGAATCCCGGCGTTGCCAACTCTTTGGCCTGTGGTCGAGCCTCCGCCTTGCCTGCCTCAGTTTCCCCCTCTGGGAAATGGGCGGCACCTTCAGACGCTTCGGCCTGTGCCTGCCTCAGTTTCCCCCTCTGGGAAATGGGCGGCACCTTCAGAAGCTTCGGCCTGTGCCTGCCTCGGTTTCCCCCTCTGGGAAATGGGCGGCACCTTCAGACCCGCCAGCTCGGCCAGGACGCTGGGAAGGGACAGAGGTGACCTGAGCTGCTGAAGGACATGCCTTTGGGTCTCACTGGTCACTAGAGGATGCAGTAAACTCGGGGGGCCTTGTGACGCGCTGTGATAGGTTGGAATTGACTCTCCACCTGCTGTCCCGGCCTTCGGGGGCCTGTTCCCCTTCGTTAAGCTCACGTGCCTGAGACGATCGGAGGACACAGACATTGACAGGACGACTCATTAACAGTAGCAAAAGGACAGTTATGAAGTAGCGACAGAAGTAACTACGGTTGGGGGGTCCCCGCAGCATGAGGAGCCGAATTAGAGGGCCCGGCGTCAGGAGGGGTGAGGACCCCTTCTTCACAGGCTGACGCTCCGCCACGGAGCCCCACGGGCGGGCTCTGTTTGTCTTTCGTTGGAGACCTTCGCCAATACGGAAAACACACCAGAGACATGAAAACTGAAACAGACGGGCAGTTTTGGTATTCACAGAGAACATGACTGTGCATGGGGGGGCGGGGGGAATCTGTAAATAAAATAGCAGAACTCACAAAAGAAAGATCTCGGCTCTGTTAGGACAAAACAGTTGTATGTGGGGGTCGTGGGGGAGGCCGCGGGGTGAAGTGGGGCTCCGTGACCCCTGCCCACTGGGGTGGGGCGGAGGAGGAGGAACGTGGGTGCTCGCTTCCCGTCGCCCCGCAAACTGGGGAGGTTTGCAGAGTGGTCAGTGCTCAGGGCGGAGCCTCCTGCAAGGGGTCCCCAGACAGGAGGACACGGGTCGTTGACTGCAGGGGGGACGTCTGCACACCCCCAGGGGTGGTTGTCACTCTTGCGTCATCGCAAGACAAGGGCGAGTTCAGGACAGTGAGACGGAGAGCGACCCCGTTTCCCAGCTCCTCTGGCTGAGTCCGCAGCCCCCTCCGAGCCCGGTCTACAGGTGACTGGCGTCTGCGCGGCGGGACGGACAGACAGTGTCTGCGGGGCGGGCGGCCTGAGGCCTCGGCCCGAGGTCCGGGACCGTGTCCGTGGGCTGCGGTGCAGACACGGCTCCCGGGCGGGGCTCGCCCCCTCCTCCCGGCCAGTGTCCGCTCCTCTCAGACAGGGCTCCCGGTCCGTTTCTGCTGTGTTTTACTCCAGGGGCCCCAGACTTAGTTTTCACTTCGTCAAGTATGTGAATTTGTAGTGAGTGAGTGAGCGCCTTGTGTTTTAGCGAAAGGAATGAACTTTGCTTCTCTCTTTGTGGGGGGGCACGGGTGTGAGCTTCCAGGGCGGTGCGGGTCCTGGGGAGGCCGGGATTCCTGGGGAGGCGTGGGGGGGGGGTCCTGGGGAGACCAGGGGAGGTGTCCTGGGGAGACCGGGGGTCCTGGGGAGATGGGGGGGTGGTCCTGGGAAGGCCGGGGTGTTCTGGGGAGCCCGGAGGGTCCTGGGGAGGCATGGGGGTTCCGAGGGGGTGGTCCTAGGGAAGCTGGGGTGTTCTGGGGAGGCATGGGGCTCCTGGGGAGACCAGGGGTGGTCCTGGGGAGGCTGTGGGTCCTGGGGAGACGGGGGTGTTCTGGGGAGCCCGGAGGGTACTGGGGAGGCATTGGGGTCCCGGGGGGTGGTCCTAAGGAAGCTGGGGGATTATGGGGAGGCTGGGGGAGTCCTGGGGAGACCGGGGGTGGTCCTGGGAAGGAACAGGATTGAAGTGCGACCTCCCCTGTGGCTGACACCGGGACTTGTTAACCTGCTCTCCCTTCCAGGTTCACCCCACCGTACAGACGGGGTCCTGGGACCGGAGGGTCAGGAGCTTTCGCTCCCTCCGCTGGGCCCGGCCCGGCCCGTCCAGCTCCCCTCCCGGCACTGATGGCAGGTGCTGCCCGGAAGCCTGGGTGGGGCGCTTGGCTGCCCCCTGTCTCAGGGGCTCCGGGGGCAGCACGTGACCCCCTCACAACACGCCCGTGTCCGCTAACGGCGTCTTCGTTACCTCATCGTCCCGCTCTTTAAGCTTCTGGCTGCGTTTTCCGTTAAACGGCGTTATGGCTTCGGAGCCCCATCTTTCAGGGGAGGCGGCTGAAGCCCCGTTACATTACAGAGGGTGCGGTTTCTCTTCGGTGAATATGGGGGGGGGGCGTGAAGGGGCCCTAACTGCTGCGGGCGGGGCTGAGAATAGCCTCTGGGCGAGCCAGGCTCCCGGATGGGAAGGACAGTGGCCGAGCAGAGCGCGGGCACCCGCCGTCCTCCCCGCTGTGCAGGTTCCAGCTCGGAGCTCGGAGCTAGGCCGGGGCTGGTTCTCCGCCACCCTGCCTCTCCCACTGGGGGCGCAGGTGCGCCTGCGACTGGAGACACCCCTGCCTGCGGGGGGGGGGCTGTGAGCCGGCCCCCCACATCCACTGTCCAATGGGAGAGGACTTAGCACATAAAATAGTACTTATTTTTATTCTTTTTAAAAAGATACTTTTTATTGTCGATAGTATTACAGATTTCCCATTTCCCCCTCTTTACCCCCTTCCAGCCCCTTCTGCCCCCCCATCTTCACTACCCTATTAGCACGTTTAGAAACATACATATATATATATTTATATTTATATATTTATATATATATATTGATTTCCGAGAGGAAGGAGAGTGAGAGAGAAAGAAACAGCAGTGATGAGAGAGAATCAGGGATCGGCAGCCCCCTGCACGCCCCCCACTGGGGATCCGGCCCCCACCCTGGGCCTGTGCCTGACCGGGAATCGAACCGTGACCCCCTGGTTCCTAGGTCGACGCTCAACCCCTGAGCCCCGCCAGTCGGGCAGCGAATTTTGTCTCTAACATGGACGTGATCCCAGAGGCGTGGTCACTCTAGAGGCAGCCGTGGTGACCGAAGGCTGCACGGGGCGTGGGGCGGGGGGTCGTGGGGCGGGGGTTCCCCGCAGCCTCAGAGCTAAGCACACATCTGCTGGTCCTGCTGGCTGGCACTTAGCGGATGGGGGCTGCTCCACTTACAGGAAGGGGTCGGGGTGTTTTCCCTTCGGCGGCGACAGGGTGACGTGGGAGCCTGCTCGCTGGCTGGGGCCCTCCCCGGGAGAGGGAACAGTAGCCTGGGAAGAAGGATGCCCAGTTGCAGCGGAAGAAACGTGGATGCCTGAAGTTCAGCGGCCCGGCGGGCCCGGCCCCAGTCACAGCCAACCCCCGGAGCGCCTCCTGTCACGTCGTTAATCCCGTTTCCGCAAAGGCGCGCCCCAGGCTTTCTCTCCCGCTCGCCGTGAAAACGTCCACTCCGTGAGCTCTGCAAGCTGGCGCGCTCGCGGGCACTTTATGAGAGGCGTGGTGATGACACCGCGTATCAGGGCGTGCGTTTAGGGGGTCTGCTGCCCCTGAGCCTCCCAGCTGCCGGGGGGTGGGGGGGTGGGGACGGGGGCGGGAGGAAGGAGGTAAAGAGGGGGAAATGGAAGACTGGAAGACATCTGTAATACTGTCAACAGATAAGCCCATGGAGACTATTTGGGGGTGGGGGTGGGAGGTGGGAGGACAGGTGCACGGGGCCCCTCCAGGCTGTAGGGAGGTGGGTGCCGGGTGGGGCTCTCCCTTGTCCTTGTGTTGGTCCAGGTGACTGGCCATCTGTCTACACATTAACCTCTGGATGGGGCCTAAAGACAGTTCCGCTTTAAAACGTCCGAAGGCCGCTTCTGTTAGGGCCCCCATCTCTCAGAGGGAAAAAGGGGGGCTTAAGGATGTTCAGAGGGCACCACAGTGTCCCCGACACGAGGCCGCCAGTCAGGGGTTGGGGGCCCGGGCCCTGACTCGGGTAGGTCCCTGAGTGACACATAGCATTGACAGTGTCTCGCAGGCCCCTCCCCATCCCTGTGCAGATGTGGACACCGAAGCTGCCAGGGCCAAACGCCTGTGTCGGGGACTCGGGGCTGTTGGGGCTCAGGTGGACTCTGGTCCGGGCCTCAGGGCCTTCTCTCACCCACCGAGTCGTTTGAAATAAGATTCACCTGCGAGTCCTGACCAGTGTTGCTCAGTGGGTAGAGCGTCAGCCTGCAAACTGAAGGGTCCTAAGTTCGCTTCCGGTCAGGGGCATGGACCTTGGTTTTGGGCACATCCCCAGTGGGGGGGGGGGGTGTGTGCAGGAGGCAGCTGATCTATGTTCCTCTCTCATCGATGGTTCTGACTCTCCCTCTCCCTTCCTCTCTGTAAAAAAAATCAATAAGACTATATTTTTAAAAGTTCACCTACAAATCAGCATCTGTTCCCCCAATATCTTCTACTTTAAATGACCCCCAGTACTTAATTTTAACAATTAATATGAATGCCCTAGCTGGTGTGGCTCAGTGGATAGAGCGTCAGCTTGCAGACTGGAGGGTCCTGGGTCTGAGTGCGGTCAAGGGCACGTACCCCCGTTGCAGGCTCCTCCCCGGCCCGGGCCCTGTTCGGGGCACATCTCTCGCAGCGGCGTTTCTGTCTTTCCCTCTCTCTCCCACCCTCCGTAAAAGATCAATGGAAAGATATCCTTGGATGAAGAGTAACAGAAGTGAAAATTTAAAAAATGGATGACTTAACATGTAGAGAAGTGTGCGCTTACCCAGTGAGTGCAGGGTGTAGTGCCCCGCTCCGCCACCAGAGGGCGCCGCTAGCACGTGCATGGCGCCCGCCCGTGAGTGAATGGGGGTCCTGTGCCCTTGGTGTTGGTGTTTTGGTTTGTTTGGACTGTCCCTACAAAAGCCGTTGGCTGTGGGTGAGTGGGCAGCGTCCCCCTCCGGCGCTCCCGTCCCCAGCTCCCGCCCGGCCGCCCCTTCGCAGTAGCCCCCCTTCTCAGTGCTGTTAACCGTTTGCCATGTGCCTGTCACCTTGCTGCCAGCTGCAGATTGGGGCCCAGGCTTGCATTCCTCACGGGACCTGCTCGCCTGTTACAGGAAATAGGCATTTTCCCTGGCACGGGGCTGGCCGCCGGGTGGCTGGGTGGGCGGGCAGACGGGCAGAGATGCGGTCAGCCTGGAAAGTCAACTGGGTCAAGTGTGGACTTTGTATCTGGCCGGGCTCCTTGGCAGCTCACGGACGCCTCTGTGCCCAGCGCTCTGCTCTCTGAGATGGGGCAGACGGGGCGGTGCTGGGGTGATGATGGCCCATCACCTGCTGGGCACTCCCTAGGGCAGCAGGAGTCCGGTCCAGTCACACCAGTGGTCGGCAAACTCCTTAGTCCACAGAGCCAAGCATCAACAGGACAACGGCTAAAGTTTCTTTTGAGAGCCACATTTTTTAAACTTCGACTTCTTCTAACGCCACTTCTTCCAAATAGACTCGCCCAGGCCGTGGTATTTTGTGGAAGAGCCGCACTCAAGGGGCCAAAGAGCCGCATGTGGCTCACGAGCCGCAGTTTGTCGACCACGGCTCTGGGCCAACAGAGGAGGCAGTTTGAGGTTATCCTGCAGCTGGGGGGCGGGAGGGGGGCACGGGAAGTCGGGTGCCACTCTGAGCCGTGGAAACTCGGAGCTTTTCCTTCTCACGGCCGACACGAGGGCGCCCCTGGCGTCCCTGCCCGGCCTCCCCTAATCACGGGCCTCTGTGCTGGGCACGGTGCCCAGCTGGCCCGGGCACCGCATGTGGCGTTCTGGGTCTGGCCCTTCGTGGCGGGGTGGGCGAGGGAGGGTGACGTAGAGGGTGCCGAGTGGGGCATGGGGCGTCAGGGGGAGAGAGCAGGGTGGGTGTCGGGCTCTGCCAAGTCCACGGCCCGCTCCCCGGCTCTGGGCCATGAGCCAGGCCCGGACCTGCAGGTGCTGCTGGCTTTCTGGGTCCGTGACGCGCTTCGGCCTCCGTGCCACCGGGAGGCGCCCCCTGTGATGAGCAGCCTGGTCCATGGGGGGGTGTTTTCCTCAGTTAGTGGGGTGTTGGGGCCTCTGGAGCCAGAGGTCTGGGTTTGAGGAGAGACATTGAGGCCGTTTCTCGGACGGCCGTGAAGGTGACACAGGCCCGGCGAGCCTTCAGCTTCCTTCTCCTTCCTCTTCCTCTTCGGACCGGGCAGCCGGTTACAGCAGGCTCTCAGTTCGCGTGACGACGACGGTGACGCGACAGGGCGTGTCCGTGGCTGTTCAGACCGAGCCTGTAGAGCAGCCCGGCGGGGGGCTCCGGGGCTGAGCCTCGACCTGGAACCGAGAGGTCATGGTTCGGTTCCGGTCCGGGCACAGCCCAGGTTCGGGCTCAATCCCCGGGGCGGGGGGGGCGGGGGCGTGCAGGAGGCAGCCGGTCCGTGATCCTCTCTCCTCACTGATGTCTCTCTCTCTCTCCTCTCTGCCTCTCTGAAAGCAATAAAAAAAAAATGTTTAAAACAAGTCCAGTAAAATACACGAAATGGAAGGAAAACGGTTGGCCTTCTGCACAGCCTCCCTCCCGGGGATGGAGGGAGAGGGGTTTAAACTGTGCGGAGCCGCAGGGTGAGGCCGTGTTCGGGGACGTGAGCCGAGCGGCTCCCGGATTTAACAACCTGGGGGCGGGTTGGGGCGGCAGGCGGAGAACAAGGAGGGAAAACGCAGCTCTGGGGGGGGCCTGTCCTCGCCCCCCCCGGGCAGACGCTGGGACTGGAGGAGCGGTGCGCCCCACGCGCCTTGGTGTTAACCCACCCCTCGGAGTGGAGAGTGTGATTTACAGGGATCGGGGGGTGGGGGGGAGGCTTTTAAAAAGCCATCGCTCCGAGGACCGTGACTGAACAGCCTGAGGATGTGGCACTCTGTCTTCTGGGCTGATGGGCTCTCCCGGGCAGCGGCCTCGTGGCGGGAAGACGGCGGTGGGCCTCGTGGGGCTCGCACGTGGCGGGAGGGGAGGGTGCTCACACGCTGTGGGTGCACTCCGGTCTCCCGGGCCCCGTCCCTCCATCCTGAGATCCGGGGAGGGGCCTCGGGACCAGGCCGGCTCTAGGACCTGTGCTTCCGCCCACCCCCCAGTGACCCCGCCCGGGGCAGGGAGACGGGAGCCGCCTGGCTCTGGTCCTCCCCGAGAGAGACATAGGCTGGAGGCCGGGGCTTCTCTCGGTGGGTGGAGGGACCAACTGTCTCCGAGACGGCGAAAGGACGTGTCTGTTTTCTCCCCCAGAAAGCCCGGCCATCTTCATGTGTAAGCGCTGCAACCTGTTCTCACCAAGCCGGGCAGAGCTCCTCTCCCACGTGTCTGAGAAGCACACGGAGGACGGGGTTAACGTCGATGACATCATCATCCCCCTGCGGCCGCTGAGCACACCTGAGCCCGCCCCCCCGAGCAAAGCCGGAGACGGTAAGGGGGCAGGGGCGCCGCCCCCACGGATGGATGTCTGTCTGTCTGTGACAACAGTGCTGAGTGGCTCTCCAGTCCTTTGATTCCGGGTTTCTGTCTGGTGTCTGGCTTTGGTGCGGTGGGCACAGAAATGTGGAAAATCTGAATAGCTAACCCAGAGGCCGTGATAACTGTGCAGTTGTAGAAGTGCTCACATCAGAGGGTGTTTGAATTCCCTGTGCCTGAGGTGGTCAGAAGAGGGATGAACAATTGAATGGATGAATGATTGGATAAATGAATGAGTGAATGAATGAATGAGGAATGAATGGATGAATGATTGGATGAATGAATGAACGAGGGAATGAATGGATGAATGATTGGGTGAATGAATGAGCGATTGAATGAATGAATGAATGAGGGAATGAATGGATGAATGATTGGATGAATGAGTGAACGATTGAATGAATGAGTGAGGGAATGAATGGATGAATGATTGGATGAATGAATGAATGAATGAATGAGGGAATGAATGGATGAATGATTGGATGAATGAATGAATGAGGGAATGAATGGATGAATGATTGGATGAATGAATGAATGAATGAATGAGTGAGGGAATGAATGGATGAATGATTGGATGAATGATTGGATGAATGAATGAATGAATGAATGAATGGATGAATGATTGGATGAATGAGCGAACGATTGGATGATTGAATGATTGAATGAGCGAATGAATGGATGAGTGAGCGAATGAACAAATTACGAATGGCTGGAGGTGGCACCATCCAGCCCATGAAAAAGCAGAGCTCTTGTCAGATCAGCCCTGGCACCCCCTGCTGCCGTGCCTGAGGCTCCCCTCGGCCTCCCTTTGCTCACCGGGCAGGTGAGGGCGGACGGGCCTGCGCAGGCGGCTGCGAGGGTGACAGAGAGCATAGCGCAGCTCCCGGGTGGCGCCGTTCTGGGGACAGACATGATGCCTGACACGCACACTACGTGTTGAAAACAGACTCCCATCGCCGAGAGCTTCGATCCGCAGACTCCGTGGCGGGCAGGGTCAGTGTGCGAGGTGGGTGCACCCGCCTGCCCGCCTGGACGTCCCCGCTCGTGGCATCAGATGCAGCCGGTGGGTGGGTCAGAGACGGCGGGCCGGCGGGTAACCGGGTCCCCCCAGACGAAGAGGCGACGCGGGACAGGAGGAGCCGCTGCGACGGGAGCTGGCAGAAGGCCCCCACAGACTGTTTCATGTGGGGACAGCGAACGGCCAGTCTCCCCGGCAGAAGCCCGGCGGGAGGGGCTCGGGGGTTCCCTCCAGGGGCTCATGGCCACAGTGACGAGCTGTTGCTCTTTCCTGGGGATCACTCAGACGCGTTCCCAATAAGCAGGCTGGCTGATCGACCACCCGTGTGACCCAGAGCCCGCGGGGAGATGTGGACGGGAGTGCCGTGATGACGAGTCCCCCGGACGTGGGGCTCAGGAGGAGCTGTTCTGGCCGCTGTCGGGCGTCAGGTGGCGGGGGAGCCGCACTGACCAGTCACACACAGGACGGGGACGAGCAGCGTTTCTGTCGCAGTGGCCACTGCTCAGCCCCCTGGCCTGTGAGCCTGTCCTCTCCCCACCGAGAACGTGCTGGGCAGCACGTGGCCGCCTCCCACCCGGTGTCCCCAGAGGATGCTCTCTGCTTTGGGGCGGGGCCGGGGACAGAGGTCTCTGTTGGGCACCAAAAATCTACCGAATAATCCAATGAGAAATAAGGCCCACGACCTGAACAGACGTTTCCCCAAAGATGACGTCCCCCGGCGACAGGGACACAAAGGCGCCGATCGCTAATCCTGAGAGCGGCGAGAGCCACGCTACCGCGAGGCAGCGTCCGGCACGGCCAGAACGCCGTCGGCACAGGTGGGCGGTCAGCAGCCGGCGAGGGCGTGGAGGGGTCCCCCGTGCGCCTGGAGGGTGCTCGGTGCAGCCCTGAGCAGGAAACAGTACGGAGGTTCCTGGAGAAATGAAAAACGGGACCGCCATGTGGCCCGGCAGTCCCCCCACCACAAACGGAATCCGCCCGCTTCGTGTGGTTCCGTGAGGCGGACTTGGAACCCACAGGGAGGGGAATCGGCCCTCAGAGACAGCAGCCTCCGGGTCCACCGCGTGTGGACAGCAGACGAGCTGGGAACCGCCTGAGTGTGGAGGGCGAGATGAGTGGGCCTGGAAAATGTCACACACACACACACACACACACACTCACACACACTCACACACACACACACTCACACACTCATACACACTCACACACACACTCACACACACACTCACACACACACTCACACACACACTCACACACATACACACACACACACACTCACACACACACACTCACACACACACTCACACACACACTCACACACACACTCACACACACACTCACACACACACTCACACACACACTCACACACATACACACACACACACACACACTCACACACACACTCACACACACACACACACACTCACACACACACTCACACACACACTCACACACACACTCACACACATACACACACACACACACTCACACACACACACTCACACACACACTCACACACACACTCACACACACACTCACACACACACTCACACACACACTCACACACACACTCACACACACACTCACACACACACTCACACACATACACACACACACACTCACACACACACTCACACGCATACACACTCACACACACACACACACACACACTCACACACACACTCACACACACACTCACACTCATACACACTCATACACACACACTCACACATATACTCACACACACACACACACACACTCACACACACACACACACACTCACACACACACACTCACACACACACACTCACACACACACACTCACACACACACACTCACACACACACACACACGAACGTTATTCAGCCATAAAAACATGAGGAGATTCTTCCTTTGGCCACGTGGACGAGTCGGAGGACATCATGCCAAGCAGCACAAGCCAGACGCCGAGAGACAGACGCTGTGTGGTCTCACACGGGGAGTGTGAAGGCGGAGCTGGTGGAACCGCAGAGCGGCACGTTGGCGGCTGGAGGGGGGGGATTGATCCCGGTACAGGCTTCAGCCCAGCCGGTGCACGCAGTGGCTGAGCACCGACCTGTGGACCAGGAGGCCACAGCTCAATTCCCAGTCACCGGGCTGCGGGCCTGGCCCCCAATAGGGGCGTGCAGGAGGCAGCCAGTCAGTGATTCTTTCTCGTCATCAATGCTTCTATCTTTCTGTCCGTCCCCTTCCTCTCTGGGGGGAATATATATACATATATAGAGGACTTCAGTGTGCACCCCTGCCTTGGGCTGAACATCTGTAAACTCAGGAAAAGGCATCCTCTCGTTTGTAAAATTCATATGGCAGATAACTGTCTTCAGGATTCCCGTGGAAAGAACTTGGCGAAACCCTGTTACAAAGCTGCGTCCAGCTTTGCTGATGGAGCTTTTCTCTGCTAAGATGTAGTGTGAGTCGCAGAGAAAGCAGTCTGAATGTCTCATTCCGTTCACGAATCACACATGAATACGTGGTCGTAGGGCAGATGCGTTGCACGTGGGATGCTGCTCCTGGGGTTTTCGGAACTTCCCGCCTCACTGAGGTTGGTCAGGGGTAGCCTCGTCCCCTCACCTTGGCGGGGGGGCTGTTTCCGCTCGCTGGTCCCAGGTGTGATCGAATTCTCACTGTTGAGCTACTCCCATAAATTACTTTCCTTATTAGCTCATTTGCTTCTGACTGAATTCCCCCGGAGTGCGTTTTGTGTGTTCAGAGACTGGGTGCCCGTGCTGCTTAACTTAAAAATGTGTGTCTTGTGACTCGAATGGCTCAGGCTCTTTAATATGAGGAAACTTGTTCTGGAGCCTGTTAGTCGGAACTCTCCCCCCGCCCCCCCTTTTCCCTGTGCGGTGTGAGATAGAGGCGGCGGAGGCCGAGTTCCCCTCCAGCGATTTCCATTTCCTTCACAATGCATTTCAGCTGGAGAGACACTTAATTAGGCTCCCGCTGAGCAGTAATTGATTTATCGTTCTGGTCTCCCTTTACCAGCAAAGGTCCCTAAGTCCTCTGGTTTATTTCACAGCCTGTAATCTGCTCAGGCTGCAGGCGAGCCTGCCTTCTCTCTCCCGCCCCCCATCAAACCCGGCTCCGGTCCCGGAAAAACCAGCCTTGCTCCTTCTCCCTCCTGTGCCTTTGTGTGTGCATGTGGAGACTGTGCGAACGTGAGTGTTTGCACGGGTGAGTGTGTGTGATTGTGTATGGGTGTGTGATTGTGTATACGGGTGAGTGTGTGTGATTGTGCATGTATGAGTGATTGTATATATAGGTGAGTGTGTGATTGTGTATATGGGTGAGTGTGTGTGATTGTATATATGGGTGTGTGTGTGATTGTGTATGAGTGATTGTGTATATGGGTGAGTGTGTGTGATTGATTGTATATGGGTGTGTGTGTGATTGTGTATGAGTGATTGTGTATATGGGTGAGTGTGTGTGATTGTGTATATGGGTGTGTGTGTGATTGTGTATATGGGTGTGTGTGTGATTGTGTATGAGTGATTGTGTATATGGGTGAGTGTGTGTGATTGATTGTATATGGGTGTGTGTGTGTGATTGTATATATATGAGTGATTGTGTATATGGGTGAGTGTGTGTGATTGTATATGTATGTGTGATTGTGTATATATGGGTGAGTGTGTGATTGTGTATATGGGTGGTCCAGGCTGTGGGGCCGGTGGCTGCTTCGGGCCCTGGCTCAGCCTTGGGGACGCGGTTTCTGCTCCGGGGTGAGCAGCACACGGGCCTCTCCTCCTCTTGAGGCTTCCGGAAGGTGGGGTGAGATGGTGGCTGGGGAGGGCCCGGCAGACCTGAGGGACACACAGAGGGCTCTGCTGTCCGTTCCAGGGGGCTCCGCTTTCCTCGCGCTCACCTTGTCTTTGGTTAAATAACACCCCGTGGCAGATCCCTGCTGCCCCCTGCTGGTGTTGGGCCGGGACTGCGAGGCTTGTTCTCTGGCTGGGGGTATGGGACTGGGCAGAGATGCACTCTGCTCGCCCCTTTCTTCCGTTAGAAGCTCGGGCCATGGGAATGAATTATTGTCTAAATGTTAAAACAACGATCACAGAGGGTAATTCCCTCAGGTGTACAGGCCACAGGTGCCTCTTCAGACGGGGTGCCAGCCAGGCGGTGCCCAGGCTCTGCTCGGCCAAGTCATGTGCCCTGGGACGGACCGCTCCACTGGCACCGCAGCACGATGCTCAGCCCTCCCTCTCTCTCTCTCTCCCTCTCTCTCTCTCTCTTTTTAAAATAAATGTTGTTATTGATTGTAGAGAGAACGGGGAAGGAAGAGGAAGAGAGAGAAATATCAGCGAGAGAGAAACAAACACCTGACCTGGAACCCAGCCCTGGGAGCCGTGGTGTCTGGGACCACACACATCCAGCCGAGCCCCCAGCCAGGGCCCGCTCCCCTCTCCCTCCCCGCTCCCCTCTGGAGGCGGGCGCCCTAGAGGCAGAAGAAACAGACGTTGTGGGATGACTTGAAACTCGCTCTGAGGCAGCTCCAACCCTGACGTTTAAATCGCTGGGTCGCTGGGAACCTCGAGAGATGTTCGGTCTCTAGTCCTCTGATTTGCGGTTTCAGGGTGTAATGATCTTTCCTCTTTCTGGATCGGAGCGGCGTGGCTGTGGTAACTACGAGGCCCTGAAATAATCGGCCCGGAACGCGTTCGGAGCGTGAAAAGCTGCGCCGCCTCCCGAAAACCCTTGACTAGCACGGGGGAGTCCCCGGTGGTTCTGGGCCCGGGGCTCCATGTGGGGGGACTGGGGGCTGGGGCTCCCCTCGTCACAGAAGCAGCCTGTGCAGAGGTCCTGCTAAAACAACTCCCCGGTCACAGCATTACACGTTGGTTATCCAGGGTGGGTTTCCAGCTGTGAGTTCTTGAAGCAGTTTATTCTTCTTTCTAAAAAGCGTTTTTGTTGATTTTTAGAGAGAGAGGAGAGGAGAAGGAGAGAGAGAGAGAAACATCAGTGATGAGAGAGAATCACCGATCAGCTGCCTCCTGCACGCCCCACACTGGGGATCGAGCCTGCACCCGGGGCCTGCGCCCCGACCGGGAGTGCAATCAGTCTGGGCACGTCTCTTGGTTCATAGACTGCCGCTCAACCACTGAGCCCAGCAACAGGCCCAGCAACACAGTTTTTTCTTGTACTAGTGGACCGGCGCACGGAATTCGTGCCTGGGGTGGGGAGTGCCCCTCAGCCTGGCCTGCACCCTCTCTAATCTGGGACCCCTCAAGGGATGTCTGACTGATGGTTTAGGCCCCATCCCAAAACCAGCCGTCGGATATCCCTCTCGCAATCCGGGACTGCTGGCTCCTAACCACTCACCTGCCTGCCTGCCTGATTGCCCCTAACCAACTGCCTGCTGGCCTGCTCGCCCCCAACTGCCCCCACCGCCGGCCTGCTTGCCCCCAAGTGCCTCCCCACCAGCCTGATCACCCCTAACTGACCCCCTCTGATGGCCTGCTTGCCCTCAACTAGCTGCCCCCTGCTGGTCTGCTCACCCCAACTGCCCTCCACCCCCACTGGCCTGATCACCCACAACTGCCCTCCCCTCTTGGCCCCTGACCTCCTCTACCTCAGCCCCTCCACCATGGCTTCGTCCAGAAGAATGTCCGGAAGGTCTCCTGGAAGGTCTCCCCGTCCAATTAGCATATTACCCTTTTATTAGTGTAGATTGTTATTTACTGTTCGTTGTGTTCTTTTCCCTCCAAACAACTGTAACCTACTTTCGCCCCACCCTGTGTATCGGCCTGCAGATGCAATGATATTAGCACTCAAGTCGTTGTTTTTAGCCTCATGCTTTTCATTTCTAACTAGAGGCCCAGTGCACAAAATTCGTGCAAGGGGCGGGAGCGGGGGTGGAGTGTCCCTCAGCCCAGCCTGCACCCTCTCTAATCTGGGACCCCTTCAGGGATGTCAGACATTCTTCTCACAATCTAGGACTGCCTGGCTCCAAACTGCTCATCTGCCTGCCTTCCTGATTGCCCCTAACTGCTTCTGCCTGCCAGCCTGATCATCCCCTAACCACCCCTGCCAGCCTGATTGATGCCTAATTGCTCCCCTGCCATCCTGTTTTTCCCGAACTGCCCTCCCCTGCAGGCCTGGGTCCCCTCCAACTGCCCTCCCTTGCAGGCCCAGTCACCCCCAACTTCTCTCCTCTGCTGGCCTGGTCACCCCTAACTGCCCTCCCCTGCAGGCTTGATTACCCCCAACTGCCCTCCCTTGCAGACCTGCCCTCCCCTGCTGGCCATCTTGGGGTGGCCATCTTGTACCCATATGGGGGCAGCCATCTTGTGTGTTGGACTGATGGTCAATCTGCTTATTACTCTTTTATTAGACAGGATAAGATGTGCCACTGAGCGGATTCCCACGCCGGATGGCGTGTGCCCGGCCCAGTGCCCGTGTGACTGCATCCCGCCCTCTGCTTTCCCTGCAGAGCTGTCCGTCACCAAGAGGAAGAGGGGCAGGCCCAAGGGGTCCACCAAGAAGCCCAGCGCCGAGGAGGAGCCGGTGGGGAGCGGCGCGGGTCCGAGCGAGGCCCCTCCGCGGGCCCCAGAGGAGGACGGCAGCTCGGCCCCCGGCTGCCTGGAGTGCCCCAAGTGCTCACGCAAGTTCTCCAACCTGCGCCAGCTGCGGAAGCACATCTGCATCATCGTGCTGAGCCTGGGCGAGGCCGAGGGCGACGCAGGTAACGCCGGCCCGGCGGGCGCGGGGTTCTCGGGGCCCGAACTCTCCCCTCGGTGTTCCCCGGTCCCCTCGTTACCTTGGAGAGAGCGCGTGTCTGCACAACTCTCCCCTCTGGGGAGGAGCTGGTATTTGTCACGGTCATGGGCGATGACCGAGCGAAAGCTTTGATTGCACGTGTCCTCGGGGGGTTGGTGCCTCGGGGTGACTCGGTAGGTGATCTGGGGGTGCAGAGGGGAAGACGCTCTCCTGCCTTGAGGAGGTGAGGGAGACGCATATCTGGTCAGTATACAGGCAAGCGGGTAACCTTCACGCCTGGGGTTTGGTGGGTAAATATTTCCGGTCGTGGGGTTCGCAGAGAGCAGCCTGGGTCAGAGTCTGAGAGGCCTTCCAGAGGAGAGCCGGGCGCTTTGGGAAGAGCTCACGGGAAGCTGGGAAGACCGGAGAGAGGGATCCTGTACCCGCCCCGCCCCCAGGGGCTGCCTCTCACGTCACCGGGCGCAAAATCAGGGCGCGGCCAGGGCGGTGTGCCCTCAGAGCCCTGTCACCCTCACTCGTGCAGCCGCCCCTGCAGGCAGAAGACAGCAGGGTCCCGTCACCCCCAAACCTTCCGGGGCTCCCGCTTATAGTCCCCCCACCCCCCACCCCCCCCCACGCCCAGCAGCCATCGGCGTTCCCCAGTTCGGTGCTTTTGCCATTTCAACATCCGCTGAATCCCACCGCATGCGACCTTCCAAGACTGGTTTAGAAAACCCCCCTTTCAGACCCAGTTTCAGGATTTTATAATGGAGGGAGTTGGGTTCCCCTCGGATGACTGTCCAGAGCCACACTCATTCGGGTGGGGGCAGGCATCCTCCCACGTGTCCCCCTCCTGCCCTGTGGCCAGCGGGCTCCACCCACTCGGGCCTGAAAGCCGGCCCCCCTCCGCTCCGAGGCTGTAGGTGGCGTTCATTGGGGTGCCCCGCTGTAGGTGGCGTTCATTGGGGTGCCCCCCCCCCCCCCCCCCCCCCCGTAAGAGGTAGAAACCGGCTCCGGGTGGCTGCGGTGTGTCTCCTGCGCCGTCCTCAGTCAGGCGGCGTCCGGGGCCCCGGCGGGCACGGCCCTTCCTGACTAGAGAGAGGACCGGCTTCCTCTGGTGACGCCCTGTCTCGAAACCGGCCTCGCGTCCCATGGATGGGAGTGACTGCCGGGACAGATGAGAACGAACGCCGCCTGGAACTGCGGGAGCTCCGGGTGGCGCTCCCTCGCCGGCCGCCGCGAGGCCGCGGACGCAGGCAGAGATGGCCGATGCCAAACCAGCCGCCCCGTGGCCGGCCACCAAAGCGATTGCTCCTCGTTTGCCGAGCACCGCACGCCACTTCGGGAAGGCCTCGCATCGTGGTCTTCATTGTGATCTGCAGGGAGCAGCTCGGCGACATCTCTCAGTCCGCCGCGGCCCTGGAGCTCGTTAAAGCGGTTAGAGGACAGCCCTAGTCAACAGGAAAGGAAAGGGAAAGAGAAAACAGACGGTTAGAGGAAAACAGAACAAACGTCTCTCCTGCCGTGAGCCATGGCAAGCTAAAATAACGCCTTTAAAAAAATTAAAAAAATATAT
Organism: Antrozous pallidus; assembly: GCA_027563665.1. Lineage (NCBI taxonomy): Eukaryota > Metazoa > Chordata > Mammalia > Chiroptera > Vespertilionidae > Antrozous > Antrozous pallidus. The sequence goes on from CM050510.1 coordinate 3,164,843, forward strand.
ATATTTTTAAAATATATACTTTATTGATTTCTTATAGAGAGGAAGGGAGACGAATAGAAAGTCAGAAACATCGATGAGAGGGAAATATCGATCGGCTGCCTCTTGCACACTGTCCACTGGAGAAGTGCCCCAAACCAAGGCACATGCCCTTGACCGGATTCTAACCTGGGACCCTTCAGTCCGCAGGCCGACGCTCTGTCCACTGAGCCACACCGGTTTTGGCTTAATATTTTTTATTGATTTTTTACAGAGAGGGAGGGAGAGGGAAAGTCAGAAACATCCATGGGAGAGAAACATCAATCAGCTGCCTCTTGCACACCCCCCACTGGGGATGCGCCTGCAACCAAGGTACATGCCCTTGACTGGAATCGAACGCGGGACCCTTCAGTCCACAGGCTGATGCTCTATCCACTGAGCCACACCGATCTTGGCTAAAATAACGCCTTTGATAAGCACTCGGCTTTTACTTGATTCCGCCTTTGGATCCACAAAGGAACCAGGAAAGCAGGTTTCTTTCGATGCCATTCTGAGCAGCAGCTGGTGATTCTGAAAAGCATTTTGCAGCCACGGAAACCAGGACTGCGGCTTGTCCAGGGACTCCCGACCCTCCCCAGCTTGTCGTGCCCGGGGTCACGCTGTGCAGAGTGGCCGAGGTGCTTCCTGTAGCTGAGTCCTTCTTAAAGAAGAATGCACTCAGGTGAAGGATTCTACCTGAGATGCACTTGCAGCCTTCGTGATAATTCTTTTTAAAAATGTATGTTTTGTTGATGTCAGAGAAGACTGGAGAGGGAGAGGGAGAAACATCTATATATATAAAAGCCTCATCTGCAAAGTGTCCCCTCTGGAATTTGACCAACAGGAGTGTGACCGCTCGCTATGTCATGCGCTGACCACCGGTGGGCGATGTGGAACGAAGGAGGGGAGGCCCTGGCCAGCAGCTGGTAGCCACGAGGGACCCTTCCCATGCATGAATTTCGTGCACCAGGCCTCTAGTCAGTGATGAGAGAGAATCATTGACCAGCTGCCTCTTACAAGCTCCTCACTGGGGATGGAGCCACACCCCAGGCATGTGCCCCGACCCAGAATCGAACTGGGACCTCCTGGTTCATAGGTCGACGTTCATAGGAGCCGAGCTGGCTGGGTGAGGGGAGATCTTCTTGTCCAGCATCGTGGAGGCCAGCCTGGGGCTGCATTCTCAGTGAGCACGTGGGGGAAGCTGCCCCGTGGGGCTGGGAGTGACCTCTGGCATTGGCCGCCCGAGGCTCCGTGGGCTGCCTGCTGTGTCCTGCATGGCGGGACTGGTGGCAGGTGACGGAGCCTGAGAGGTAGCAGGCTTTTAAGGGACGGTTCTTCCCAAGAAACGTGGCTGCCGTGGGTTGTAGCCCCGGTTCGAAGAGGAACGCCGACTCCCGTGACAACAGATTGCCGAGAGTGCTGGTGACGGCCCTGCCGCAGCCGGTAAAGCCGGGCGGGCGTGCCGCTCCCCTGGTGCTCCCGGGCCAGGAGCTGGCTCAGCAGATGCCAGGGAGGTTTCTGCAGCCGCAGGTCCTCGCCGCCTCCTCTCCCCCCTGCGCCTGGGCTTGTGTTGAGCGCCTGCCGAGGGGACAGAGGGCAGCAGATGACAGATGTGAGAGGGCAGGGCGGGGCCCATGTCTGCGGGGGAATCCGGGAGAGCTCCTGCCTGGCAGTGTGGGGCGGGGAGGGGGGCAGGCATTTTCCCCGCCTGTCAGTTCACCGGAAGCCTGTAGCTTGGGGCACGGGTGCCCGTGGGGAATGCCGGGGTTCTCTGCAGCCAGGGTGCAGGGACACAGGGTCACGTGGAAGGCAGAGGCCGCATGCCCGTCTCCGCTGGTTTCCAGGCCGCTCTCCCTGGGGACCGCATGCAGGGGCGCACCTGCCTGTCCTCGGAGCGAGCGAGCGCAGGGGCTGAGCAGGCCGCCGGAGGGGTGCGGTGCACGCCCCCAGGCCGGACGGGATGAGTGTGGCCAATGTTTCTGAAACGGGGTGCAGGCCCAGGCCGGACGGGATGAATGTGGCCAATGTGTTTCTGAAACGGGGTGCAGCCCCAGGCCGGACGGGATGATTGTGGGAGTGTCCATTAGGCAGGCCAGTGACGGACTGCTTCCTGCTGTCAATCGGGGTGACCTTCTCTCCTGCCCAGCGCGGTTCATCGGTGACTCAGAGTCCGGGGTTCACGGAGACCAGGGAGGGCCGGGCCTGCTTTATCGGAGAGGCGTCCTGGCCTGGGGCGGCCTGGGCAGCGGGACGGGAACGAGAATGAAGAACCAGAGAGGATGCCCGAGGTGACGCACGCTGTTTGCTCGTTAGGTACCGAGTCTGACCTGGACCTGGAAAAGAAGTTTAAGGAGGAAGACCGAGAAAAGGCCCCCAAGCGACCGCGGACGCAGAGGACTGAGAAGGCCCAGAAGGTCTCTTCGGGAAAGGAGGCCCCGCCGGGGCCCGGAGCGAAGAAGCCCATCGTCAGCGTGGTGCTCACCGCCCACGAAGCTATCCCAGGTGACCGTCCCTGGTGACCCCCCCTCTCCTCCCACTCCCTCTTCTCTCCTCCCTTCCCTGTCTTCCCTCCACTCCCCCCTCCCCCTCCTCCTATTTCTTCTCCCTGCTTTCCTTCCCTCCACTCCCCTCCCTCTTCTCCCCTCCACTCCTTCCTCTCCCCTCCCCTCCCCTCCCTTCCCATTTCTTCCTCTCCCCTCCCTTCCCTTCCCTCCCCTCCCCTCCCTCCAATCCCCTCCCCTCCCCGCTGAGTGTGCAAGTCCCTCTGCCCGAGTCCCCTTGTGCGTTGTAGCGGCTCGTCACGCGCTTACAACGCCGGGCGTTTCTGTGTCCTCTCCGTTCCCAGGAAGTAGCCGGTGGACACACTTCACTATTTTTTCACAGAAGGGCTCTTCCAGGAAGGGTTGGACTGAAAGCAGCTTGAGATCATAGATTCCAAGTAAAATAATGGTGTATTTTTCCAATCCACGTCGAGTGATCAGTGTCAGACAAAAAGTGAGTTTAGGATTCTAAGAACAGCTGCAGCCCTTTAAGCATCTGTTTTCAGTGCGAACAGTGACTCATCATTTAACGTGAACGTGCCGAGTAAGCACCTCTTAATACCTCAGTGCGAGTTCAGGGGGCGTGTAGAGAATGATCCTGATAAAGGTGGCGACCGGAACTTTCTGGAAAGACACTTCACCTCCCCCGCCCCCTCCAAAGCAGTGTGGGTCTGGAAGAGTCTCTGGCGGAAGTCTCTACACAGCGTCTGAGAGCCGGGGGTGCTCTGAGGTTTCTGTGAGCGAGCGGAAGGGGGATTAACCTCCTTCGCCGGCACAGAACCCGGGCAGACCGGACCTTTCCTCCACTGCACTTGATACATGCATGTGCGTGTGTGCGTGCGTGCTTGCACATGTGTACGAAGTGTCTGCTGCTCTCGAAGGCCTTTGGCCATCTCCCAGGTGGAACTGCAGGGCAGCGACCTCGGCTCGATTCCTGGGCGGAAGCAGAGGCCCCGAGTGGGGAAGGTCCTGAGGGGATGGACCCAGGCTGACCACTGACCCCACTGCTTACCCTTCTCGATGCCAGGTCACTTCCGCGCAGCGCCCCACACGTGATCTCACGTAACCCCCTGTGGGCAAACATCCACGCGTATCTGCCCGCGTGTTTGTGCTTTTAGCTAATGGATCAAGTGAAAATGGAGCTCAGGACGCTTGGAGAGGCTGTTGGGAAATGTGCCCCCCCAACGCACGTACACGTTACATGTGTGAACGACAGGAAAACTGATGCAGGGCACAGGGCTCTGCTCCTGCACGGGGCCCGGGCAGGGCCACGCGTGCACCTCTTTAACACGCGGTGCCCTGTGCCCCCACCTCAGGTGCCACCAAGATTATCCCAGTGGAGGCGGGGCCCCCAGAGACGGGAGCCACGAACCCCGAGGCCACGTCCGCGGACCTGGCGCCTCGGAGGGGGTACCAGGAGTACGCCATCCAGCAGACGCCATACGAGCAGCCCATGAAGTCCAGCAGGTACCGTGCCAGTTCCGTGTGGCTCCGTGAGGCTGGGCGCCCGCGTGCCCACAGGGGGCACAGTGCGTTAGGCTGGCCGGGCCCTGCTTCCTACGGGACGTGGTTCCCTCCCTCCCTCCCTCCCTCCCTCCCTCCCTCCCTCCCCCTCCCTTCCTCTCTCTCTCTCTCTCCCTCTCTCTCTCTCTCTCTTTCTTCCATGGTTATGGATACTCAGAGAGGAAAGTGTGGGAGGGAGAGAACATCTATGTGAGACTAGAACAAGCATGTCAGACTCGCAGCTGGCGGGCTGCATGCCTTGGCCCATGTGGACGCCTCTGTCCTGTGAGAAAGGCTCCGATGAGCTGGCTCCCATTCGCCCCGCTGTAGGGGGCCCACACGTCCCCATGTGAGTGTTTCCATTGCACCCGTGGGAGCTGTGCCCTCCGGCGTCTGGGCTGCCGTCCATTCATGTGTTTAATTTAAGGACGAGCCAACCTGTGAGCGTCACACTCAGCTGGTCATGTGCACCCGTGAGCGGCCCCTTCCTCCTCCTCCTCCTCCTCCTCCCCCCCTTCTCCTCCTCCTCCTCCTCCTCCCCCCCTTCTCCTCCTCCCCCTCCTCCTCCTCCTCCTCCCGCCTCCCTGTTCTGAGCCTGGATGCAGACCTCTCTGCTCCAGCACCTTCCCACCCCCCTCACCCCGGTTAGCTGGGGCTCTCTCTCTCCACCTGCTCGCATCGCCATCCACACACCCACTGAGGCCCAACGGAGTGCTGACCTGTCCTTCCCTCCTGCCTCCCCCACCCAACAGTGAGCCCCTAGGAGCAGCGACCCCCCATTTCATCCCCCTCCCCCGGAAGTGCTGCTCCCTCCATGCTCCTCCGGTCCTGCCGGCTGATGAGCGTGTGCTGTGTGCATGCCTGTGACACACATGCACGCTCAGTCCCGCGTGGCTCCCCTCCGAGCCCTCGCTGTCCGGGTTCAGGAGGCGTCAGAGGTCCCCCCCCCTCCCCCAGCGGTGACGGGCGCCGTGTCTGTCCCCCCCAGGCTGGGGCCCACGCAGCTCAAGATCTTCACCTGCGAGTACTGCAACAAGGTGTTCAAGTTCAAGCACTCGCTGCAGGCCCACCTGCGCATCCACACCAACGAGAAGCCCTACGCGTGCGCGCACTGCAGCTACGCCAGCGCCATCAAGGCCAACCTGAACGTGCACCTGCGCAAGCACACGGGCGAGAAGTTCTCGTGCGACTGCTGCGCCTTCACCTGCCGCAGCAAGGGCCACCTCAAGGTGCACGTGGAGCGCGTGCACAAGAAGGTCAAGCAGCACTGCCGCTTCTGCAAGAAGAAGTACTCGGACGTCAAGAACCTCATCAAGCACGTGCGCGACGCCCACGACGCGCAGGACCCGCAGGTGCGCGAGGCCCTGGACGGCCTCCGCCTGCTGACCCGCGAGGGCAAGCGCCAGCTGCTCTACGACTGCCACGTGTGCGAGCGCAAGTTCAAGAACGAGCTGGACCGCGACCGCCACATGCTGGTGCACGGCGACCGGTGGCCCTTCGCCTGCGAGCTCTGCGGCCACGGCGCCGCCAAGTACCAGGCGCTGGAGCTGCACGTGCGCAAGCACCCCTTCGTGTACGCGTGCGCCCTGTGCCCCCGCAAGTTCGTCAGCTCCATCCGCCTGCGCGCCCACCTCCGCGAGGCGCACGGGGCCGCGCCCGAGGCCGCCGCCTTCGCCAGCTCCATCAGCCAGAGCTTCTGCCTGCTGGAGCCCGGCGGCGACATCCAGCCGGGCGGCGACGTCCAGCCCGACGGCTTGGCCTTCCCGGGGGCCGGCGCCCCCAAGGAGGATGCGGAGGAGCCCCAGCCTGAGCGCGGGGAGCCAGAGGCCCCGCTGCAGCTGCCTGCGCCGCCGCCGCCACCGCCGGGACCCCTAGGGCCCACCCCCCAGGCCGGAAGCGCCGTCCCGGCCCCCTGCGAGCTGGGAGCCGCGGGGGGCCCCTCGCAAGCCGGGGTGTCCGATGAGTTGTTGCCGAGCGGGACCTCCTCCGCCGAGGCGGCTCCCCCTGTCCCTGGAAGGACCCCGCACCCCGAGCCCGGAGGCTCCGCCCAGTCTCAGGGCGCGGAAGTCACCCCGCTGCTGCCCCCGGCCACGCGCCCCGCAGCCCACCAGGGCGCAGAGAGCCCCCGGCCCCAGGGGCCCGATCCCAGCGGGGGTGTCGTCGGATCGGACGCAGCGGAGGCCGCGGACCTTCCCCTGGTCACCGGGGAGGGGCCCGAAGCCCCGCGCCCGCCGGACTTGTGCGGCCCCGGCCCCGGCCCCGACCGCCGGGCGAACATGAACGCGTTCCTGCGGATCCTGGACGGCCTGGCCAAGCGGCGGATGGACCCCGGGCTGTGCGAGAGGATCCGGAAGGTGTACGGGGACCTGGAGTGCGAGTACTGCGGTAAGAGGGGCGTCGGGGGCCGCCCGCCACCCTCCCACCTCGCTCCGGTCACCTGGCGCTCGGGTCTCTCCCCAGAGCTGGACCCCCCTTTCCAGAGCGGTGGTGGCCCCGCGGTGGGATCCCTGCGGAGGCGGCAGGAGGCGGCCGGGTGGACGGGACAGCCAAGTGTGGGCTCGGGCGCGCCTCTGCCAGGGTGTCGCCCGGGGAGAGCTTTGCGCTGTCACCCAGGGCTGTCCTTGCGGCCGAGGTCCAGGGGAGCAGAGAGGGCACGGACGTGGCTGCAGCGCTTTGCAGGGAGGCCCCGATAGAACCTTCTAGGCCCAGAGCAGGCTCGGCCTCGCCCCGGCCCGAGAGCTGGCAGGGCAGGAGCAGGAGGTCCAGCTCTGGACCTGGGGTCCCCCCGGAGCCCCTGGCGTTCAGAGAGCCTTCGAGATATGCGTGTGCATCATAGCGGTCGGCACCTACCCATCCTTGTCTCCCTTGACCTCAGGCAAGAAACGGGGCGCCTTGAATGTGTGCAGGCTCCCACGCGTGCGAAGTAAAGATTCAGACAGAAAGGTGGTGGACGGTGTGGAGGGTCGCCCGCACCAGCAGGAGGCGGAAGATAGATGTAGTAGTTAAACTAAGGAGTCGTAATTTGAAAAAGAAATCAAGCTCAGGGTAAAAGAAACTTCCTTGTTCTCACGTGAACATGTCTTTTTAGGCAAACTTTTTTGGTACCAAGTGCACTTTGACATGCATGTCCGCACCCACACCCGGGAACATCTGTATTATTGCTCCCAGTGTCATTATTCCTCCATCACCAAAAACTGCCTTAAACGCCATGTCATTCAGAAACACAGTAACGTCCTGCTGAAGTGCCCCACTGCCGGCTGTGACTACTCGACTCCAGATAAATATAAGCTGCAGGCCCACCTTAAAGTGCACACGGAGCTGGTAAGTAGCAGCGGGGGGCAGCCCGTCTCCCCTGGGTGCTCATGAAGGCTCTGCTCGCCTTTATGCCTGTGGACATGTCCCCGCTTCATGTCCATCCAATGTGTCAGTGTCGGCCCTGAACCAGAGGGGGGCCCTGTCACCACCCAGATCCTCCGCGCGGGGGAGCCTCCAGTTGGATGGGAAAAAAAAAAAAAAAAAAAGATGAGAGGAGGAAAGTTGCTTTCTGTGCAGATAGGTGTTCAGCAGGGAGAGTCTGCAGAGGGAGCTCTGCAGAACAGAAGTAAAGACGGCTCCCTCAGCGACGTGTTAGGAACGCCAACGACAGGCAACGTGGTCCCCTCTAGAGCTGCCACCGGAACTGGTGGAGGGATCCAGCTCGATGACACCTGCCCAGTGATGATAAGGCAGCTTTTTTTGGTTCACAGAAAGAGCACAGTAAAGCCGACGAGCACGACTGTCCAACGGTCGTGTTATGTGTAGGACGTCGAGAATATCAGTGAAGCAACTTGACTTTCATTTTATTTTTTAACATTTCATATCGATCTCGGAGAGGAAAGGAGAGGGAGAGAGAAACGTCACCGATGAGAGAGAATCACGGATGCGCTGCCTCCTGCACGCCCCACCCTGGGGACCGAGCCGTCGCCCGGGCACGTGCCTGACCAGGAATCGAACCGAGACCTCCTGGTTCCTAGGGCGGTGCTCAAGTCACTGAGCACAACCGACCGGGGAAGCAATTTTATTTTTAAAAAAGCGATGTGTTTATTCAGGCTGCAATTCACACTCACGACGGTAAACTGCTTCTGTGGTGGGAGGCTGCGTGACGGCGAGTGATTGCTTATTTTTGCGACGGCTCACCTAGCCGGAGCGGCTGGCAGCGGGGAGTGGTTTGAGACGGATGTCGGGGCCCAGCGGCCCAGGGGGGGCTCGTTTCCGTGGCATCGTTCCTATGCCTCAGGCGGCACAAAGCGAGGCTTCGGAGACTGGATGTCATGCCCCCGTTCCCTGGCACCAGAGTCAGTAACACTGGCATGTTGTCCCGAAGGATGGAGTCAGGGTTCCCGAGGGTTTGTGGGGAGGGGAGAGTGTGCCCTTTGGGGTTAGAAACCTGGGTTTGAATCCTGCCTCCAGCACGGCACCGGCTGTGTGACCTTGGGTGAGTCACTTGTCCTTCCTGAGTGGCCTTCTGTATGAAATATGTATCAAAAGTCCATATCTGTCTTATGTACGCACATACACAGGGATATGCATATACATATCCACGTGTATTCACACATATTATTTTTTAAATGACTTTTTCCACTTCCAGTTGACATTCAATATTATATTAGTCTCAAATATACAGCATAGTGGTTAGACGTTTATATAACTTATGAAGTGATCCCTCAAATAGTCTAATACACACATGTACACACCCATTAAACACAACTACAGACAGCACACACATGTACACACATGCATATGTGTTTGTGTTTGTATATGGGTGCTGAAAGTCATGGGAGGGGAGAATGGAATGCCTCTCCCTGCTCACAGCCCTGCTTCTCCCTGCCTCTCCCTGTTCACAGTCTTGCTTCTCTCTGCCCACGGCCCTGCTTCTCCCGGTCACGGCCCTGCTTCCTTACCGAGTGGCTGGCGGGTTGGCGTTACTTCCAGGTCCTCTAAGGGCCGGAAAGCAGGTGTCAGGAGTCATTATTGTGACTTTGCCGGCAATGCCTGTGCCGTCAGAGGGGAGGGAGGCCGGCACCGAGCAGCGTTCTCAGGGAGCCGTGGGGCGTCGCCGTTCATCCCGGGAACCAGACTGCTGCCCCGCTCGGCCTCAGGGCAACTTACAGGACCGTGCCTCAGTTTACCCATCCTCAGGGAGGGCGGGGTGAGGAAGGGGCGGCAGATGCCCGCACAGCCCCGCGTGGAGCGGGTCCCAGGCCGGCTCTGTCCCCACGCTTCCTCCTGTTCCTTTGTTCATTCGGAACGGGGTGCTCTGGGTGCAGGGCCTTCAGACACGGACCTGCGCCCGATGAGATGAAGCTGGGGGAGGGGCCCGGTCTGGGCCTGTTTGCCACACCCGGTGCATGTGTCCGAGGGACATGGGGTCCCCCCAGCTGTGCTCTGGCTCCTGGGTGGGGTCATTGCCTCCCCGGCACATCCCAGGGGTCACAGGCCACAAGGGGCGTGAGGGACCAGCTCTCAGCTGTCCAGCCCCAATGCATGCACTTCGGTTTTTCTCGCTAACCGGCGTTTAAGAAGCGCCGGCCCCCTCTCTGTGGCTGTGAATCCGCCCCCAGGACCCCTCGGGATGGCACTCGGGGTGTGGCGTGACTGCCCGCCCCCTCCCTCCAGGGGGAACTGGAGGGGCAGACAGATGCCTGGCGGACTGGCCGCGTGGGGAGGGGTGCTGTCCTGAGAGGGGCGAGTCCTCACCTCAGCCTGGGGCTGATTCTCACTGTGACCCCCGGAGCTGAGGCCAGGCGTGTGGGAAGCCCGCCGGGCCCTCCCCTCGGATACAGGACGGGCCTGTTTCCACACCGGTTCCCATGCGGCGCAGCCAGGACATGGGAAAGGAGCCTGCACCCCCGCGGCCCTGTACCCCGTCTGTCCCGGTTGTGGTAGGCTCCCCGGTGCTCGGTTTCGTTCTCCGGGGGACTCAGCTGCGTCTCAGCTCAGGGTCCCCCGAAGGACGGAAGGTGTGCACCCACTCAGCGCGGCTCCTTCTGGCACCCTCCCTCCCGTTAGCAACTGGCGGGGGGACGTGCCATCAGGGCTGCCTGGAGATCAGGAGCTGCGGGGCCTGGTCAGGGTCAGGGTCAGGGTCACGGTTGGGGGCATGTCTGGACCCTGTGCAAACAGGAGGGAGGGGAGTCTAGAGGGAAGACGCTGTTTGTGTGGCGAGAGGGAGAGGGATAGAGTCAGACCCCGCGTCCACGCCTGGGGTCGGGGGTGACCGTGTAGCCTCCCGGAGCCTCACTCTTCTCATCTGTGAGGTGGACGTGACGGTGAGGGGTAAGTTAGGAAACATGTGGAATGACCAGGTCAGCGAGTGCTCCGGTCTGGGTTCCGACCCATTCCCGATCCACTGCGGGGCTGCCCGCTGAGTTCGGCGGGCCTCGGCTGCCCTGCCTTAAGAAGGAAAGGGACGAGAACAAAACAAATTTATCCGCATTACCCACCCGCACCAAGGTGAGACCCTTGTTCCCGTACGTGTATATGTCCGTATGTGTACATGTATGTACGGGCTGGCGGAGTGACATGTTTGTGAGTCCCTCACCTGTAAGTGAATCGCTTATCCTATATAATAAAAGGCTAATATACAAACGGACCGAAGGGCAGAATGACCGGTCGCTGTGACACGCGGTGACCACTGGGGGCAGAAGCTCGATGCAGGAGCTGCCCCCCCGGTGGTCAGTGCGCTCTCACAGGGGGAGCTCCGCTCAGCCAGAAGCCGGGCTCACGGCTGGCCAGCGCAGAGTAAGAATGTCGGGCTGACGGCTTAGGCTTAGGCCTGCTCCCCTGGAGGACATGCCCCGAGGGCTCCCAGCCTGCGGGGGGCGCACTGGGCCGCTGGTTTGGCTATAAAGGTGAACTGAGGTGAGAAATCTTACCGGTGACGTGTGCCCGCAGGGCACCGGGAAGGGAAGGGGCTGCCCATGCCTCTGGGCGTAGCGGCCCGTCTGCGGGGGCCTGGCTCCTGTAAGGGGAGGGGAAGGTTCCCGAACCTGAGTGATGGGACACTCTGTGCCTGTCCCGGGCTGCAGGCATGTGGGCCTTTCTTACTGGGGGCACTGGCCAGTTTCCGTGTCGCCCGCGGGCGTGTGCCCACAGAACCGGGGACCCCGGGCCACCAGAGTGTCCCCCGCACAGAACAGCCTCCGAACCACAGGGGCGCAGCCTGGCAAAGCAGAGCCGCTTCTGGCGAGGGGAGACCCTGGAGCGGGAACCCCGAAGGGAGCCCGATTCCGGCTCCTTCCTAACGGTCCAGTCTGAGCGCCGGCTGTCCCGTCTCCTCCGTCCTCTGCGTGTCCCGCGGTGGCGACTGGGCCCACATGTGGCTGCTCCTTGCGGGGGGCTCAGCGTCTCCGCCTTTGTCCTCGGGGCGAAGCCGGGCACAGAGCGGCCCCCCGGGAGGGCTGAGGCCACCGAGGGTGGCAGCTGTGCCATAGCCGCGGCCTCTAATCCCCGAGACACTGTTCCAAGTGCAGTCTCCCAACTTAGCTGTCTTTCTTTCTTTCTTTTTAAAAAAATATATTTTATTAATTTTTTTTACAGAGAGGAAGGGAGAGGGATAGAGAGTCAGAAACACGGATGAGAGAGAAACATCGATCAGCTGCCTCCCGCACACCCCCTACTGGGAATGTGCCCGCAACCCAGGTACATGCCCTTGACCGGAATAGAACCTGGGACCCTTCAGTCCGCAGGCCGACGCTCTGTCCACTGAGCCACACCGGTTTCGGCCCAGCTAAGGTTTCTAAGTGAATTTCAGGTAGTTTATAGGTACTCAGGCCGGTTAGCACATCCTGTGCGCAGGGGTGAGACGAGGCGAGGGCTGGCCAGAGAGAGCGGGGCTCCGAGCACCGGCCATGGCTGTGGCCTCCGGTTGCCGCCTCCCTCCTCTCCGGCCTTGTGCTGCCCTGAAGCTCATTGCCCTGGGAACACCGGGCCCCAGGCCCCGCTCTGTCCCCGCCGTCGCCGTGGGCAGCTCGCGGGAGCGCTTTGTAAGTTCGCTCTGTCAGCCGGGTGCTCGGCTCCGGGGCGCAGCGGAGGTTTGGAAAAGGGCGAAAGTGAGTTCTCAGAGCGCACCCCTCCCCGCCGCCCCGTCCTCCCGCCCGTCTTCAAAGGCGCCGAGAGACGAGGGCCCCTGATGAGCCCCGAGATGAACGGCTTTCAGACGATCAGAGATGAAAAGGGAAGACATCGAATAGCAGGGACTCGGGGGATGTCACCGCCGACTCCCTCAAAGCTCCCGAGAGCCTCTGCCGGCCGGGGACGCGGGCGTGACGGGGCACCTGGGGGGGGGGGGGCGCGTCCGTCGGAGGTCACGGTGACATTGTGTGCGCTCCGTGTGCAGAGCGAGGCCGAGGTGACCTGGGCGGGGGGGGGGGGGGGAGGACGGGGACAGGGACACGCTGAGAAGCCGTGAGCCGTGATGAGTGGGGAGAAGTCACGGACGTCTGGGGAGCCGTGAGATGCGTCCGCGCCAGCTGGCTGTTCAGAGCGACTTTGTCTTTCCGGGTTTCACTTTTATTTTTGTCCATCCTCACCCAAGGATATTTTTCCATCGGTTTTTTTAGAGAGGGCGGAAGGGAGGGGAGAAACGGAGACGTCAGAGCGACAGGGACGCATCGGTTGGTTGCCTCCTGCACGCACCCTAGCCGGGGCCGCCAGGGAACCTGCAACCCAGGCACGTGCCCTTGACCGGAATCAAACCCGGGACCGACCCCTCAGTTCGTGGGCCGATGCTGTGGCCGCTGAGCCAAACTGTGGCCAGGTCTGTTTTTGTTTCGAAATACTACGTATCTTTTTCTTTTTTTCTTAAAAAATATGTTTTATTGATATCTTACAGAGAGGAAGGAAGAGGGATAGAGTTAGAAACATCGATGAGAGAGAAACATCCATCAGCTGCCTCCTGCGCACGCCCCACTGGGGATGTGCCCGCAACCAAGGTCCATGCCCCTGACCGGAATCGAACCCGGGACCTTTTGAAGCTCTATCCACTGAGCCAGGGCTGTTTTTCGTTTTTAAATACAAAGTACCCTTTTCTTAAGTGAACCCTGGGCGGCACCAGCCTCCCGGGACATCCTGCGAGGCCACCAGGCAGTCTGGGGGTGCGCTCGGCTCATTCAGGCCCCCCAGGGGGTCCCCAGGGCCCCGAGGGCCTGTGCTCTGAGGCTGAGCGGCGGGAACTCAGCCGTGGTGTCCGCATTCCTCCAGCGCTCCTGTGCTGAGCGCTGCGTGCCTCTAGGACACGCTCGACCGTGTGGAGCGGTTTTAGTTCAGAAGGAGCAGAAGGAGCCCATTCCCCGTGTGCCCCCCCCACACACACCCCCCGGTCCGCCGTGCGGGTTCCTCGTGCGCTCCCGTTCCTTTGAGGTTTGCATCTGTGTTCACGGGCGACGCCGGCCGGCCTATGGTTTTCTCTCCCTGTGGCGGGCGGCTGTGGTTTGGCGTTGGGGTTCCCCGGGGGGGGGGGGGGGGGCGGCGGCGGCCGTGCCTGGGGCGGCTCCCTGCAGCCCGGGCGGGAGGAGCCCCGCCGGGCACCCGCAGACTCGGTTCCAAGGCGGCTCTTGCTGCGAGCCCTCGGCCTCAGGCTCCGCACCTGTAATGCGAGCACAGGAATGGCCGTCCACGCAGAGCCCCCTCCCCTCTCCCCGCCGACTCCCGTGCACGCCGTGGCCTGAGCGCCGGGGACTCGGTGCGCCCCGGCCCGTGTGGGGACTCGAGGCCGAGCCCTGGCCCGCAGCCCGGCCACCTCTCACCGAGCCCGTCCCTCCCCCTGCCACGGGGTGGCCGCGTCCCCCTGCCCGTGGAGCTGGCCAGCCGTGCGGGCAGGTGCGGGGCAGGCGCGGGCCGCACGCGTGTTCCCGGACAGGCGTGCTGCGCGTCCAGCCCCCATGGCGGCGGCGGCGGCGGCGGCGGCGGGCGGTGACCTTCCCGCAGAGCCGGGAAGCCGACGGCCATTGACCGCGCTCTCTTTCTTCCGTCAAGGACAAAAGGAGCTACTCCTGCCCCGTGTGTGAGAAGTCGTTCTCGGAAGACCGGCTGATAAAGTCGCACATCAAGACGAACCACCCGGGTAAGGCCTGCAGCCGGGAGCGGGGGACCCATCCGTCCGGAAACACTTGCCCTCGCGTCCGAGCGGCGACACCCATCAGCCGCTTCGCGTGGAGCGAGGAGGGCGGGCGGGAGGAGGGAGCCAGGGAAGCCGTCCTCCTTGTTTAGAGCGGGGAGCGTATAGCGTTAGTGCCTCGCTGTCCCCTCCCCCCGCGGTCAGAGCCCCCCCTCCCCCCGAACACGAACTGCGGGGGCCTTCCTGTGGGTCAGCTCGGGCGGATCTGAGCAGCTCCCACCCCGGAGCCCAGCGCCAGCGTGGTGGGCGGGGAGGGCGTGGCTCCCGCCCGGGCCCAGGCGCCCCCGTGAGTCGGAGGGACCGTCACCTGTGGTCAGTTCCAGCCACTCGGATGCGGGAAGACGAGGCCTGAGCCTTTGTATCTTGTCGTCTCCGCCCCCACCGCTTGGGATTCATCTCCATTCTGTCAGATTCATCCCTGTTTACTTTTTAAATGTTTTAAAAAGATGTTTTTATTTATTTTAGTAAGAGAGGAAGGGAGAGGGATAGAGAGAGAGAGACGTCATCGGCCGGCTGCCTCCTGCACGCCCCCTGCTGGGGACTGAGCCTGACGGGGAATTGGACAGCAGCCTCCTGGTTCACCTGCTCATTGCCCCCGACCCGCACCAGCCAGGCAATTCCTGTTTCCTTTTAGGGTGCTCTCAGAGCCCCTCGGGGAGGCACGGTGGCCCAGGTGTGGGGCAGGCCCCCCAACCTCCCTCCCCGCCTCCCCGCGTGCCCCCATCCCATGCGCACACCCCTGTGCTCCGGTTGTTGAGACGGTCCCCGAGGTCTCTCGTCCTCCTCCGGGGGGCTCCCAGCACCCCCAGCGGAGTCCTCAGTTGCCAGCATGTTGTCCCAGTTTCCTGTGTCAGCCCCCAAGCTTCGTTTTCCCTGGGATGTTAAAGCACACCCAGACATCATGTCATCCCCACAAACGAGCTTCGTGGGCGTCTAACAAGGATCTTGTCAGCATCGCCGCAGGCCCCATTGAACAGCGGGATCCCACTCCCCCGCTTCCACTCGGATCATCCCCCCACGACACAGGGTGGTGCCTGCCCATCCCCCCACGACACAGGGTGGTGCCTGTCGCAGTTGGCGTGTTGGAAGCCAGGCCCACGCCTGGCTCTCGGGGTGTGTCCCTGAGGGGTCGGGGCTCTCCCAGGACACGCTGGCCCCCTGCGTGTTTCCCGTGACGTGGTTTTGTCGGGGGACCCGGGCAGGGTCACGTTGCGCGTTGATCCGATGTCTTTGCGCGCATCCCTCCCATGCCGTGCACGTGGGCGTTTGGATTGGAGACCTGCTCAGATTCTGGGGTAACGGTTCAGGCAGCGCTCCTGTCGGGACCCCGGGCGGCCTCCTCTGTGCTGCCGGGCCCGGCCCACGGGCTCAGGTGCCGCCGCGCGGGGCCCGGCTGCCGTGGTGACGCCCGCCCCCCTTGCAGAGGTCTCCATGAGCACCATCTCCGAGGTGCTGGGCAGGAGGGTGCAGCTGAAGGGGCTGATCGGAAAGCGGGCCATGAAGTGCCCGTACTGCGACTTCTACTTCATGAAGAACGGCTCCGACCTGCAGCGCCACATCTGGGCCCACGAGGGTGAGTGTCCCCGGGCAGCGCGGGTGCTGCCGCCATCGGGAGCGAGTCTGGGGCGGCCACGCCCCTGTCTCTGCCGTGGAGCTCCTCGCACCCGGAGAAGCGTGTCCGTCCATCTCTTCGACCAGGGACTCGGCTACGCCTCTAGTTGCAATTGCGTGGTGTGCGGCTCTTCATAGCTCTCCTTAAAAAAAAAAAAAAAAATATATATATATATATATATATATATATAATATACACACACACACTATTGATGTTTTACAGAGAGGAAGGGAGAGGGATAGAGAGTTAGAACCATCGATGAGAGAGAAACATCGATCAGCTGCCTCCCGCACCCCCCCCCCCCCCACTGGGGATGTGCCAGCAACCAAGGTACATGCCCTTGCCTGGAATCGAACCCGGGACCCTTCAGTCCGCAGGCAGACGCTCTAGCCACTGAGCCACACCGGTTTCGGCTCTTCAGAGCTCTCCTTAAAGACATCGCCGGGAGGCCCTGCACCAGGCAGCAAGGCCCCCTCAGTCACCGCAGTACCGCCGGTGCCCACAAGGGCGCGCTGTGCTGGCGCCGCTGAGCAGCTGTGGTGGTCGGACCTCAGCCCTCTGTTCCCACCCAGGGGGAGGATGGGAAGGTGGAAGAATTGGGTGCAGATGGAGCACAAGGAGGAGGAATGGAGATTTCAGAGAGGAACGGAGAGGGAGAGAGAGAGAAACATCAACGATGAGAATCATTGATTGGCTTCCTCCTGCATATCCCACAGAGGATCAGGCCCACAAGCCAGGCGTGTGCCCTGACGGGAATTGAGCCGTGACCTCTGGTTATAGGTCGATGCTCACCCCCCGCGCCACGCCGGCCGGCCCCACGGGTGTTTACCGAGGCCCTGGGTGGTTTGCTTTTGTTCAGTGTAAGGCGGTTGAGTGGATCTGAGGAGCATCCGGGGGATGAGCTGCTCGGGCCGGGCCCTCAGGGCTGTGGGGAGAGGCGTGTAGACTCACCCTGCGGTGGCCTGAGCCGCACAGCAGGCTGAGAGCCACGGCCCTGGGCACAGAGACGGGGAAGCAGGGAGGTGCTGGAGGAGGGGGACGAGGTGCGAGGGGAGGCCTGGGAGGATCGGGAGGAGAGGGCGGCCCAGGCGGGGGTGCAGCTGGGAGCAGCGGGTGTGTTTAGGGCAAGCACTGTGCTGCTTGGCTCAGGAGGGGGCGGGCACACACACATACACACACGCGCACATACGTACACGTACACGTGTGGGCACACATGTCCTGCCTCTCCCCTCGCAGGCGTGAAGCCCTTCAAGTGCTCGCTGTGTGAGTACGCGACGCGCAGCAAGAGCAACCTCAAGGCGCACATGAATCGGCACAGCACGGAGAAGACGCACCTCTGTGACATGTGCGGCAAGAAGTTCAAGTCCAAGGGGACGCTGAAGAGCCACAAGCTGTTGCACACCGCAGACGGTGAGTACGCGCCCCCCGTCCCGTGTGGCGTGCGGCTGCACCCCAAGGCGGCAGGAGCTGTGGGTGTCGGGGCAGGTGAGGGCACAGCTTGTGGAATTTTCGTTCTGAGGGGCAGCAGCTGCGGCCCCAGGTTCGTCAGTGCTAGAGCCGCGCCTGACAGCGCCAGGGACTGTGCGTGTGCGTGTGTGCGTGCGTGCATGTGTGTGTGCGCGTGTGCCTGCATGCGTGCATGTGTGCGTGTGTGTGCGTGCATGTGTGTGTGCGTGTGTGCATGTGTGCGTGTGTGTGCATGTGTGCGTGGGTGTGTGCGCGCGTGCGTGCATGTGTGTGTGTGTGTGTGCGTGTGTGTATGTGTGCATGCATGTGTGCGTGTGTGTGCATGTGTGCGTGTGCGTGCGCGCGTGCGTGCATGTGTGTGCGTGTGTGTGCAGGGTGGGAGAGCGTGGGAGGGTTCAGGGAATGGAAGATCCTCGGAGGCCTTGGCCTTTGGCTCTGCAGCAGCAACCCTCTTCAGCCCTCCATCCCCGAGCCTGCGGCGCTCGGGGCGTCCCTGATCCCCCCGCCCCCCCCCCGCCCGGCGCTCCACTGGGGGCGCCTTTCATCCCAGCCCCGTCGGGGTTTCCCGTCCGTCCGCAGCGGGGCTGAGTCCAAAACACAAACTGCCGGGCAGCCTTGACCTTGGTAACGTGTGAAGCGGATCTCTGATTTCATTCTTTGGTTAGGAGCCATTGACCAGGTTCTCACTGTGCCCGGCCCTGAAGGTGGGTTCCGGGGGCGCAGGCCGGAAAGGGGCGGCTCCTGCTTCAGGGCGGTGATTGCCGCCGGGAGGAGAGCATGTGCCTTAGAGGCAGGCGCTGGGGTGGGAGGAGAGGGAGTGGGGAGGCCGCCTCAGTCCTGGCGGGGGCCTCGGGCACAGGGGCCGGGGGGTCGTCCCGGGGTCTGGGCAGAGCCAGGACGGCGAACTGTAGGAAGATGGACAGCTGGACCTAAAAGGCCTTTAACGTTTTTTAAAATGTATTTTACTGATTATTCACAGAGAGGAAGGGAGAGTGATAGTTAGAAACATCGATGAGAGAGAAACATTGATCAGCTGCCTCCTGCACACCCCCCACTGGGGATGTGCTTGCAACCAAGGTACATGCCCTTGACCAGAATCGAACCTCGGACCCTTCAGTCTGCAGGCCGACGCTCTATCCACTGAGCCACACCGGTTCCGGCGGGCCTTTAGCGTTTTGTATTGTCCTTTACGTCCGGTGAGCGACTCGGGACGCTCCGTGTAACAGACTCAGCTGTGTTTGTCCGTGTGTCGTTACTCGGCATCGTCACACGGGGGAGTTGGGGTTTATGATGAGTGTCCCAGTGACTTCAATAAGGATTTGTTATTTCAGAACTTAGAGGTGAGGTGGCCGTTGGAGCCTACGATAGGGGCGTCCCGAGGACCCCTTCCCACCGCGGGACTCTCGTGGGGTCCGGCAGGAACGGGGCCGGCTTCGGGTCCCTGTGGGAAGGACGGAATGCGCAGCTGGGATCTGTCAGGCTGAGGAACCGGGCTCCTGAGGCAGAGGAGAGCCGGGGCCAGAGCTGTTCCGCATGAGCAGAGGGCGGGAACCCCCCATCAAAACATGAACAAAGGCAGTGACAGCGAAGCAGCCGTACCCGAGGACTGACAGCAGCGCGTCATGTGACCGCTATGCCTTCCACCTCTGCGCGAGCAGGAAGCCTCACTATCGCACCCGTTCCTCTTGGGGAGCCGGGAGGGGCGTGAGCTTGACGTCTCGCCCTCTCTGAGCCTCATGCCGGAGGGTGCGGGGCGGTGTTGAGACAGAGGTCCCAGTGTGCTCTCCCGGCCAGCCTCGGAGCCGACCCCTTTCCCCCAGCTGTCTGCACCTCCCCCGCAGGTGCTCCCTGGAGACCCATTCCGGCCTTCAGGCCTTTGCTCCAGGCCCCCTTTCTGGGGACCCCTTCCTTCTCTGGAGACTGTGTTACAGAGCCGCACCCCACCCCCAGGGCAGCTCGGCTTCCCTCGTTCTTCCAGTCCCTCCTTGGCGGACCTTCCCCTCCGGGGGCGCACTTTTCTCCATCGTTCCGGTCTCCGCCTCTGGTCCCTCCACTCCCGCTGCCTCTCCCCGGCCTTCCTCTGGGCGCGGGGTGCTCTCCGCTACAGGGTTTGTACCCGGCCCTGACACTGCGTCTTACGTTCAGGGGGGTTTGCTGGTGGGATTTTTGTTGATTCAGTGACTGGGGAGAAGCAGCAACAGCGTAAGGGGCTGCACAGGGGCGGGGACGCCGCAGCAGGGAAACCGGGCCGTGACCCCATCACACCTCCCAGCTCCCTTCGGCCCGCGCTTGCGGGTTCGGTTCGCTGCACACGGGAGGGGAGCTCGCTGTCAAGTGGGTCTTCGCGGCGTCTTTTGATGCAGCGGAGAGGAATTCAGCAATTACCCGTCCTTTACCTGCCTGTCAGTCTGATTGCTCCCATTCACGGGCGTCCAGAGAGCGGCCTGTCCCTGCTTGTTCGTTGCTGCTCCCCGAGGGGCTCGGCCCCGGGCCTGTGAGGGCTGGGCCATCGGGGAAGGCTTTGCTGCAGCAGTTTGCCCGTCCACGTGCACCGAGAGACGCCGATCGGCGAAGGGCCCGCCGAGACCCTTTGTACAGGCGGGAACTCACCGCAAAGAAACCGTGTGTGCCACGCGCCCCCCCCTGACTTTAAAGAAAGCGTAGATGTGCGCGTGTTTGTGTGTGAATCTGCTCGCCCGCGGCAGGCGGGGCCGGGGTGCTGCACACGGTGCCTCTGTGTGTCCTCGGCAGGCGTCTCTGATCACGAAGTGAAGAGCGCTTTACGGCCCAGCCAGTGCCTCCGCATCCCCCTCCAGCCCGGCCGCCCTCCCACGCCGGAGGTCAGAGGGTTCTGGGGGGACGGGCCGGAGGCGTTATCAGGCGTCACGCACCCTCACCTGTGGGGACCGGCCGGCCGCCTTGTGGCTGCGCCCCTTCCTGCTGGCTCCCCCGAGACCCCCAGCTCCCAGCGACGGGTGTCCTCGGGTGCCTGGGCTCCGGGCCCGGCCCTGCCTGCGCACGCAGGACGGACGGGGCCTGGCACCTCTCACCCGCCCTCCCCTCTCCCCAGGGAAGCAGTTCAAGTGCACGGTGTGCGACTACACGGCGGCCCAGAAGCCCCAGCTGCTGCGGCACATGGAGCAGCACGCCTCCTTCAAGGTAAGACCCCCCGCAGCCTTTCCGAAGGGGGCGCCCCGCTCTGGGCCCTGGGCTCACGGAGGAGGGAGCTGGGCCGGGGGCTCTGGTCAGGAGAGGCATCCTCTGTCCTTCGCCAGTGGAGGCCGGGAGGCGTCTGCAGAGGGGCCCCCCGGGAGGAGGCACGCTCTTGCCCTCAGACACTGCAGGGATTGAGGGGAAGGAACGGGGCGATGGGGAGGGGAGGAAGGAATGGAGGGATGGGGAGGAGAGGAAGGAATGGAGGGATGGGGGCGAGAGGAAGGAATGGAGGGATGGGGAGGAGAGGAAGGAATGGAGGGATGGGGAGGAGAGGAAGGAACGGGGGATAGGGAGGGGAGGAAGGAATGGAGGGATGGGGAGGAGAGGAAGGAATGGAGGGATGGGGAGGAGAGGAAGGAATGGAGGGATGGGGAGGGGAGGAAGGAATGGAGGGATGGGGCGAGAGGAAGGAACAGGGCGATGGGGAGGGGAGGAAGGAATGGAGGGATGGGGAGGAGAGGAAGGAATGGAGGGATGGGGGCGAGAGGAAGGAATGGAGGGATGGGGAGGAGAGGAAGGAATGGAGGGATGGGGAGGAGAGGAAGGAACGGGGGATAGGGAGGGGAGGAAGGAATGGAGGGATGGGGAGGAGAGGAAGGAATGGAGGGATGGGGAGGAGAGGAAGGAATGGAGGGATGGGGAGGAGAGGAAGGAATGGAGGGATGGGGCGAGAGGAAGGAACAGGGCGATGGGGAGGGGAGGAAGGAATGGAGGGATGGGGAGGGGAGGAAGGAATGGAGGGATGGGGCGAGAGGAAGGAACAGGGCGATGGGGAGGGGAGGAAGGAATGGAGGGATGGGGAGGGGAGGAAGGAATGGAGGGATGGGGCGAGAGGAAGGAACAGGGCGATGGGGAGGGGAGGAAGGAATGGAGGGATGGGGAGGGGAGGAAGGAATGGAGGGATGGGGAGGGGAGGAAGGAATGGAGGGATGGGGAGGAGAGGTAGGAATGGGGCATTGGGGATAAGGATGTGTGTCCTCTAGTCTAGGAGTCCTTAGTGAATCCGACCCGACAGTGGTGCGGATGCCCGTGTGCTCGAGGGCGGGACACGTCCTGGGAGACGCGCCTGGCCACGCGGTGTGTCCTCTCCACAGAGCCTCTCCCGGCCCCCCCCCCCCCCCCCCCCCCCCCCCCCCCCCCCCCCCCCCCCCCCCCCCCCCCCCCCCCCCCCCCCCCCCCCCCCCCGCAGGGAGCGCCTCCCGGATCCGCCTGTGCTCTCAGAGCCGGTTCCCCGGACGAGGGCCGGCCCGGCCTGTCTTCCCCTCCACGCCCCGCTCCCACCGTTTCTGCCCCGTGCGCACACGTGTCCCGGCCAGCGCGGGCCGTGTGCATTTGTCTGTGGTCTGTGAGGCTTCAAGGGCAGCGGGAGGCTCTGAGTTCTGGAAAGCAAGTCAGAAATGAGGTGTGTGGCTGTGCACGTCTGACACACACGCACTCATGCACACGCACACACACGCACACACACGCACACACACACACACACACACGCACACACACACGCACACACGCACGCACACACACACGCACACACACGCACACACACGCACGCACACACACACACGCACACACACACGCGCACACACACACGCACACACACACACACGCACACACACACGCGCACACACACACGCACACACACACGCACACACACACGCACACACACACACACACACGCACGCACACACACACACACGCACACACACACGCGCACACACACACGCACACACACGCACACACGCACAATCCGTCTGCAGCCAGCAGTTTGCTAGGTCTGTCCGTTTTGCAAACTGCTCAGCGGGACGCGCTGCTGACCTCGCTCCTCACCGCGGACTTGGCGCTGAAACCGGCCGGCCTGGGAGGCCCAGTCCCGGCCCTCCATCTGCCGCTGCCCGGCCCGGCCTGGCCTCTCTCCGGGCCCGGAGCCGTGTGGGAGGCCAGCTCGCTCTCTCGATCGGGAAACCAGGCGGACCGTGGTCTGGAAGAGTCCGTGACGTGGCATTTCGGTGCCGTGTGTTCGCCTCCCGCCGATCCGCAGTGAGCGGGCATCGCCGTTGGCAGATTGAACCGCGTTCAGCTCGAGCGTCTGCACCAACGCCTGAGACGGGGCGTGCTGGGGAGGGAGTGGTGTTGCTGGGTTCTATCCCGGTCTCTGTCCGAAGGAGCTGGTCCCTCCCGCTCGGCCTCCCCCGGCCCGACCCCACCTCCCTCGCTGCTTTGAGCCTGCAGCCGCCGTCTAGTTATCAGAAACAGGCTCGGCAGCCGGCACGTGGCCCAGGGTCCGAGGCGTCCCTGAGCCCCGGGCAGGTCTGTGGGCCGGAGAGGCCTGGCTTTGGGTCTGCTTTCAGCTCTCCGCTGGGGAGGAGGGGTGCTCTGAGGTCCCAGTTCCCCTCTCTCCCCGAAGCTCCTGTGGTTGGCGGGGCGGGCGGGTCATTCAATTGTTAGCACTGAGGTGTCTCTGCTGAAAACCTGAGGCCGCCTTCTGCTTCCTTGTGTCTGAGGCTTTTTAAAGCACTCCTGGAAAAAAAAAAAGAAAAGAAAATTGGATCGACTTAAGTTAAATTAAAATCCCGTCTGTCTAATAACTCGCGCCGTCGGCTCTGGAAATGCTGCATTTTTGACGGCGCGGGGGTTACAGGAGATCGATGGCGGGAGGACGTGGGAGAGGCCTCCGAGCTCCGGCGCGAGGAGCAGTCGGCGGTGATGAGAGCGGCCTCGTGCCCCCCCCCCCCCCCCCTCGGCCTGGGGTACCCGGGTTCACAGCATCACCCCTCCTCGCTGTCGCATCAGTCTCTGCCTCGTTTGATAACAGGAGGACTTCTGTGCTGGAGGTACCCTCATAGGGCAGGACCTGCTTCAGTGGAGCTCTGTGCTTGTCGAAGGACGGGGAGGCCTGGCCTCAGCCCGGCTGGGGTGGCGCAGTGGCCGAGCCCCCGCCCCCTGCCCTTAGGGCTCCACCTGGGCTGGGCTCACCTCCCCCTGACCACCCTCCCTGTCCCCACAGCCTTTCCGCTGCGCCCACTGCCACTACTCCTGCAACATCTCGGGCTCCCTGAAGAGGCACTACAACCGGAAGCACCCCAACGAGGAGTACGCCAACGTGGGCGCCGGGGAGCTGGCCGCCGACGCGCTCGTCCGGCAAGGTAGGCCCACGCCGGCCCGGGGCCCGCGCTGCCCCCGCCAGCCGGTGTCTGCGGAGCCGTGGCATCTGGTCACGGCTGAACGTGCCTGCCGTTCCTTCTTCATCGTCGCCACGTCACCCTCCTCCTCCCCCTCCTCCTCCTCCCCGTTACTATTCACCAGCCTTCCTTCTTGGCCGTATTGGAGCCTCCTGAAAGGAAATGTGAAACAAAGCTGTCACGATGTACCCACACATCCCCTCGGCCCCCCTCTCGTGCGTCCGCACTGCCTCTTGCCGTGTCCCAGCATGCACTTCGCAGCCACGGGAGGTCATAGTTTCCTCTGTTTCACACTGACCGGCACGGATGTGCTGCTTCCTTTTGGTCTTCCTCGTCTTTCTGTTTTTTAAAAAATATATTTTACTGATTTTTCACAGAGAGGAAGGGAGAGGGATAGAGAGTCAGAAACATCGATGAGAGAGAAACATCGATCAGCTGCCTCCTGCGGGATGTGCCCGCAACCAAGGTACATGCCTGTGACCAGAATCGAACCCGGGACTTTTCAGTCCGCAGGCCGACGCTCCATTCACTGAGCCACACGGGTCTCGGCCCTCAGTGTCTCCCGAAGGCTCTCTGGGACCAGCAGCCAGGCCTCTCTGACCGATCCACACTCCTGCGGCTGGGTGTTGTGGGTTCCAGGCTTTTCCGGTATCGCAATTGCAGAGACTGCTGTGGCAAGCGTGTTTATAGGGGGCCTTCTTTAGAGGGGGGCTCACACATATCTACCGAGCCCTCAGGTTGCTTACCCAGAGAAGGGAAAACCATCCAGAACAGTCACACCAGAGAGGTTGGGTGGAGCCGCTCCTGCGACGGAGAAGGTTGAGGTTTTGGGCTGCTTTTTTCAAAGCCATCAGCCCCGTGTCCCCGCTTGGGCGGGTTCACCGCGTATTGCCGAATACGCTGTTGCCACACAGAGAAATGCCCCCGGGCTTTGTCCGCGCTTGGTCCGCTCAGCGGACGGGGTGCAGCGCGCGGTGCCCAGCTGCTGCTCGTGCCCGAAGGTCAGGACCCAGACGGGTCTCCCGGGGAAGGTCAGGTTTGCTAGCGCACCTGTACACAGCGGCTCTGGCGGGAATCCGTTTCCTGGCCTCTGCCAGCTCGTAGGGGCCCCCACACTCCTTGGCTCCAGCGCCTCCCGTCACCTTCAGAGCCTGCGATGGCCAGCAGCCTCGTGTCCCTGTGCTGCACCCCCTTGCCTTCTTGGAGGCGCTCTGGGGTTACACTGGAATCCTCACCCCTCTCCAGATCCTTCCCCGCATTCCCGCCACTGGAGGGCAGCACCCTCTCAGTGATAAGGGTGCCATGTCATCCAGGCCGTCCTGCCGCCTGCTTGTGGGAGGTGGGAAGGGAGCACCCGCCTTTTCACCTTAGAGAGAACGCCCCTCCCCGGGAGGTTCAGAAGTAGCTCTGGTCGCATGAGCTGGCACGCCTTCCCGCCTCGACTCCCCAGCCCAGTGCTGTTCCCCAGCCCGGCCGTCCCCAGAGACAGACGATTGAAAATGAAATTGAGTTTTCACTCATCAGCCACCACAAAGGAGCACGAGGACTCCGCGCCCGAAACTCCCCCGGAATACGTTCCGTTCCCAAAAGAGCAGAGGAGGCCGCGATCGATTTTGAAAATTGCTCCTGAAATGCAGTTCTGCCTGTCATCGGGCCTGATGGGAATGCCGGTGTGGGGTGCAGTTCTCGGGCCGGGCGCTGCCCATCAGCCCAGGTGCACCCCCCGACCTTTTGCTGTGCCCGGCCGGGGAATGCCATGGAGTGAGCTTGAATGAGTTTCCTGGTTCCTTAATGAACATCGCTGCGGCTACGGTGGGAGTTTTAATCAACGCGGGGGCATTATCATACTAATTTTAATTTAAACGTAACGTAACGATGTTCTCCTCCCTCAGCTAGTTTTCCATAAGGAATCTTTGTTGTTGTTGTCAATCCTTACCTGAGGACATTTTCCCATTGGTTTTTAAAGGAATGGAAGGGAAGGGAGTTGGGGGGGGGAGAGAGATGGAGAGAGAGAGAGATAGAGAGAGAGAGAGACATTGATGTGAGAGAAACGCGTTGATTGGTTGGCTCTCACAGGTGCCCCAAACAAGGTCAGGGATGGCACCTGGCGCCCTGGCATGTGCCCCCGATCAGGAAGGAACAGGACCCTCCAGCCCGAGGGCGGAGCTGCCCACCGGCCCGTGATCCCACGTGACCGCCCGCGTGCAGCCTGAGGCGGTTTGCTGCCTCCTTCCCAGTCTTTACAGAACCAGCGTCCCATTTCCCAAGAAGAAAAAAGGGTGACGAATCTCGCACCCCGGGAGCTTTAAAAAGCGATCGTAGGGAAATGCGATTTTAATGGATGACGAGTAAATGATAACAACGCTTTGTTATCCTCTGGCCACGAGAAATCACGCTCGTTCAGTTCCGCCTGAAAAAGGGAGGACTCGGACCGTCATGCAGTGGCGTCTCTCGGAGCGCCTCTCCTGGGACGCGGGCTTGGAGGGTGGCGTCTGCGGCTCTCGCTCTGCCCGCTCCGCCCGAGAGCCGGGTGGAGAGTCACCTCTGGGTCGCTCCCGGTGTCTCCGGCCGTGGAGGCGCTGTGCCGTTTGGGGAACAGCGACACGAGAGAGGACCCGTGCAGACACACCACCGCAGGTCTGACTGCCCAGCGCACGTCAGCTACAGCGGACCTTTTAAAGTCCGTACTTTCCGCCCATGGGCGGCGGGACCCGGCTGTGGACCCCGCGTCTGCGGTCGGCGGGCAGACTCGTGGGCTCTGCACGTGCCCGCTCAGCGAGTGGGGGAACCCTCTCTACAGCCTCTGCCTTGAGCAGCGTGCCCGCGGCTCTCCGTTCCCGTGCCAGGCGCGCCCCGATCGAACGTGGGGCTCTGGCGGGAGGGGGCCCCCCCCGCTGACGGCCTGTGTCCCCCTGCAGGAGGCCTCAAGTGCCCCGTGTGCAGCTTCGTGTACGGCACCCGCTGGGAGTTCAACAGGCACCTGAAGAACAAGCACGGCCTGAAGTTGGTGGAGAGGGAAGGAGAGCCCAAGTGGGAGGTGAGGCTGCGAGGGCGCCGGCCTGGCCTTGCTCGGCCAGAAGCGAGCCAGGCCCCCGGTTCCTGGCTGGGCGGCCCGGGCACCTTGGCACACCCCGTCTCCTGGCCCTGAGTGTGCCCGGGAGGCCGAGCCCTCCTGGGAGCTGAGCGCTTCCTCCGGCTGGGGCGCTGCGTGAACGTGGCCGCCACAGCGCTCCCCGAGCCCGCCCGCCACTGAGCGCGCTCACGGGGGTGAACGTGGCCGCCACAGTGTTCTCTGAGCCCGCCCTCCACTGAGCGCGCTCACGGGGGTGCATGTGGCCGTCACAGCGGCTCCTGAGCCTCCCTTGGCACAGACGCTCTCTGTGTTCGATTTGGGTCCTGTGCCCGTCGAGTAAAAGGGAAGAGGCCCGCAGAGCGGAGGCGTGTTGAGCTCTGACGGCGCCGGG
The DNA here is from genome assembly GCA_027563665.1 of Antrozous pallidus. NCBI lineage: Eukaryota > Metazoa > Chordata > Mammalia > Chiroptera > Vespertilionidae > Antrozous > Antrozous pallidus. Next base: position 3,191,992 of record CM050510.1, read on the forward strand.
ACCTGTACTGGAGGCTTATCCGTGTTACCTAATCGCCACCGCTCCCCTGCCTTCCCTTATCCTCACCCCTGCCTCCCACCACCCCTCCCCTGCCTTCCTCCTGTCCCTACCCCTGCTTCCCCCCCACCCCTCCCCTGCCTTCCCCTATCCCCTCCCCTGCCTTCCCCTATCCCCTCCCCTGCCTTCCCCTATTCCCTCCCCTGCCTCCCACTACCTCCTTCCCTGCTTTCTCCTATCTCCTCCCCTGCTTTCCACCACCCCCTCCCCTGCTTTCCACCACCCCCTCCCCTGCCTTCCCTTATCCCCTTCCCTGCCTCCCCCCCACCCCCACCACTGTGCCCTTCCTCTGCCAGCCACGGGGCGGGAGGCGCTGGGTGTGGGGAGGAGAGGCGGTGCTGGCGCCGTGGCTGACAGGAGCCATCGGAGGAGCCTGCACAGGAGCCCCGGCACCTCTCTTTCTAGTCTGCGGGGCTGTGCGGGCAGGGCGTGCGGTGGGGCTGCCCGCCAGAGCGGGGTCTCCCTCTGCCCAAAGGGGAGTTTCTCCGGAAACGGGGTGATAATTGGGGCCGCCGGTGCCTCGGGGAACGGGGATGGTGCAGCGTGCTCTGGTCTTGTCTGCTGACCCCATCCGGGGTGGGGCGGGGGCGGGGGTGGGGGCGGGGGACAGGTGGCCGTCCAGACGGTCACGCGGTGTCGTGTGCTCGCACAGCCAGCCACAGAGACCCCCGAGGGGCCGGCCGCCCCGCACCTGCGCCCCGCGGAGGCCGAGGAGGACGTGCAGGGCACCCAGGCCGCCGTGGCCGCGCTGCAGGACCTGAGATACACCCCCGAGGGCGGTAGGTGACGTGGGGGTGCCTGGGGGGCGTGGGAAGGGGGTCAGTCAGTCAGAACGTCCACGGTCAGGTGGCCCATCCTGCCCTTTACCCCGTGCCCGCCCGCCTCTCGGGGCCCCGCGGGCAGCGCCGCCTGGGGGCGCGGTGGGCGGAGGGGGCGCGGTTGCTGCCAGCCTCGACCAGGCCCTCGTCCTCCTCCCAGTGAGCGGCCGGGGGCTCAGGGCCCCGTGTCAGGAGAGCCGCGGGGGCCGCGATGGGAGGGCGGGCAGGCGTCTCAGCAGCCACCGGCTAACGTGGGTTCTGCTCTTTTAATTTTTTCAAGTACATTTTTCAATTGATTTCAGAGGGAGAGGGAGAGAGAACCATCAGTGATGAGAATCACCGATCGGCTGCCCCCGGCACGCCCCCACTGGGGACCAGCCCGCACCCCGGCCTGTGCCCCGACCGGGAACCCAACCCTCACCTCCTGGTTCACAGGCTGAGCCCGGGCCGGGCCGGTGCCAGTTTTCTGAGCGACCCGGGTGGAACCCCAGCTTCAATAGGGGTGCGGCTCTTGGCCCGGCGCTTTGACGGAGACTTGCCCGGGTGCCCGCCCGGGCCTGTGCCGTGTCTTTGGCCCCGCCTCTGCCTCGGGCGCTGCCCGGCCTCCGTCCCGAGAGGGGCCTCGCGTCCCCGCACTGGGCTCCGAGCATCCGGGCCGGGCCCCCGCTGCCGGCACTCAGGGCGCCTCTCCCCCGCAGGCGAGCGGCTGGACCCGGCCGCGGTGAACATCCTGCAGCAGATCATCGAGCTGGGCGGCGAGGCCCACGACGCCGCAGCCGTGGCCTCCGTGGTCGCCGTGGCCCCGGGGACGGTGACTGTGGTGAAGCAGGTAAGGCCTCGCCCCGCACGGCGCTGCCCGTCGGCGCTCGCCCGCCCTCCCCCCCCCCCCCCTCGCGGAACCGCCCGCGTGGGCCGGTCTCACGCGTGCCCGTCTCTGCCTGCGGTTGCCACGGACTCGTATTCCCGACCGCCCCGCGTACCGAGGCATGTGGCGGGGGGAGGTGTGATACAGTCGTGACGTCTCCGCTCATTTCCGCTCAAGCACCCCGGCTGACGGTGAGCAGGACGTGGGCACGTTGGGGCGCATGTGTCATCAGACGCCCCCTCGGGGCCTGGGGCACCGTGAGCCCACGCGGGCGGGCAGCCTGAGAGCCGGAGGGGCCACCTGGGCTGGCCCCCTAAATACCAGGCACCCCCAACCCGACCCACACCGTGTCCCTGTGCCGGTAGGAAGTGCTCCATTTCGGAATGAGGGTTACACCCATCGGCTCACCTCCTCCTCCTCTCCCAGCCTCGGGGGGTGGGGGGTGGGGGCTGCTGTCTGTCCCAGGGCAGAGCCCAATCAGCAGAGCATCCTTTTGTCTGTCCGCTTTCCTCTCTCTCCTGTCTCCTGCATCGCTTACAGAGGACTGAGTCTTGGCTACAGATACTTAAACACACAAGCACACAGTGATCCCCTCAGGCCAGGGTGGACGAAGGGCGTCTGACTCAGACTCAAGTTCAGGGTCACGGAGGCGGGGACGCGCCAGCTGCAGCCTTTTCCCTAGTTAGCCGTACTCAGGCCCTCGGCAGGAGGTGTTCAGTGGGTGCCCGCCGCTGCGACAGGACCCCGGGTCCGGGAGGCCGGGGCCTGCGCGAGGCGGGGACTCCGGGAGAAAGGGACAGCAGGCAGAGCAGACAGACAGGGTGTCCGGTGGCGGCAGGAGCTGGAGGAGCGAAGGGAGGGAGTGCTGGGCTGATGGTGAAGGTTGTGGGGCAGATCTGTGATGGGGAGCAGAAACCGGGAGAGGTGTGTGTGTGCTCAGAGCTACCCCAGCTCCTCCGTGCACTCAGCACGGAATTTTATAACGGGAGCCAAGAAGGAAAAGGGGAACGGTGAAGTTGGGGGAGGGGGAGTGTCTTGGGCTCTCACAAAGGTACTTTTTAAAATCTTTATTTGTGAAAGTATGACAGTTGTCCCCTTCCCCCCATTGACCCCCGCCAACCCACCCCCGCCCCCCACCCCACCCCAGGCCCTCGCCCCACCCTGTTGTCTGTGCCCCTGGGCTGTGCGCCTGTGCACACAAGTTCATTGGTTGATGTCTGTCCGCCCTCCCCCCCCTCCCCCGCCTTCCCTCCGAAGGTTGGCAGTCTGTTTGCGCTTCTGTGTCTTTGGGTTTCTTTCTGTTCACCGGGTTCTGTGGTGCATTAGGTTCCGCACACGAGAGACAGAGGTGTTTCTTGACGTGCCTTTCATGTCGGGGCCCCCGAGTGAGGTGGTGGGGGGTGCTAGCAGGGCAGGCAGGAGAGAGAAAAAAGCAAGACAAGTGAGGAGGGGGTGGGGAGGAGAGAGAGGGAGAGGGAGAAGGAGAGAGAGAGAGAGCGAGAGAATGCTTGCAGCCACCCTGGAGCTGGGGTTCCGGGGGCCCCGAGGGACGCAGCCCCTCCGAGAGCGGAGCCGGCAGCCGCCGGTCCCCAGGGATGAGGTCCAGGCGCCGTGGACCGGGAGGCGCCGGGGGTGCAGGCCCCGGTGGTTTGTGGGTAACCGGCACCCCCCGGTGAGGTTTTCTGTCCGGCTCTCTGTGCCGCTCATCGCTCATCTCAGGATGTGTTGGATCAGCACTTGGGGAGGACGGAGCGCCGTCCCGGGGGACACTGACTCTGCGAGGCCGCGTGACCCCCCGTGGAGAGCGTGTCAGCCGTGCTGACGGGCGAGGCCCCGAGTGAGGGGTGTGGACAGAACGGTGAGGGCAGACAGCCAGCGGAGAGGGTGGGGCCGGGTCAGAGCACGAACTCTCCCCTCCTCCTGTGGTGCGGGGTCCCCTCAGCCGCTGCCCATGGCCCCTCCGCGAAGGCCTTGGAACCCGGGGTCACCCAGGCTCAGCTGTTTGCCCTCCGATGAGTCCCTGGACCCCTAGAAGCTTTGAGTCCCCACTTGTCAACCGGGATAGACACGCTTACGCCACGCGATGTTGTGTGGCCGAGTCTGGGTGGCGTGCGGGGTGCTCACTGAGCTGCGGGGGCCGGGGGGTGCTCACTGAGCTGCGGGGGGCCGGGGGGTGCTCACTGAGCTGCGGGGGGCTGGGGGGTGCTCACTGAGCTGCGGGGGGCCGGGGGGGTGCTCACTGAGCTGCGGGGGGCTGGGGGGTGCTCACTGAGCTGCGGGGGGCCGGGGGGGTGGTCACTGAGCTGCGGGGGGCTGGGGGGGGTGCTCACTGAGCTGCGGGGGGCCGGGGGGTGCTCACTGAGCTGCGGGGGGCGGGGGGGGGTGCTCACTGAGCGGCGGGGGGCCGGGGGGTGCTCACTGAGCTGCGGGGGGCTGGGGGGGTGCTCACTGAGCTGCGGGGGGCCGGGGGGTGCTCACTGAGCTGCGGGGGGCTGGGGGACGGTGTTCACTGAGCTGCGGGGGGCTGGGGGGGTGCTCACTGAGCTGCGGGGGGCCGGGGGGTGCTCACTGAGCTGCGGGGGGCTGGGGGGGTGCTCACTGAGCTGCGGGGGGCCGGGGGGTGCTCACGGAGCTGCGGGGGGCTGGGGGACTGTGTTCACTGAGCTGCGGGGGCTGGGGGGGTGCTCACTGAGCTGCGGGGGGCTGGGGGACTGTGTTCACTGAGCTGCGGTGGCCTGGGGGACAGTCTTCACTGAGCTGCGGGGGCCGGGGGGTGCTCACTGAGCTGCGGGGGGCTGGGGGACGGTGTTCACTGAGCTGCGGGGGGCTGGGGGACTGTGTTCACTGAGCTGCGGGGGCCTAGGGGACAGTGTTCACTGAGCTGCGGGGGCCGGGGGGGTGCTCACTGAGCTGCGGGGGGCTGGGGGGTGCTCACTGAGCTGCGGGGGGCCGGGGGGGTGCTCACTGAGCTGCGGGGGCTGGGGGACTGTGTTCACTGAGCTGCGGGGGCCTGGGGGACAGTGTTCACTGAGCTGCGGGGGCCGGGGGGTGCTCACTGAGCTGCGGGGGGCTGGGGGGGTGCTCACTGAGCTGCGGGGGCTGGGGGGGTGCTCACTGAGCTGCGGGGGGCCGGGGGGTGCTCACTGAGCTGCTGGGGCGGCGGGACTGTGTTCACTGAGCTGCGGGGGCCGGGGGGGGTGCTCACTGAGCTGCGGGGGGCTGGGGGGGTGCTCACTGAGCTGCGGGGGCTGGGGGGGTGCTCACTGAGCTGCGGGGGGCCGGGGGGTGCTCACTGAGCTGCGGGGGCTGGGGGACAGTGTTCACTGAGCTGCGGGGGCTGGGGGGGTGCTCACTGAGCTGCGGGGGGCCGGGGGGGTGCTCACTGAGCTGCGGGGGCTGGGGGGGTGCTCACTGAGCTGCGGGGGGCTGGGGGACTGTGTTCACTGAGCTGCGGGGGCCTGGGGGACAGTGTTCACTGAGCTGCGGGGGCCGGGGGGGTGCTCACTGAGCTGCGGGGGGCCGGGGGGGTGCTCACTGAGCTGCGGGAGGCTGGGGGACTGTGCTCACTGAGCTGCGGGAGGCTGGGGGACTGTGCTCACTGAGCTGCGGGGGCCGGGGGGTGCTCACTGAGCTGCGGGGGACAGGGAGGGACGCCGGGTTCAGTGGGGCCGGAGGGAGTCGGGGATGGAGACCGGGCGTGCCCAGGCCGTGAGGACAGGCGGACGGCAGTGGGGGGGCTGGGGATAGAGTCCGAGAGAGGCCTTGGGAACAGCAGGCAGGGAAGCGCGCTGTGCCAGGCGGCGGAATATTCTGGAAAGGGGAACAGGGAACTGTCCAGGGGGTTGGCCCTAGAGTGGCGGCCGGCGGCCTAGGCTGCGGGCGTGCCCGCTCCGGGCCCACTCCTCCTCCGTTCACTGACCAGCAGGAGGCCTGGCCTCCTCAGCCGCGGAGCCCCGTCCCCCCTCCCCCGTGCGGACACAGTGGTGGGCGTTCAGAGGAGAAGAGCTCTCCCCGCGTGCGCCCTCCCGGCCCCCACGCTCCCTCCGTCAGGCCCCTCCCAGGGAAATGAGTCAGTGCTCGCTTCCAAAGTCCTGTGCACAGCCGTGTTCCCCTTCACGCGACGTGGGAACAAGCAGGGAGAGACGGAATAGAACAGAGGTCTCGGTTCGCCCCAGAAACACATCCCGGCCTGCGGCTCCAAACTTCCGTCCCCACTCTGTGCTCCCGCATCCTCCCCGCTGCGGAGCCGAGGGCGCCTTCCCCTCCTCTCCCGGTGCCGTGCCCCGCTGGCGGGGGCCCCTGCCACGGGGACAGCGGGGGGTCATGGCTCGTCACCCAGGGGGGCAGGGAAGGGAGCCCCGTGCTGGCTGGGAAAGAGGCGCCATGAGCAGGAGCTTGTGGGAGCAGCCCACCTCTCCCCTCTCCCCTGTCCCCTCGCCCCTGCAGTCACCGCCCCCTCCTCACCGGCCATCTGCCTGGCCACCCGCCCACCCTGCCCTGCGCCCCCGGGGGAGCGGCCCAGCCCTGCACCCCGGCTCTTCCCGCGTTGTGGTTGTGTCTCCCCGGCAGATGGGTTCCCCTGGGCACCGGGCACCGGGCGGACCGTTCCTCCCTCCGCCCTGGTCCCGGGAGAGGCCCGCGGGGGGCGGGGGGCGCGCGCTCTGAGTGGCCCCGGTGCCCCGTGCACGGGGCGAGGCCGTCAGGGCCGGGCCGGCAGCCCGGTGACGCGAGGCCTGTGTGTGTGGCTCCCGCAGGTCACGGACGAGGAGCCCGGCGCCAACCACACGGCCATGATCCAGGAGGCGCTGCAGCAGGCGGCCGTGGAGCTGGCCGAGCAGCACCACCTGGTGGTGTCCGCGGACGACGTGGAGGGCATCGAGACGGTGACGGTGTACACGCAGGGCGGGGAGCCCTCCGAGTTCATCGTGTACGTGCAGGAGGCCCTGCCGCCCGCCGAGGAGCCGGCCCCGGGGCCCTGAGGACGCTGGACGGCGCGGGGGGCCGGGCTGTGCGGGGGTCCCGGGGGCCCGGTGGGCGGATACCTGGTGCCGTCCTGGCTGCTCTGCTCCGAGCTCCTCCATCCGATACGGGACCCCCACCCCCAGCACAACCCCCCTCACCCGGAATGCTCTGCTTCTGGGAAGAGTTCTGCATCCATCCTTCAGACTGGCTCACACCGCAGTGCCCCCTTCCTTCAGAGACCCCCAGTTCCCATCAGCCTCTCCCCGAATCCGGCCCCAACTCCTGACCCACCGAGGTGCTGACTCTGCCCTTGGGACTGCGGGCAGAGCACGGTGAGAGGCGGCCGAGCGAGGGGCCCACGGGCAAGAGGAGGGGCAGGCTTACCGCAGACCCCTTCCCCCAAGTCACAGTTCCCCCTCCCCCCCCGTATCACAGTCCCCCTCCCTTCTCCCCCATATCACCCTCCCCCCTCCCCCATCACAGTCCCCTCTCCCTCCGAATCACACTCCCCCCTCCCCTCTCCCCCGTATCACAGCCCCCCCTCCTTTGTGTCACAGTCCCTCTTCCCCCCTCCCCCATATCAGTCCCCCCTTCCTCATGTCACAGTTCCCCCACCCCCTGTATCACAGTCCCCCCTCCCTCATGTCACAGTCCCCCCTCCCCTCTCCCCCATATCACCCTCCCCCTCCCCCATCACAGTCCCCTCTCCCCCCGAATCACACTCCTCCCTCCCCTCTCCCCCGTATCACAGTCCCCCCTCCTTCATGTCACAGTCCCCTCTCCCCTGTATCTCACTCCCCTTCCCCTGTATCACAGTCCCCCCACCCCCCATATTGCACTCCCCCCCCACCCCCCACCCCCGTATCAAGGCGCTTATCATGGGAGTAACCACAACTCCCTGACTCTTGCTCCGCCATTCCGGGCGGGGTCTCGGCTTTTAGTCTCGGCATTCTTTGGCTTTTAAAAAAATGCACTTTTACTATTCGCCTCCTATTCTGAGGAGGCAGGTGTGTAGAATAAAAGCAGTCTCTGCCTGAGAATTTAGGTCGGATCTTGGATTCGGCGCCCCCTTCGCCCCCCTCGGCCCGCCGCCCGGGGCCCTCGGGACGCAGCCCGTGCCCTGTCCTGAAGCATTTCGGTTTGCCCTGGGGCCCTCGCCCGTCACCTGTGCCGGCCTCTGACCCGCCGCCAGGCCAGACGTGGCAGCACCCGTCCCTTCCGCTCTGCACAGCGTGCCCACGGTCAGGCCTTGCCGCCACGCTGTGTGCTGGAGGGCCAGGCCTCCACCTTTCTGAGCCCCTGCTCTGCCCGGCACCGGCGACATCCAGGCGAGTCCCGCTGCACCCTGCCCAGCCCAGGGTCGCCTGACGTCACCCACCATCCAGCCCGCCAAGGCCAAGGTTCGTTCCCTCCAAGGACCCTTCTTGAAGGGCGGTCTCCTGCAGGTGTGTCGGCCGGTGGACGGACAGACAGACGCAGTGGCGGCCTGCAGGTTGAGGAGGGCGGGCTCCACAGCCCATGCCCGTGGCCTTCACTGCCGCCATCCTCTCGCCAGCCCCAGCAGAGCCTGAGGCGGCTCCCACACGGAGGAGGAAAGCGCGCGAGAGAGGAAGGGCGGCAGGCCTTCAGGGGAAGGAGAGACACTCCCACGTGGGAGCAGTTGAGAGCTTCCTGGAGGAGGTGGCCTGTGACCGGGTTTGTAGACCAGATGGGCTTTGCACTTGGGGTCGGGGAGGGGAAGACAGTAATAGGGGAGCTGGCCCTGGGGGCGGGATCGTGTGGGCACAGGCTGGGAGCCATGAGTCCCGTTGGATGGCTCTCAGGGGAAAGAGACAAAGATCAACAAGAACCGAGAACATGCCGAGAGGTGATGGGTGTTGATCTGCTCAGTAAGCCCTGGGGAGGTGGCATTTGCTAGACCCAGGGTGTGAAGGGCGAGCAGTCCTCCAGCACAGTGACCTCGTCCCTGCACTGGGTGTGCTGTGCACATAGTAGGGACACAGTATTTCCCTTCCTGTTGTCCATGGTGAGTCCCCAGCAGAGTCCCATGACGCACGGGGTATGTGATTCCCTCGCCTATGAGCAGAGCGAGGTTCGCACCAGCGCTGCCTCACCGAGCCGCCGCGTTGTGCCCCGCTGGCCTCCCCGCTCCGGTCCTGCCAGAGCGCCTACTGTGTGCTCGCTCACAGCCTGCAGCAGACACTGCGACCGCCTCCAGCAGCCAGGCTCGGGGTTCAGCTTACCGAGGACGCAGCTCTGGGCCCCCAGAACTCACCACAGTGGGGCGGAGGACGGAAAGGCGATGGGAGGCTGAGCGAGTGTGGGCAGGGCTGGGGCGGGCTCACTAGCCTGTCTCGGGCGGGCACCACGATCTCGGGTCCAGGCAGCGAAGGGCCAGCATCGGAGAGGCTTGGCCTAACACGACCTGCCCAGGAAACGGCGAGTGTTGCCCGCGAGAAGGAACACACCTGTCCGAGGGACTCTCTAGGTCAGCGGTTCTCGCCCTTCAGTACAGCTCCCCCCGTGGCGGTGACTCAAAACTCCTGCTGCAGATACGTTCTCCGACGGTCCTCGGCGGCCCTGCTAGCGGTTCCAAACCTGTAGGTCGCGACCCACAGGTCGAGGACCGCGGCTGTAGAGCCTAAGACTGTCGGAAAACACAGATATTTGTGATTCATCAACAGCAGCCAAATGACCGTTATGGAGTAGCAACAAAAATGCCGTTACGGTTGGGGGTCACCACAACATGAGGACCTGTGTTAAAGGGTCGCGGCGTTAGGGACGTTGAGAACCGCCGCTCTAGGGCTGTGGTCGGCCCACCCATGAGGCTCGCGGGCCACGGTTTGCCGCTTTGTTGACGAATGAGTTTGCCGGCCACTGCTCTAGGGGAACAGCCCACGTTCATTATCAGGGGCGGACAGCCCTGGTTTACAGAGGCTGCTGTCTGCACAGCACCCCTGCCCACCGAGCCTGAACCTTATGAGAGGCCCTGGCGTCACGCTTGACCAATAGGCTGAGACTTACCCCTCCCCCCGCCCAATCAGAGGGGCACAGCTACATCATTTGCATCTTTACCGACCAATCAGAGCGGCTCCATCACGACCAATTAGGATGCATGATGCTGACCAATCAGGACAGTGCTAGTTGGCCCAAACCCAAGCAGGCGCTTCCAGTTCTCAGAGGAGGGCACCCTAAGTTCTTCCAGAGGCTGCCTTTCCTGTTTGCAAAGTGTTTACCTGAGTAGTTTCTCCTTTCACCCCATTCCTACCCCGCCTCCCAGAGAGGAGCTCCTGGTGGCACTAGTTGGGTGGCTGGCCGTGTAGTTGACAGGAGCAGTACAGGCCAGGGAGGAGTGTGTGCCCGCCCAGCCCAGTGCCACGCTCTCCCGGATGGCTTCCGTCCCATCACCGGCTCCGCACGCAGCCCGCTGGTAAGTTCCAGCTGGTACTCGGCCAACCCAGCGGGACGGGGGCGAGGCAGGGGGCTAGGAAACTAAAGCTGCTGCTAGAAGGAGGCGGAGCCGGTGGAGGAGCCGGCTGTCTGGCCCCGGACCCGCTCCCCTACCCCTGAGCCTGGGTTGCAGCCAGAGACTCGGGGGCCCGGGCGTCTGGTCCCGGGAGAGGGCCCAGAGGAGGCAGGCAGGGCTCCTGGAGGCGAGGCCCACGACTTGCTGGGCATGGGAGGGAGGGCGGGGAGGAGAGGATTTTGTCACTTAACGCCATTCAGTGAGTGTTCTTAGGTGCCACTGAGTGTCCCCCTGGAGCCACTGCATCACCTGGCAACTAGGCCTGGCCCTCCCAAGCGTTTGCTCACAGCTGTGCTGGCCGAGGGGCTGTTTATCCCTGTTTCCCACCCCCAGCCCAGCCTGAGTCACTGGACACCTAGCAGGTCACTGGCCTGGGACACAGGACTCCTGTGTTGTTGGGGGAGAAGGGAGGGGCAGGGTGGGGGTCTGCTTCCCCAAGGTTTTTTCCTGGAGAAGGGTTGGCTTTTCTGACTCACCTGCTGCAATTAAAGCAATTATTCGCGCCTCCGGGGCCTTTGACTCCGTGTTTCGTCCACCTGTTGGCTCAGGGTTCTGCGCCGGGGAGGGAAGGTCTGGGCTCAAAGCCCTAGGGGGCGCCTCCTTCCGGTTTCACAATGTGTCCCGTGTGCCTGCTGTGTGCCAGGCCCCGTACCCGGCTCCTTCAGCTTTGATCCACCGGGCCCTTCGATGGAGCCGCGGGCACCGAGGCAGCCTCGCTCGCTGCGGGACGGCATTCTCGTGTCGTCCTCACAGCAGCCCTGGAAGTGAGACGCCGTCCTCAGCGTCTTATCGACCGGGACTGTCGGCACAGAGAGGTTCAGAAACTTGCTTAAGGTCACCCAGGAAGCAGCAGAGCAAGGATTTGAGCCCAGGGAAGATCTGCGCTCAGCACCAAAGCGCTGTCTGCCAACTCTTTTTCCCTCATTTAAAAAATATATGTATTTTAGCCGAGACCAGTTTGGCTCAGTGGATAGAGCGTCGGACTGCGGACTGAAGGGTCCCGGGTTCGATTCCGGTCAAGGGCATGTACCTTGGTTGCGGGCACATCCCCAGTAGGGAGTGTGCAAGAGGCAGCTGATCGATGTCTCTCTCATCGATGTCTCTCTCATCGATGTTTCTGACTTTCTATCCCTCTCCCTTCCGCTCTGTAAAAAATCAAAATATATTTTAAAATATATATATATACACATATATATGTATTTTACAGAGAAGAAGGGAGAGGGATAGAAAATCAGAAACACCGATGAGAGAGAAACATCGATCAGCTGCCTCCTGCACACACTCTACTGGGGATGTGCCCACAGCCAAGGTACATGCCCTTGACCAGAATCGAACTTGGGACCCTTCAGTCCACAGGCCGACGCTCTATCCACTGAGCCACACCGGTTTCAGCTCTTCTCCCCCTTTTACTCCTGAGAAAGGGGGGCTCCATAGGTAACCTGCAGCGGGTGACCTTGGAGGCCGGAGAGTGCTGTGTGTGGGACAAGGACCGAGTATTGGGTTCCATGGGCCACGCCGACTCCCCCATTACCTTCCAGCCCGACACCAGCGAGGCAAAGCCTAGGCATCGTGTGGCCCCGAGGCAAGAGCGGGTGTGAGCGGGAGCCGCGGGACGGGGGCCCAGGGCCAGCCCGCAGACAGTGCGGGGCCGGGCGGGAGGTGGCACAGCCTTGTGGGGTCCCTGGCCGGCTGCTTGAGGGTCCCGGGCTCTGTCCCCAGGCGTTTGGCCTGCTGTGTGGATCCCCCTCCCAGGCTCCCACCTCCTGGCACTGGTGTGATTCGGGGAGCCGGTCGCCGCACCATTCGGCGGGACGCTGGGGGTGTCCCTAGAGGGAGTGGCAGCCCCCTGCGGGGGGCTCTGCACCCAGTTGGGGCGGCCCTGGATGGGGCGATGCTGAGGGAGCTCATGAGACAGCCCCGGGCGGTGCGGCTCCCAGTGACGCCCGCTGAGCTCAGCCCGTGTTGTGTCGGCGGTGGAGGTTGGCTGCGGGCCCGGGGACCGGGCTGGCGGGGGTGGTGGGGGGAGGGGTGCCCCCAGTAGCCATGCAGAACGAGCCCTGCTGCCGCCCTTGCTCCCGAGTTTTGCCTTTTGGAGGAGACCGTGACTCATTTTTGTCATCTGTGTCCACAGGGCCAATTTAGCAAATTAACTTTTCTTGTAATGAGGATTCAACTTTATTAGCTCTTGGCACCGAGGATGCTTGCCCTGTTCTCTGCTTCCACCTCGCAAGGCCGGAGGAAAAGGACTGTTTGATCTCAAGTCCATCTCCCCGCCCCTCCCCTTTTCCAAGTTCCGCCGAGGCCGTTTGGAAAGTTCCCGACTCTGGGCGAGATCCAGGCACCTCGGTCCCCTCCCAGGCTTCCTGGTTGTTGATCGTAGCAGGAGGAATTCAGGAAGGAAAAAAATCAAATGTGTTCCCTTCGAGTCCGCTGGGCATGGCGGGGACACACATGGCTATGATTTTAAAAATCCTAATCTCTCGCGTCCCCTTCGTGGCTGTGAGGTACGGCTGCGGTGGTTTGTGGGAGATGAAAGTTGTTAGACTTTCTGTGGGCTGAGCAGTCACTGCTAGTTTAACTCTCTCAAAACAGACAAAAGGAAAAGGCAGGTCTGTGTAGAGCAGCGGTCGGCAAACTCATGAGTCAACAGAGCCAAATACCCACAGGACAACGATTGAAATGTCTTTGGAGAGACACATTTTTTAAACTTAAACTTCTAACGCCACTTCCTCAAAACAGACTCGCCCGGGCCGTGGTATTTTGTGGAAGAGCCACATTCAAGGGGCCAAAGAGCCGCATGTGGCTCGCGAGCCGCAGTTTGCCGACCTCTGGTGTAGACCAAGGGAGGCCGAGTCAGCACCGGACAAGCGGAGACGGGGTGGGGGGGGGTCCCCAGGCTGCAGCCCCTGCTCAGGGTCTGGTCATGAGCAGGGGATGCTATTAAGGGAGGGCTTCCTGTGACAGGTTCCTCAGGTCATGGGCGTCTTACCCGGCCCCCGGGCGGAAATGAGCCCGGGGAACAGGCTGCAGGCCGGGAGGAGGGGTGCCCGGCTGGTTTCCATCCCATGGCTCACGGCGTGCTGGCAGTGGTACGCAGTGGAGTCTGCCCAGTCTGGGTTGGAGTCCTGGGCCCCCCACCTGCTGGCTGGTCCCTCCCAGAGTCTCTCTGAGCCTCAGCCTTTTCCATCTCTAAAATGGAGCTCACAATAGCATTGTCCTCACTGGGGCCAGGTTGATATATGTCCATTTCCTGGCGGAGTTCAATTAGGGCGGTCATCCTCACAGCCGTCGTTTTTATTCTCAAGTCCCTGCATGGAACACGCGAAGGGCAGAGGTGCCCCAGAGGTTGGGGGAGCTGGGGTGACTCCCCAGAGCAGCCACCAGAAGGGGTGAGTCCCCAGGGCAGCGATCAGGAGGGGTGAGTCCCCAGGGCAGCCCTCAGGAGGGGTGAGTCCCCAGGGCAGCGATCAGGAGGGGTGAGTCCCCAGGGCAGCGATCAGGAGGGGTGACTCCCCAGGGCAGCCCTCAGGAGGGGTGACTGTGGTCTTCAGGGCGTTTCCTTCTCAGGATGGGCCGCCCCTCCAAACGGCTCCTCCTCCTTCGGTGACACTGCTTTCGGCATCTCTGCGGCGGAGCGCACCGCTGGCTCTTGTCACACCGTGGCCGTGGGCTGGCAGAAGCGCTGTGCCGGGACTCTGCACCCCTACTGCCAAGTCCCCGGGGCGGCCTGCATCCTCCCTCTCCTGGGTGCGATCACGGTTCCAGAGGTCGGGCTGCTCTGAGAGGGGCATTCATCTGCTGGATGGAGGGCAGAGGGCAGGCAGCGGGCAGGGGCTGGAACTCAGGCGTGCCCAGCCCCAGCGCGTCTCCTTCCGGCTCTCCTCCCCACCGCGCGCTTGCTGCGGCTGTCATGCTGAGGCCGGTGCAACCTCCTGGCACATCTGTAATAAGTGCAAGGCCTCTTCGGAAATGACCTCTGGTCCTAGAAGGTGAGACTGGCGCTATGACCACTGTCCACCAGCAGGGGGAGCTAGGAGCCTCCTGGTGACCCAAGCCGCTGACCTGGGCTGGTGCAGCGGGCCGTGGAGCAGAGGGTGGCCCTTTGCTGCGTCTCTGACAGGCACCATGTGCCAGGCCGCCGGGAACAGGGGCAAAAAGCAGGCTTTGAACTTGGGAGGACCTGTGTCACTGCCTTGGCTCTGTTGGCCCAGTGCCCTGGGATACGCCCCTTTCTAAAAAATATATATATATATATATATATATATATATATATATATATATATATTATTGATTGTTCACAAAGAGGAAGGGAGAGGGATAGAAAGTCAGAAACATCCATCAGCCGCCTCCTGCACACCTACTCCCGGGGATGTGCCCGCACCAAGGTACATGCCCTTGACTGGAATCGAACCCGGGACCCTTCAGTCCGCAGGCTGAGGCTCTATCCACCGAGCCACACTGGTTTCGGCCTCTTTCTATTTCTGCGCCTCAGTTACCTCTATCTGATAAGTGGGTGCTGAGACACAACCCCGTGGCTATTGTATAGATCAGGGCTGGGGAACCCTTTTCCCGCCGAGGGCCATTTGGGTGTCTATAACATCATTCACAGGCCAAACAGAATTGTCAACTTAAAATTCACCTGTTGTGTTTGTGTCTAATTAACTCACCCCTAAGGCCTCGGCAGGGCCAGACCATGTGATTTCCAGGGCTTCACGCGCCCGTGGGCTGGACGTTCTCACCCCCAGGCGTGGATGGAGCGGTCTGTTACCTGACCAGTGCCTCACTGATGGGCAGGTGCTCACCCTGCTGGCATGCAGCGCATTGCCGGGGGGCCAGGAGCTTGGGCCCTTTCCCCATCTCTGCCACGACCGAGTGACCTCGGGGGTCTTTCCTGCTGTCTGGACCTCAGTTTTCCGGTGCAGTGGGGAGAAGGCCGGGCCTGGAGGACGGCTGGGGCCCACCCCCGGGGAAGGCAGGCATCAGTGTGGTGCAGAGGAGCCTGGCTCCCTGGCATCAGATGGTGGGTGGGCAGAGGCCTGTGCCCAGCGCATGGCTGTGGTCTCGGGCAGTCGCTCACCCTCTGAGCTTCACTTAACTCCTCTGTAAGTGGGGGTGTCCTCACCCTTCTGCAGGGTGTGCCTGCCCTCTGGTGTCCTCGGCACATGGTGTGTCCTCAGGGCACAGTGTGTCCTCAGGCTCTTGGCTGCAGGGTAGCATTTTGGCTCCCAGGCTCCTGGGGAGTTCCTGAGGGAGCCTCGGCCTCTGCCGTGCTGTGGGGGTTGGTGTGTGTTTCTTGGCGAGAGCAGATCGGTCTTGTGGGCTCTCTCCAGCTCTTCAGCTCCGCCATGGCCGCCCGAGAGCAGCTCTAGATTGTCCGTGACGAGTGAGTGCACGTGCGCCCCAACACCCTCCTTCACAGCCAGGGGCGGCCCGGGGGGCTCCCCCACCACGTTCCCAAGCCCTGTGGCAGGGGCTAGTCCGCAGGCCAGGAGTGGGCATGTGCCCAGGTCTTTGTATTTTATTTTATTTTTAATATATTTTATTGATTTTTTACAGAGAGGAAGGGAGAGGGATAGAAAGTTAGAAACATCAATGAGGAAGAAACATCCATCAGCCGCCTCCTGCACACTCCCCACTGGGGATGTGCCCGCAACCAAGGTACATGCCCTTGACCAGAATCGAACCTGGGACCCTTCAGTCCGCAGGCTGACGCTCTCTCTATCCACTGAGCCAAACCGGTTTTGGCGAGACCATGCCGTTTTAGAGGAGGACTAACCTGGGACTCTGCTTGAGGGTGACAGCCAGACGGAGGGATGGGGAGGACCCTGCACTGGCTCCCCCTGTGCCTGGACCTCCTGCTCTGTGTTGGGGGTCGGGGTGGGGAGAAACTGTGTCACCTGTGGACCCCTCTCTGTCCTGATAGGAAACACCCGGTCAGACCAGCTCTGTGCTGCTAATGCCCAGCTGCTCTGAGGAAAACGAGGCCGGGCTGTGGAGGCAGCGCCTTTAATTAGATTGCCAGAAGGATGCAGCGATTGGAAGCAGAGGTGATGTGGGGGCCGGGCGCTCTCTGTGGATTCATTAAGATGCCACTGGCCTCCCTGCTCCCCACGACGGGACCTTGGACACCAGAGGCCTGACCCCGGGAACATTTAGCGGACCCATGGGGCCTTGCAGTGCTGTGGCCACTGCCCCCCCCCTCCCGCCCGTCCCCTCCCGCCTGCCCCCTCAAGGCCCTGCCAGCAGCTGACAGCGCTCACGGGGAGGGCCGTCTTAATTAAGAGGATGATCTTCCTGGAGCTGCAAAAGCAATTAATGTTTTCTGCCTGGACCGGGGGTGGGGGAAGGGCTGCCTGGGGGTGTGCCCAACACACCCCACCAGGAACTGGGGCGAGGGGGGCAGGGGGGAACGCAGGAAAGTCACCCCCCTGAGTCCTGCCCAGGGCCGCTTATAAGCCTGGGACATCTCCAAGGGCCAGTCCCAGGGCCGGACACCTGACAGGCTGCTGCAGGGGCAGGGCCAGTGGGATTGAGCTCGTGTTCCGGAGGACAGGGGCAGGGGTGAGGCCAGAGGCAGTGAGAGGGCGGCTTGGTCACCACACGGCAGCCTGTCTGATGTGGGGCGGGTGGAGGGGGAGTGTCAGCGTTTGTCAGGGGCCTGTCAGGCGCTTCGCGGTCCCAGCGGGGAGAGGGCCGGGCGGTCCTCCAAAGGGCCTGTGAGAGGGAGCAGGTGCTGGGGGTTTGGGGTGCCGAGGCTGGCTCTGCCATGTAGCTGCAGCAGGAATTATTAATGGTAATGCACGCACACGCACATGCACACACACACGTGCACACACACGCGTGCATGGCTGAGGAGTGTTGGCGTCATCCGTGCCTGCCCCTGTAGTGTGACGACAGTGCCATCTGACCAGGGAGGGGGCGCACGGCGGTGACTGTCCCCCGCCTGCTTGTGTGTGAAGAGGACAGGACAGTCCTGGCTTCCCCGCCCTCCTCGGAGCGCTGATGTCCCTGGCCGGCCCTCTGCCGCCCCTCACCTCGCTCCCGTTTTCCTCCTCCCCAGCCATCCTTCCTGCTGCGGGAAAGGTCCCGCCCTCGCTGTCGGGGTGCCTGTCCCCCACGTCCCCAGCTGCTCGGGGCGGGCTCTCCGCGCCGGGGACCAGCGCCCGCATTGCCAGGAGCTGGCGGGCAGGGGAGACAGAGGCGGACCGGAGGGTCTGTTCGGGCACAGCCAGGAGCTAAGCCAGGGAGTAACAAGGGTTGGGGTGCACACGGTCCTGGGGGCAGATGTTCCAGAAGGTTCTCCAGCATTTACAGCTGTCTCCTTTCTGTGTCCGGAACATTCTACACTCTTCATGTCTCTGGATTCCCTCTGCCTGCAGCGCCTCCCTCCTCCTCCTCCTCGGGGTGCCTGCTCAGATGCCCCCCCGAGAGGCCAGCCTGACCACCGTCTGAGCCACGCTCCCTCCTCCCCCCCAGCTGGGGGAGCCATCCCAGCACACAGTCTCCTCTCCTCACAGCAGGGGTCCCGCCTCCTGTCCTGCGCCGTTGACACTGTGTGTACCTCTGTGGCACGGGAGCTCTGTGGGGCGGGACGTGGCGTAGGTCCCCTCTGCACCCCCCACGGGCCCTGGCCCTCCAGGTGATGTGTGAGAGAGAGCCCCGAGAGCCAGGCGAGTACGGGAGGCCGGCGGCCCCTCTCCTCGGGTGAGGTGAGCTGAGGCTGTGGCGACACTGCGGCCACCCGGCGGGCATCCTGGCCGTGTCCGCGTACCTGCCCACAGCTGACCGGGATCTCGGGGCTCCCTGCAGCCTGGCCCCGGGTCTCCTCAGCACACAGGCACGCTCAGTTTCCTAAAGGGGAATGTATTTATGTGCAAGCCACTCTCCCTGAGGCACGTGGAGTAAATCTCCTAGTTTACGGTGCGTGGGCGCCCCCAGGAGCCAGAATCAATGTGTCCCCGTCAATCCCAGCCGGTCTCAGGGTGGACACCGATGGACGGCCGGACTGGGAGGAGTACATTTCTGTTGTTTATGAGCTGCCCACTCTGTGGTATTTTTTTAAAATATATTTTTATTGAGTTTAGAGATGAAGGGAGAGGGACAGAAATATAGAAACATCAATGATGAAAGAGAATCACTGATTGGCCGCCTCCTGCACACCCCCTACTGGGGATTGAGCCTGCAAACCAAGGCCTGTATTCTTGGCTGGAATCGAACCTGGGACCCTTCAGTCCACAGGCCGATGCTCCATCCACTGAGCCAAACCGGCTAGGGCACCACTCTGTGATCTTTTGTTACAGCAGCTGAACTCAGATCCTGAGGGTGAGGAGTACCCGGCCCAAGGAATGATTCAGTGCATTTCCTCTGGGTCATTATCAGAGAGGGTGTGATGTGCTTCAGTGGGTGTTGTCACTCATCAGCGAGGTGACTTTGGGCATTTATCTGATCTGGGCCTCAGATTCCTCTAGACAGCGTGTGTAATAATTCCTTTTTTCTCTCCTCCGATGAGTGAGTACGAGGGGATCCACTCGGGAGGCGGCTGGGAAGCTGTTTTGAAGCGTGCATCCCCGAAGCGCCTGCCACTTTGCAGCAGCTGTTTCTGTAGATATCTAATCATTTCAGCTTATCACAGAAAAGCATTTTCCTGAGCCCTTCGAATGACATCCCCGAGGCCGTAAAATTATACACCCAGTTGTCATTCGGCTCAGGGAGCCTTGACTGATTGCCCGGAGTATCCCAGGCACATTTGTGGGCATCGTGGTCATTAAAACAAAAATCAATAAATGGCCCGTGGACCATTACGTAAGGATTCAATGCGGCGACATCACGACTCCACTTCCTAGAGGACTTCATAGTGTCCCCAGGGTCCCCTAACAAGCTGCAGTCAGGCCATCTCTGATGGCGTGGCCTCTGGACACCCATGGGGTGGCCCCGCCGTGGGGTGACCATTTGCCGATGGAACCCTGGCTGCTCCTGCCTCACTTTGCAGAGTTCATCTCGAGGTGTCAGCTTCTCCCCTCCAGTTGTCTGTTACTCCCTCCCCCCAGCAGAGTAGCACTGGCTTATTCCCGAGTTTCTGGGGGCTCCCAGGTCCTCAGAGACCGTTTTCAGGGTTCTTCTCCTTTGGTCCGCCAGGCTGGGAGCCGCCTGCAGAGCCTGTGTCCTCATCAAAGCTTCAGGCTTCTTCTCGGTAAAACGGGGCCAGTGAAGTCACCGGGCATTGCTTCCCAGGCTTGTGTGAAATGAGATCATCCACACGAGACTTTCTTCGTGAAAGCCCAGGCGCCAGGCAATCATTCACTTTCTCTGAAAGCAATCACCCCAGATCGATCTCTGCTGTCCTCGGCAGGGTGTCGGGTGCCTTCCCCATGCCTCCGTGGAACCGTGCATCTCCCAGAGCCGGGCGTTCTCAGGGTGAACTTCCCCCGGGGTTGGCGCTTTCGTGCACCACGGATTAGCCAATGGGATGCCGGTTGGGCGACTGCTCTACGTGTGTTGTCCAATTTAATCGTCACACTTTTCCAACAAGCCTAGGAAGTGGATATTTTATAAACTACTAGGGGCCCGGTGCACAAAATTTGTGCACTGGGGGTGGGTGATCCCTCAGCCTCACCTGCCCCCTCTCACATACTGGGAGCGCTCGGGGATATCCTACCGACCACTCACCCCCATCCTGCCCAAGACCTAAAGCCTCTGGCCAAGGCTTTAGGCCTTGGGCACCCAGCCATCACCCTTCAATGGGGCCAATGGCCGGCTCCGCCCCAGCCCTGCCCTCCTGGCACGGGCCTTCGCTCTGGCCAGCGCCTTGGCCCCACCCCCCTGGCCCTGGCCACCTCAGCCCTGCCCCCGCCCCCTGGGCTACGCACTCTCTGGCTGGCTCTGCCCCAGCTCCTGATTGGCTGGTGGGCGTGGCTTGATCAAAGGTACAATCAATTTGCATATTACTCTTTTATTAGCTAGGATTCCTGTTGACAAATAAGGAAATGAAGGCCTGGAGAGGCCAAGTAACGTGTCATCATCCCTCACTCTGGGTCCCAGCCCAGTCGCTCCAGCCCCCGGCACCTGACTTCTCTGTGCCACACCCACAGCTTTAACCAAATAAGTTCAGTCTCCTCCAGAGAGATGCCAAGTGCACAAGCTTGCAGGGCACATGCTGGAGCGATTTCCAGACCGCCTGTGACCAGGTTGGCGTTAGCCCCACCCAGCAGGGGCCCTTCCAGGAAGACTCTCCTGGGTGATAGTGTCGGACAGTGATAGAATGCCTAGCGTGCTGTCTGGCCCAGAGGAGGGGGGCAGCAAATGGTGTCTGCTGCTGTTATTGTGTCAAAATTCTCTGCTCATGCTTTTGTCCTCCCCGAGAGCCTGTTAGTTTCTTGGCCACTGAGATGGTCTGAGGCAAGCTGTATTTCAGCACCACGGACAGCTCTCGACTCCATATTGCAGCCAATGCTACCAACCACCAGCCAGGGTCTTCTGCCCAAAGGAACCGCCTCTTGTCTCCCACCTGCTGCCCCCACAGGCTTGGACTTGTTTGAGCTTGGGCCCCGAGTCCACTCTGCCTGCAAACTCTACATGTTGGACCGCTGGGCACTGTCTTCATCCTTCTTTCCACCGACTCCTGTCAACGAGGTCCCAGCGTCCCTTACAGCCAGCAGTGCCTGAGTTGTCTCATTGAGGAGACACAGTTGCTAGCTAGCACATTTGCTGCTTTAATTAGGCTGGTTTTAACAAGCTCCGAAACATTGTGTTTGGTTTTTATCTCTGGGATGATTTAAAGCACCATAAAGCTGTGAATTGTCACAGGCAGGGTCACATATCCGCCAACATCCATCTGCTTCCGCGGAACACGAACGATCCCAAACCTTGGACTAGAGTGTGCAAGGCAGACGATAAAATAGATTGCCCGGGTTCATTCTTTTTTTTCATGGCAAACAGGTTTTTTCCAACTAGCTCTTGCGTTCTTGGCAGTATACTTAAGTCGCTGTTTTGACCTTCCTTTCATTTCCAACCAATAAAAAAAAATTAGCATGCTGTAATTTTGGGTGATTGCCTTCAGAGAAGGTGAAAGTGTTTGCCTGGTGCCTGATTTTCTTTTTCACAAAGAAAATCCCATGTGAATGACCGCACTTAACACAAGCCTTCAAATCAATGTGCAGTGTGGCTTTTATTGGTCCCATTTTACAGATAAGAAACCTGAAGCTTTACAAAGTAAATGCAGATGGGAGGATAAATGAACGAAATAAGCATTTATTGAACATCCACTTTACTGCCATCGCTCGTGAGTAGATACCAAGTGATCTTTTTAAAAAAAATATATATTTTATTGATTTTTTATAGAGCAGAAGGCAGAGGGATAGAAAGTCAGAAACATCGATGAGAGAGAAACATTTATCAGCTGCCTCTTGCACGCTCCCTACTGGGGGTGTGCCCGCAGCCAAGGTACATGCCCTTGACTGGAATCAAACCTGGGACCCTTCAGTCCGAAGTCCGATGTTCTATCCACTGAGCCAAACCGGTCTCAGCCCAACACTGGCTTCTAGACACTCCCGGTGACATCCCATCAGCTTAGCAGCCCCACATGCCAGGCAGGGACCTCGCTCAGTATTTCCAGCAGAGGTCCCAGGAGGGACTTCACTGAGCAAATGTTGGATGACCTCGAAGGAGGTCATCAAGAGGTGACTCGAAGGCTGGCCTCGGGCCAGCAGAGACTCCCTGCCCTGTCCTCGGAACTTACGCTCTGCTGGTCGTTCCCACAGCGGGAGCCGTGTGCAGGGACGCAGCCAAGAGAGGACGGTGGCCAAACCCTGGTGAGGCCTCTACGTGAACTTTGAAGATTCTGGCCAAGATCAGGGAGATCCCCTCTTCTGGCCCAAGACAAGCCTCGCATGTGAGTGTCCTGTCACCGCCCGTCTGGATGGGCCGCTCTTCCTTCGGTCTCTCCTACCCTCTGCGTACGGGGCCAGTTTGGGAACCAACAGGTTTGATTCATGGGGTCAAACTGAAGCCATCCCTGTTGTTAGGTGTGGGGGTTTTCCTCTCTTTTCCGCATCCAGCGTGGAAAGAAGAGTGGGTCCAGTTTCTGAGTAGAGGAGCTGGGGATTGAGAAATAAAAGAAAGAATAGAGGACACAGAAGTAGAAATAAAAAGCTGGGGCCGGGTGGAATCTCTGTTCTCTCTGATGGAGAGACAGGAATCCAAACACAACAGCAGTGTGTTTATTTATACCAAAATAAAAAGGGGTTTCACCTGAAAAAGCCCAGGATCAAAGGAGCTTAAGTGGGCCCAGGCCCCACTCATTCCCTCATTCCCGGGGCTGGGCTGAATCCACTTTTCAAGGGCCTCTCCCCAACACCTGGAGCAAGTTAAGAGTCAGTACTGATAATGCACCCAGCCTTCTTGGTGGATGTGTTTCCAAGACGGGCTCTGCCTGGCGCCTCGGATTCAGCTGACAATGATTTAAAGAATGTTCCGGTGTCTTCCCTGGGGGCCCTCTACAGTTAGGGGGTGGAGTTTCCGCAAGGGTCAGGGCAGCAGATGTGCCACCCTCCACAGCCCCAAGTGAGCCCCGAGGGCTGAGGGGGGCAGAGTGAAACCACAGTGCACTGCGCATCTCTCTCCACAGCTGGGCGTCCGCCTTTCTGCCCTGGAGCGCATCGGGCACATGCGTGGCAAACTGTAGGGTGGTGAGCTCGTTGCCCCCACCAGCACTGACCTGACCATGTTTCATACTGGGTTCATGGGGAAGGTTCCCGTTTTCACCTGACGGCTCTTAGGATGAAGTCAGGCTCTCGGGTGGAGAATGGACCGTTCATTTTGGAATGGTCTGTTCATTTTGGAGAAGGGAGCACGTCCAGAGGCCTGCCGTTGGCAGTCTGTACCGCCATCTCCGTGAGCCTCATGCGATGGGAGCTTGGCTTCGGCTCTCTGTCACCAGTCTTGTCAATTTCTAGGCAGGTGACCTCACCCCAATCTCTTCGGGCTGCTTCTCTCCTTCCATTCAAGTTATTTCCACAGACGAGGCCGGTGCCAGGAATATGAATATCGTCGTTTGTCGGCCTCTGTAACTGCGGGGAAGTCGTTTTCTTGCGGTGATGTGAAATTGACTTTTCATCTCCAGTGGCCTGCCCACACAGCCCCCCCCCCCCACACCTCCAACCCCCATGTTGGAGGCATGGAGGAGTGGACGTGGCGCTGAGGATCACATGGCTCACTCAGCAAGGACAGGGCTCTGAGGGGGCTTTGGGAGCAGTGTTCTAGAAGGTATCCATAACGCTTCCTCGTTTGAACACTGAGTTGTCAAGGCGGGAGGCTTTTTATTCACTGTGCTGGCGGGGACGGGAGGAAGAGGCTCTCTTACGATGGTCTCCGTGTTCCTCGGTGACACTCTGCACAGCACGCCGCCCTGGGAGAGTCTGTGAGGTCTTCCTTTCACACGGGTCTGGATTATAAGCTCGAGAACACTCACCATTCCGCGGCGCACGTAGGCCTGTGATGTGAGCCCGGGCGAGAGGCACGTGCAGAAGACACGGTTTGGGGGGCAATGAATGTTGCAAGTTCCTTTTGGATGCTGGGGCAGGAGGAAGGGCAGGGCAAGGAGGCCAGTGAGAAGGCTCCATGGGACCTGGGAAAGGTGGTGGCCCTTGGTGTGGGCGACAGCAGTGAAGGCGGTGGGGGGGGCAGTTCTGGTTAGGGTTACGTCTTATAGGTGGAGTCTGCATGGTTTGCTGATGGATGGTGCGTGAAGTGTAGGGAGGAGTTAGAGATGACCCTGAGATGGTTGTTTTCATGGATGGGGTGCCACATGCTTGGAGGGAAGACTGGGAGGGGGACAGTTGTTTTAGACCTGTTAAGTTTATATATACTGAGTGGCCAGATTATTATGCTCTCTGAATGTATAATAATCGGCCACTCCATATATATATATATATATATATATATATATATATATATATATATATTATTAGAGGCCTGTTGCATGAATTCATGCATGGATGGGGTCTGGCCAGCCTGGCCAGGGGCAGGGGACATGGGCAGTTGGCTGGGCTGCCTGCTGGTCGAACTCCTGGTCGAGGGGACAATTTGCATATTAGCCTTTTATTATATAGGATATACACTGAGTGGCCAGATTATTATGTGTTCAGAGATGATAATAATCTGGCCACTCAATGTCTATTAGACATTAGTTGGATACAATATGAAGGATTTGGGGAGATGAGTTGGCGACAAAGGATTTGGGAATTATCCCCCTATGATGGCGTTTAAAACCCTGGACCTGGGGGGAATTACCCAGGGAGAGAGTGGGGAGAGCAGAGAAGAGCTGTAAGGCCTGGGACCCAGGTTCCCCAGCGTTTCAAGGGCGGGGAGATGGGAAGGAACCTGCTGAGGAGCATGGGCAGGCAGGCCGGGCCTGTGACTTGGAGAGGGATCAGGGTGGTGGAGGCCACTGAAGGAAGCTGCTGGGGGTGGGGAGTGGCCACGTGTCCCAGGAGCTGCTGACTAACCCGGTGGGACCCCGGCCTGGGCTCAGCATGGCGAGGACGGGGCGGTGGGCAGACTCTCCCATCCTGCCCGGTGCCTCTCGAGCTTCTGAAGGGCGGGCTGCACCACGGAGCCGGGCCCAGCTTCACACCGTGAGGACATCATCCGGGCACGCGTGAGGGAAGCCGGCAGATCAGAGTCAGGAAACGTGCTTTGCTGTCCCCCTGGCTAAACATACTCTCTGTCTAAAGGGAAATCTTCCATTTTTACGCCTTTTAGCTGCATGGTAATGAGTTCGGCTTCAGCGAGAACGTGCATTTGCACGAGAGCCTCTGGTTTGCTGACTGTGCAGAACCTGGCTCCCGTTCCTTTTGCCAAGCTGCTGTTCTCCATTTTCAACCCCCTCTCCCCCGCCTTTCACCACCTGTCCCCCGTTTTCCTGCAGTTCCCACGTCTTCTCCTCCGGTGTTAACCGGGCTCCTCCCGCCACATGTCAGATGCATTGCACATCCTCTCCATCTGTCGAGGTGTTTTCCGGGGCGTTCACAGCGGTCCGGGTAGCAAACGGGCCGTCAGAACTTCCCGGCCTGCTGTCGGTGACGTGGCTGATGGATGGGCCTGACGGCTCGGAAGGAGGGCGCTGGAGGTCCCCCTGTGAGGACACCTCCTCCGCTTCCTCCCGCCGGCACCCGGTGGTGGGCACGCTGCCAGGGCCTGGGCGCCTGGCTCAGCCTGGCACCTCCACAAGGCTTTCCCCGAAGAACTCAGAGGACCTCAGGGGCTGAGGGCATGACCGCTGGGGACACTGATGGGGGACCCCCTGCTCAGGCATGTGATGGAGTCAGTGTCCCTGTTAGAAGGGACGAAGACGGCCTATTGCGTGGGGCTCTGAGATGCTGCCCATCCCCCCCCACCCGAGTCCACCCAGGGGAGGAGCTTGGAGGGACAAGGCCTGGAACGGGGGTGGGAGCAGAGCAAGCTCTTCCTTATGCTCAAGCCAATCGGGTCCCAGGCCTGTCGTGGAGTTGGAGACTCATGCAGCTCTGGGGAGAATTCATCAGAAACGTAGTCCACATTTTGAGGGATTTTCTTTTGGAGTTTATCTTAGACTAGAGGCCCAGCGCAGGAAAATTCGTGCACTGGACAGGAGGTCCCTCAGCTAGGTCTGCACCCTCTTGCAGTCTGGGAGCCCTCAGGGGATGTCCACCTGCCAGCTTAGGCCCATTCCCCCCTGGGAGAGGGCCTAAGCTAGCCGTCAGACATCCCTCTGGCAACCCAGGAGCCCTTGGGGGATGTCTGACTGGGGCTTAGGACCACTCCCCCCAGGGAGCGGGACTAAGCCGCAGCCAGGCATCCTTAGCACTGCCGTGGTGGCGGATCCCCCTGTGCTCGAAGCTGTCAGCCTGGCTGTAGCTGAGCGGAGCTCCCCCTTGTGGGAGCTCACTGACAACCAGGGGCAGCTCCTGCATTGAGTGTCTGCCCCGTGGTGGTCAGTGCGTGTCACAGCGACTAGTTGTTTTTCGGTTGGTCTTTCTGCTGTTAGGGTCAATTTGCACATTACTCTTTTATTATATAGGACAATTGACACATCAGGTCTGGACTCTTTGTTGCCAGCAAACCAAATATGAACCCCAGTGGGTGGAGAACATGGTCCCGTGACAGACAGCCAGGGGACTCAGTTCAGGCGCAGGCTGGCTCAGAGACCTGGGCCATGTTGAGTTTCCTCCATCACTGCGGCTCCTCCTCTGTCCTGGGGGCAGGTTCTTCCCCCGCTCACAGCACAGCTGCCACAGCTCCAGCTCCACCTTCCTGTACCTCCAAATCCCGTGGTCCCGTTTGTTACCCTGACGTGTGCTGTGTCCCAGCACGGGTGGGCGGGCAGGGTGGGCCGGTCACGTGCTCCTTCCACAAGCAAGTGTGTTGAGGGTCTGGCAACCCGCCAGGGGGAAATGGGGTGCTGTTAGCACAACCAGGACAAGTGAATTCTGGGTGGTGGAGACATACCCACTGTTCACTGTTCCTTGAGCGAAAACTCACTGAAACCAGGGAACTAACCCCTCTCCCATACTGTTGTTCTTCCCCTCCGAGGTCGAGAGGCAGCAATGATGGGAGGCTCCCGCCAGATGCTCTGGAAATCGCAGCTGATGATGCATGAATGGATGAATGCATGAATGGATGAATGCATGAGCGAATTGCTTTGACTTCTCCCCTGTGCCGAAGCTGTGCCGCTTACACGACAGTGGGTTTAACCAGAAACACCGATCAGAAAGGATATATGCACCCCTGTGTTCATAGCAGCACAACTCGCCGTAGCTAAGATTGGGAACAGCCTAAGGCCCATCAGCAGATGAGTGGGTTAAAAACTGTGGTACACAGTGGAATACTATAAAAAAGAAGGAACTCAGCATTTGCAACAGCATGGATGGAACTGGAGAGCATTATGCTAAGCGAAATAAGCCAGTCGGAGAAAGATAAATATCACATGATCCCACTCATATGTGGGATATAATGATCAAGGCTATTTGATGAACAAGAATAGATCCAGAGACAAACAGGGGAAGGGCCTGATTCGGAGCCGCAGGGGGCAGGGCCGGGAGCTGTGCGTGGTGGCCGAAGCCTTTAGAAAACATGCAATGGAGGAAGCGTTTGCATATTCCTGCAGAGCTGTTTGGACAAAGATTCAGATCTGCAAGAACATACAAATGAGCCAAGGGAAACTTTAAAAATAGACTCTGACATTTTAAAGCAATATTCCAGGTGGACCCGGCAGGGTAGGGAAGGGGGACCTGTCTGCTCTCTGTAAACAGCCCGGGACATGATGGGGTGTGTGTGTGGCGGGGAGCGAATTCAGTTAACTCCAGGCTGGCCGCTCATCTCGGCTCCAAGCACGGGCCACCTGCTGCCTCGCCTGCCTGCTCTGGGGAGGGCTCAGCAGGTGTGGCTTCAAGGTGGGACGCGGTAGGTTTCAGGGTCTGGAGGAGCATAGGGCGGCAGGTAGCCGGAGGGACAGACGCTGGAGGAGTGAGGCTGCAGGCAGTCGTGTGGGCTGGCTGGACTGCGTCCCATCATTCACTCACCCGCTCCGTGCCTGTGCCGAGTTCCTGTGTAGGAGAGTAGGGTCCCCATCATGCTGGCCTTGGATCAGAGGGTGGGGGTCCCCATCACCCCAGATCTGGTCCAGAGGGTTAGAGTCTCCATAACTCTGGATCTGGTCCAGAGGGCCAGGCTCCCCATCACCCCAGATCTGGACCAGAGGGCCAGGCTCCCCATCATCCTGGACTCCCACACTGGCTCATCTTTCTCTGGACCTGGGGGACAGGCCTCTTTCAGCGCCAAGAATGGCTGGGCTTCAGGCTTGATCTGCTTTTCCCTTACGTTGTACTGACCGGGGATCTGCTGGGGCCCAGGGCTGTGACTAGGTCCTGGGGATGCCATGTGAGTGAAAGACAGTCCGTCTACCCTGGAGCTTCCAGTGTATGGGGTACAGGCACCGGGTACCTGACTACAGACATCCTCATGGCTACAGAACAGCACGGTTCAACGCCGTTCCCAGAAAACTCAGATCTACGATCTTGGCAAATGTGCACGTCATCAGCGATGCACATGTAACGATATCCGTGGCTCCATGTCCTCTCCCCACCCCGTTTCTACTTCCTCCTCTCACGCTCCTTATAAATGAAGCTGTCTGTCAGGCTGCCGTCCGTCTCGCCTGGAACAGAGCCAGCGGGAGTTGGAAAGGGAATCCGTAGACATTCCGGGGAGACGTTCCTCTCGCCTGCCTCTGTCCCATTGGACGGGTAAGCGCGGATGGGATGCAATGCGTTCTCTGCCGAAGACAGATGGTGCGAGCTTCTGCTGCAGCCGGCACCGCGGGGCCACGGCTGAGCGCTCGCTCGCCTGGGAGATGACACGTGTCCGCTCTGCTCCTGGCTGGCCACACAGAGCCACACGCGCTCAGGCCTGGTGCCCAGTGCGGGGCCCGTCCGTCCTTGTTGGTGATTTCACGCAGCCTGAGTGCTGCTCGGAACGCCGTGATTTCTAAAGCGCCCTCTGACCTGTGACCCCAGCGGTCGCTCTTGTATCAGGGTCATGCTAGCCGCTGTAACATACAGATCCCAAGACATAGGCTGTCAGATTCAGTAGCAGCTTATTTCTTTTTTTTTTTTTTAATATATTTTATTGATTTTTTACAAAGAGGAAGAGAGAGGGATAGAGAGTCAGAAACATCGATGGGAGAGAAACATCAATCAGCCACCTCCGGCACTACTGGGGATGTGCCCGCAGCCAAGGAACATGCCCTTGCTGGAATCGAACCCGGGACCCTTCAGTCTGCAGGCCGACGCTCTATCCACTGAGCCAAACCGGTCTTGGCAGCTTATTTCTTTTTTTTAAAAAAATATTTTATTGATTTTTTACAAAGAGGAAGAAAGAGGGATAGAGAGTCAGAAACATCGATGGGAGAGAAACATCGATCAGCTGCCTCCTGCACACCCCCTACTGGGGACGTGTCCGCAGCCAAGGAACATGCCCTTGACCGGAATCGAACCTGGGACCCTTCAGTCCGCAGGCCGACGCTCTATCCATTGAGATAAACCGGTTAGGGCGGTAGCAGCTTATCTCTGGTGTGTGCGCGTGGCGGTGCTATAAGGTCATTGCCGGTTGGTGTTCGGCTTTCTTCCGTGTGGGAGCTCGGGGCCCGGGTCTCGCTGTGGTCGGAGCTTTGACCAGGCACCAGCCCGTAGCCCTGCTCTCACCCTGCTGGCGGGAATTGGTCTCCTGGTTACACACAAGAGCAGGGAGAGCTGGGAAAGGAGGGCCCAAGTGAGCAGCAGACTCCCCGGGCCAGCTCTGTCACCGTGTCTGCCACAGGCGGGAGGGCCGGAGGTTCCCACTCGACATCTGGTAAGAAAGGGGTTGACTAGGCTGGAGTCCCAGAAGAGAGGGGTGGGGTCCCCGATCGTGGAGGTGAGGCCCAGCAGGGCTCGGACACCCACAGGACATGGCAAGCCGGGCGACACAGTTGTCTCGATTCCGGGTGCGGGGAGATGGCTCTACCGCTTATGCAGAAGCTGAAGGAAGTAGTTACCCCTTGTGGCCCCAAAAGACACACTCAAGTCCTCTTCCGTTTAAGGCAAAATTCCTCATGGTCCGGCTCTCCCCCGCGGTGTCCGGCGGGACCCAGACTCAGCTGTGAAGACTGTAGATGCCCAGCCCCCAGACATCGTTCACGCTTTCACGCTCGTGGAGGCCGTGGTCATCGGTGCCTCTGACCGCGCCGTGCGCTTCTCCCCATTCCCCTTCTGGGTCCCTCCGCTCAGACCGCACCTTCCTCCTTCCTCTGCTGTGGCCCCTGCTCCTCTGGCTGCGTGGACACGGCTGTGTTCTCGGAGAAGGCTGCTCTGGCTTCCCGGGTCCGAGTCACCACCTCACGTCGTCACGTGGTGCTCACCTAGCGACGTGACCAGCATTCCATCCTCCGGGGCCCGCCGTGCAGCGAGGGGCGGGCTCCTTGGAATGCGGTTGGGTGTCCCTCACACGCACCACCTGCTTCGGTCGAGGCTGGCGGCGCCGGGCACCGCTCCATGCGAGCTGGCCAGCTGTGCTGTTTTCCTTGTTGGGCGCCAGCTGATCGGGCGGGACCGCAGGTCAGCTGCTTGGCTAACTTTGTACAGCTTTCCATTCCCCAGAGGATCGGCCGTGACGGGGGATACACGCAGGCCTGGTGTCCGGACCACGTGGGGACCCGGCTGAGCTGCAGACTCCGATTGGGCGGAACCAGGGCAGGACCTGCGACGGCGCCTTTCTCGGGAGCACGGGCGGCCCACACCACCCTGTGCACTGTGGGGACTTCACGATGGGTGAAGAATTTGCTCCAAAACAATTGGAGAGTTGTTCTTTGCATGTGACCCGATCTCTGCTTGTCCCGACGGCTTTGAATCCCAGCGGCTCTGACCGGAGGTGCCCCGATGAATTAAAAGGAAGCAATGCATCTGCTTTCATGTTCTTCTGCAGCTTCCCACAGGGACAGGCAGCGATGACAATGGCTGTCGTAACGGCCGAGGAGATTGGTTGTATTTGTATCTGGCATGTTCCTCACCTCACCTTAACGCCCACGGTCCTCCCAGCAACACTCTAGGCACGTCTATTCTCATTTCCACACATGGAAGCCAGGGCCCAGGACGCTTAAGGAAACGTCGAAGAGCCACAGTTATGGTCAGGGCCGAGGCTGAGTGCACGGTGTCTGACTGCAAGGAACCGAGGGTGCTTGCACTCTCTCCTGCCTCGGCCACCCCACTCTTCTCCGATGTCTAATGTACTCCCTTTCTCTTGCCTTCCCTGACACCCCTCCCCGCTAAGACACAGCCTCAGACAGGTGCTGAGCACTCCCTCCAGATGCTTGGTGCAGAGGTAGAATAAACACGTGGGTAAGTAACTCTGTCCTGCCAGATGCCGGGGCCTCACCCGCCCTCGCTGGGGTGCTGATTACGGACTGTGATCCTTTGGAGAGCTCCCCGCAGACTCCACGGCCTTTCTCAGCTTCCGTCTCGGGGGTCAGAAGCCCCCGGGTCATGTGATCCAGAGTTAATTGCCTCACTCGGTGGTTTTCTCTGCCCTGAACGTCCCAAGCATTAAATCCCTCTTGGAGTTCCTGTGTCACCAGGGCTGCTTCCTACCCCGGCTGGTGTCACCCAGCATGGATCCTCCCTCCTGGGGTCAAGGTCAGTGTTGTCATCCTTTTCCCCCGGGGAGGAAGGAAGAGCCGGGAGGGGTTTCCTTCCTTGTCCGGCTCATTATCCTTCAGCTCGTCGTGGTTTTAGATGGAGGCAATGATGACAATGCTAAACGGTGCTCACAGACATCAGCAAAGCCCTTATATCCTGTTGTGTTTTTATGGTTTTATTACTGTCTTTTTCCCCCTTCTTTTAAATATATTTTATTGATTGTTTGCAGAAAGGAAGGGAGAGGGACAGAGACTTAAAAACATCGATGAGAGAGAAACATCGATCAGCTGCTTCCTGCACACCCCTACTGGGGATGTGCCCGCAACCAAGGTACATACCCTTGACCGGAATCGAACCCGGGTCCTTTCAGTCCGCAGGCTGATGCTCTATCTACTGAGCCAAACCGGTTAGGCCTCTCCTTTTTTTTCTTAATCCTCACCCCTGGATATTTTCCCATTGACTTTTAGAGAGGGAAAGACAGAAATATCAATGCGAGAGAGACATACAGATTGGTTGCACAAGCCTGCAAGCACCCTGCATACCCTTGATCGGAATTGGACCCGGGACCCTTCAGTCTGTAGGTCGACCCTTTATCCACTGAGCCAAACTGGTTTTGGCTATTACCATCTTTTGATAACCCAGAGAAGTTACTTGGGCAGATGACGGTCAGACGGCCACACGGACACGGGTCCCCTTAGCGCTCGGGCTGCGGCCACCCGTCCCGTGTCCAGGCAGCCCGGCCGGGGCTCCGCGTTTGGAGGCACAGGGGCAGCCCGGTCTAACTGTGGCTCCGCCGCTCACTCGGGGGAGAGTGCAGGCACCCACGGGAGAGGCTGGCAAGCCTTTCGTGAGCGTTCGGGCTGGAGGGCTGTGTGTGTCTTCAATGCCCGCCCCAGGGCACCCACACGGAGAGGAGCCTCACCACCGGGGACCCCGCAGGACCCCAGGAGGCCAGTCCCTGCTCCGGTGCACACCTCAGCCTCCGACATGACACGTCTGTCTGCTGTCCATCCCGATGCAGGCTGAGCAATGTCAGGGTTTCCGTCCGCTCGCTTCCCCACGGTCTCCGTCACCCGGGACAGGCCCGGCACCCAGCCCGTGCTCAGCAGGTGCCGTCCGGGCGTGAACCCGATATGCACGCATCACCTCCTTGTCACATCTTACTCGCTTTGTTGGGACAGCGTCCTAGCAGTAGGCTTACCAGGCGACGAGTTATTTTAACATTTAATTTAATACTTCTATTTCAAATACGGATGGACACGTGTTTGCTGGGCTGCTGATGTGGTTTTTTTAGATCTTTCATTTCTTTATTGATTAAGGTATTACATATATGTCCTTATCCCTCTATTAACCCCCCCTCCCCAAGCCTTCCCCCACTCATGCCCTCACCCACCTGGTGTTCATGTCCATTGGTTAGGCTTATATGCATGCATACAGGTCCTTTGGTTGACCTCTCCTCCTTCTCCCCTCCTTCCCCTCCCTTCCCCCTGAGGTCCGGCAGTTTGGTCGATGCTGCTCTGCCTCTGGATCTGTCCCTGTTGATCAGTTTATGTTGTTCGTCATATTCCACACATGAGTGAGAGCACGTGGTATTTGTCTTTCTCCGACCGGCTTATTTCACTTAGCACAGTGCTCTCCAGTGCCATCCAGGTTGCTGCCAATGGTGAGAACTCCTTCTTTTTTGCTGCGGGGTAGTGTTCCATGGTGTAGATGTACCCCAGTTTCTTAACCCACTCACCTACGGATGGGCACTTAGGCTGTTTCCAAATCTTAGCTATGGTGAACTGGCTGCTAACGGTTTTAAGTGCTTCCGCCTCTCTGCTCCTCAGCCCGCCTTGGGCGAGTGTGAAAATACCGCCGTATTTTGTTGTTCCTCATAAAAACGAATAGGCAGTAGCTGTTGGCGCGTCTTCTGTTAGTATTATTCGTTCTTTCCCAGGTAAGGGTGAGTCCCATTTGAATGAAGCCTTTTCGTAAAAGCAGAAAACACTAGTTTGCTGGGCTTGTTTTATGCCCTGTGGCGGCTGCCCTCTGCACTGGAAGACGTGTCTGTTCGTGGGCCCATGCCCCCGGGCGTGTAACCTGTGGTTTCCTGCGCTGCCTTCATGCTGAGGAAGTCTGGCCTGTCCGGGAGCAATAAAGGCTCTTCCGTCCGCGCCCTTGCACACGCGGGTCGTTCAGCAGCATCTGTTTGGCCGGGCGGCGGTGCCGATGTACCTGCCGTGTGTTTGTCGCCGTGTCCGGAATGATCTCTGTGTTTGCTCTTCTGCCTTCATCGCCCTGTGATGCCTGTGTGTGTGGCCTCTGCTTCTGATCCGGGTCCGGTCTTGCTAACTAAGCCGGTGACGTGCTGGTGGATGTTTTTAAAAAGAGGGCTCTATTGAGACACAAGTCATGTATCACGAGCTTGGTCTTGTCAAAATGATCGACGTAGTGGTTTTTGCTGGGCAACCTTCACCGCTCTCTGATCTTAGAGGGTTTTCGTGGTCCCCCAAAGAAGCCCCGTGGTGACCCGTTTGTCCCTCACCAGCCCATGGAGCCACCGGTCAGTCTGCTTTTCTGTCGCTGTGGGGTTGCCTATTCTGGACACTTTCTCTAAGTGAAGTCGTCTAACATGTGGTGTTGGTGTCCGGCTTTCTTCACTTAATACAACGTCTCCCGGCGTACCGCTGTATGTAATACTTTAAACAATAAAATAACATTTTAAAAAATGCTTCAAGGTGCGTCCACCTTGTTGCCTGTGTCAGTACTTTGATTCCTTTTACTGACAAAGTGCCGGACCACCATTCGTTCTGCATTCCGGCAGGGACAGCGGGCTGTCTCCAGCTTCGCCGGTTTTGAGTGACGGAGCGCTGACACTGGTGGAGTTTTTGTGTGACACGTTTCGTTCCTCTTTAGTGAAACCCAGGAGTGGGATCGCTAGAGACTAAAGAAATACCTTCTTCAGGAACTGCCAAGCTCCTCTCCCAGCCGGCTGACCCCGTTTACGTCCCATCAGCCGTGTATTCCTATTAAAAACCTCCGTCCATCTGATTAGCACTTCTAAAGTTTTGTTTCAATATTTTTTATTTTTTAATTTTTTTACAGAGAAGCAGGGAGAGGGATAGTCAGAAACATCGATGAGAGAAATATCGATTGGCTGCCTCTTGCACACCTCCCATTGTGGATGTGCCGGCAACCAAGGTACATGCCCTTGACCGGAATTGAACCTGGGATCCTTCAGTCCACAGGCTGATGCTCTGTCCACTGAGCCAAACTGGTCAGGGCTAAAATTTTACTTTTTCTTAAATTAATGCCTAAACTTTTAAAATTTTCTAGTTCATTAATATCTATTTTAATATGCTATTGTGTTCTTGCTATTTTTTTAGTTAAAATATTTTCTTAGCTTACTGAAAGTAAAAGATTCAAAACTATGTACTTATGTTTATAATTTGACACATGTTTTCTCATTTTTTATATTTAAAACATTTGTAATTATTTTTCATTTTCTGTTTGACTCAAATAATTTAGGGGAGTGTTCTTATCTGCAATTGGCAGTGGTGTATGAAATTGTTTAAGAATTGGAAAAAAAAAGACTGCATGTAAAAAATGTTTATGAAGCCTTAGCTGGTTTGGCTCAGAAGATAGAGCGATGGGCTGCGGACTGAAAGGTCCCAGGTTCGATTCCTGTCAAAGGCACATCCCCGGGTTGTGGGCTCGGTCCCCAGCGGGGGACTTGCAGGAGGCAGCCGATCCATGATTATCTCTCATCGTGGATGTTTCTGTCTCTCTCTCCCTCTTCCTTCCTCTCTGAAATCAATAAAAATACTTGTTTAAAAAGTAAAAAAAAAAAAACAAAACAAAACATTTATGAAGCTAAATGTAGTGTCAAGCACCCAGCCGGGCACCATTACGTAATCAGTCTCTGGCATCTCATATGTGCTCAAGAAGTATTGATTATTATCTATACTAATCTATAATAATAAAATCATAATGTGCTAATTAGACCAGATGTCCTTCTGGATGTCCTTCCATCCTTCTGGACAAAGCCAGGGCTGCCCAGGTCCTGGGTGCCAGAAGGAAGCTGGTGCTGGTAACCAGGGGAAGGAAGGCTTACTCTTGCACGGATTTCGTGTATTGGGCCTCTAGTCTATATATATAAAAGCCTAGATGACCATTATGACCGAAACGACCATTCGACCAGTCGCTACGATGTGCCACCAGGAGCTGCCCCCTGGTGGTCAGTGTGCTCCCACAGGGGGTGTGCCGCTCAGCCAGAAGCCGTGCTCATGGCTCGTGAGCGCAGCTGCCATGGTGTCGGAGCCTCTCCCAACCGCATGGCAGTGCTACCGAGCAGCGGTGGCGGTGGTGTATGAAATTGTTTTATCGTAATCTTAAACCGGAGCCAACCAGCCTCCGCTCGGACTTCCAGTGTGTGTGTTCCCGTTAAGAGTGGAAGTCCTTTTATGGCCTAATCAGTTACTCCATAAATCCTCGTTTGTGGGATATGGGACATTTTTACGGAGACATAAAACCTTGGCCTAAAAGCGATGCACACAGCCTACCGAGGGGAGGATGATGCCATTCCACCCCACCTCCACCCAGAGCAAGGTCACCCCGGGGTGCCGCGTGTTCTGTGGCCTCGCTGTCAGGTCTCAGCAGAGTTCCGTCCCACCCCCAGAGCCTGAATCCAGCCTGCCTCCCGACAAAGCCTTCATCAACGCCCAGGGCCGGGGTTAGGAGCTCTGGGTGAGAGAGTGGTGGCTGTGCCCGCAGGGGGGCGCGCCGGGAGGGCGCAGAGACGCCCAGCGCCGAGGCCCCCGGCCTGCTTCTCTGCTCCCCTTCCCCGCGGCTGCGGCTCAGGACTGGGGAACCCGCACAGGCACGCACAGCCCTCTCTCTCCTGGGTCTGTAAGTCCCGCTGAGTCAGCAGGCCCAGGAGAGGGTGGTGGGAGCTGCGGGCCTGGAGCCAGCCAGCAGAGGTGCGGGAGCCGGGGTGCCATTTGTAAGGGCGCCTGCAGGGGCACCTGTGGGCCTGAGCCTTAACCCCTGGGGGCCGGCCTTCCGTGGGGTGCTGGGCGTCAGAACGGAGCGGGCTTCTTGGGCACACGGCTGATGTCAGGCGTGGAGGGACGGCCGTGGGTGTGGGAAAACCACGGCATTTGTGTCGGGAGGAAAACCGCAGCCCGCACCAGGCGACTGGATCCTAGTCCCTGCGGGGACCGGGGCGGCAGCGACGTGATGAGGAGCCGGGTGTTATGGACCAGGCACAACAAACCGAGAACCGCCCTCTTCGGAACCGAGACCTGCAGCCCCACTGGTGAGGGGGTGAGGGGTCCAAACCCAGGTCCCGGAGAGGTGCTCCGTGCGGGGCCCCGAGGTCTGAGTTCATGCTGGCGGCTCCGTCCCCCATCGGCCCACAGCGAGGGGCTGCGGCGGGAGCTGACGTTCCTGTCAGCCGGGCGGCGTGGGCAGGATGGGCAGCATGGGCAGCGACCGTGTGCACGGCTGAGCACGCCACCCGGCTCACCAGGAGCGCCCCTGGTGTGCAGAGCGACCCTGACTGAACTCTGACCCCGCTCTCCCGGCTTCCGGCCGGTCCGGAGCCACACAGTGACTCTCCCCGGCACTGCTGAGATCGGCCACATGTGGCGGCCACCTGGACTCGCTGTGTACCTCACGCATCTGTCTTATCTGGGCTCTCGTTGATGCTGCATTTGTCAAAACGAACAGCTCCTGGTTTTCAGAACTTGCCAGGAGCTTTCCTTTTTCCTGGCCTTTTGTGTTGGTGCGCATGAGTGCGTGTCCGTGTATATGTATGTGTATATGCCTGGCGTGCATGTCTGTATATGTGCATGTGCATACATGGCTGTGCATGAGTGCGTGTCCATGCATGCACTTGTGTGTGCGTGTCAACACATGTGTGTGCATGTATCTGTACATGTCCAATGTGCATGTCCATATTTGTGCATACATGTCTGTGCACGAGTGTGTCCATGCATGCACTTGTATGCACATATCAGTGCATATGTGCGCATGCCCATATTTTTGTGTGTGCATACACGTGTGTGCAGATGTGTGTCCGTGTGTGCACGTGTATGCATTTGCATGCACACATGTATTGATGTAAGTGTATATGTATATGTCTAGTGTGCATGTCCATATTTGTGCACGTGCATACATGTCTGTGCACAAGTGTGTGTCCATGTATGCACGTGTGTGTGCATGTCAGTGTGCTTGCACATGTGTGTCGTTCAGGGCAGGGGAATGGGGACATGCGTACACCTCTGGCCTGTCTGCTGTGGCCCTTTTCCTCCTGAGTGGCTCACGCTTTGATTATTTAATTATCCGGGAATGACAGGAGAGGGAGAGGGGGCTCCTTCGGTCTCAGTTCTGCCTGCAGGAAAGCACAGCCCGCTGTCCTAAATGATTTAGTCTTTAATTATTTAATCACACAGTGTAGCAGGCATTCCAGGGGGGCCTCGGGCTCCGCTTTGGCTGAGACATCAGAGCCAGTGCAATCAGTGCCAAGCACACCCCCGGCACGGCACGTGGGGTCATGCAGGGCCCGGGGGAGGCGGGCATCTGCTCGTCACCCCTGGCAACGCGCCGCAGCTCTGCAGAGGCGGGGGGAGAGCCTGCGCGGGAGGGTTTCTGTGGAGGGGGCGGGAGGGCTGTTCACCCCGCACCCGACCCTCCACCTGCGTGCCCGCTCCCACCCTCAGCCTGAGTGTGCGGCCTCGCAGGGCGATGGACCCTGAGCGCCCTCCGGGGGCTGCAGGCCCAGGGAAGGGCTGAGGATGAGTGAGGCCGAGGGAGCTGTGTCTGGGGTATGCTGAGGAGGCGCCACAGACTGGGTGGTTAAAGCCACAGGGGTTCGTAAGCTCCTGGTTGTGGAGACAGGAGTCCGAAACTGAGGCAGCAGGAGGCCGGGAAGGAGGTGGAGAAGAACCCGTGGTGGCCTCAGAGCTTCTCGGGGCTCCTGGCCGGCCGGGTGCTTCTCGGCTCAGAGCTCATCCCTCCACCCTCTGCTCTCTGCCTGGCCTGGTTCCCGGCGTCTGCCCGTCCCCCTCTCCGTGTCCGGACACCAGCCTCTTCGAGTGCGGCCTCGGGGGACGCGATTCCACCACATTTCCCAAGAAGCAGGATGGCACCCTGTCCTCTCGGCAGGCTCACTGAGCGCACGGCCTGACCCAGGGCAGGCAGCTACTCCTGCTGGGGGGGGCGCTACTTCCCATGCGGGCCGCCAGGAAGGGCTGGCTGCTATGGCAGAAAGAGCGATGCCCCCTGTTAAACCACTGGGGAACAGGCCCTTTTTCATGCTGGTTACACAGTCGGTTGAGTTCATCTGAAAGGTCCCACCTGTCACACGGGGCGCACAGCGTGGGGAAGCGTCAGAGACCCCGTGAGCTGGGGAAGATGGGGCTCCGGGCGGAGTGGGCAGTGCCCCTCAACAGCACTCTCGCCTGTGCTAGCATCGGTCAGTTGCCAACTCCGAACCCCATTCTCCGCTCGGAGTCGCCTGGGGTGATGACCTTTCAGTCCACATCGGACCGGGTGTCTCGGCCTCAGCGCTGTTACATCTCAGACTCGCTCATTTCTCCGGGGGGTTCCCCTGTGTGTGACAGTGGCTTTAACAGTTTGGGGATCAGAAGGCACCAGGTGCCACTCAACCTTCCCGCTCATGACCCCCAGCATGTCCTCAGACTCCGTATGTGCCGGGACTGCAGCTCCCCCTCAACAGAGAGCCACGGGCAGAGGAAGCACGCAGTGAACACAGTGAAGAGACGGCGACAAATAGACGGGACGTTGTTGAGTCGGGGAAGAATATAGGGATCATGGGTGTTGTTTTGCTGTTCCCCAAATTTAACACCACACTTGTGGGGCTAGACACTGCAGATCCACTGATGAGGCTGTGCAGCATTTGCTGTAAAGAACTTGAATTCATGGCCTGTTTAAGAAACCATTTCATCCATCCATTCCTTCTCCCCACCGTTATCCACTGAACTTGAATTCATGGCCTGTTTATGAAACCATTTTGTCCATTCTTCCTCCCCACCCTTATCCACTGCGCATTCACTGGGTACTGTCCACACGCCAGGTGCTGACCGATGCCCGGCGGAACCACGTCTTCTGATCAGAGAGCTACAGGGATGTGCTGTGGGAACCAGGACGGGGGCCTGACATCCAGGACTGTCTGCTCGAAGCAGAAATGTCCCTCCCCAAAGCGACATTAACAGTAGTCTACTGAACGTGGCTGACGCTGTGAGCGCGACCCAAGAAATACCGCTGGGGAGGTCTTATGGACGCTGCTGGGCGGAGTGAGGTGAGCAGGGCATCAGCACAGATGCTGTGTTATTATGGAGACTCAGGCCAGCCTGAGGGGGAGCGGAGGGGCTTTAGGGAGACTCAGGCCAGCCTGAGGGGGAGAGGAGGGGCTCTGGGCTGAGAGAATGAACCATCAGGGAAGGCAAGGGGCCTCAAGCATCCTGGCCAGTTAGAACAGTGGCCGACAAACTCATTAGTCAACGGAGCCAAAATATCAACAGGACAACGATTGAAATTTCTTTGGAGAGCCAAATTTTTTAAACAACTTCTAATGCTACCTCTTCAAAATAGACTCGCCCAGGCCGCGGTATTTTGTGGCAGAGCCACACTCAAGGGGCCGCATGTGGCTTGTGAGCCGTGGTTTGCAGACCCCATGGTTAGGAGGACCAAGGCCGTGTGAAAGAACTGATTGTCGGAGCCGTAAACTGACCTCGGTCACAGTGCATGCGTGTGCTTTTGGGCTTGAAGAGGGATGGATTGTTTCTGCTGTCGTCATTTAAAAGATTGGAGAGTTGATAGACACATTAAACTGATTTCTTTTGGAGAAGTGATGGCTAAGGAGGAGTGGTGTGGATCAGAGCGGAAATTCTTTGTGGGAATTTATTCTGCAGGAGGAGGAAGAGACATGGAGGGTTCTTAATGACGACGGTAATGAAGGACGTTCTTTTTTAAAAAATATATTTTTTATTGGTGTCAGAGAGGAAGAGAGAGGGAGCAAGAGACAGAAGTATCAGTGATGAGAGAGAATTATTGATGGGCTGCCTCCTCCACGCCCCACCCTGGGCATGGAGCCCACAACCCGGGCCTGTGCCCTGACCGGGAATCGAACCCTGACCTCCTGGTTCCTAGGTCGACTGGGCCCCGCCGGAAGGCCACCGGGGGATGTTCATTTAAGGGAAAAGCAGGCCCACGGAGGGGGTGGTGACCTAGGCTGTGTGTGCCATAGGTGTGTCCACATGCTTGTATGTAAGGAACTTTGTCCGCTTCATTTCAACACAAACCGTGCCCACT
Organism: Antrozous pallidus; assembly: GCA_027563665.1. Classification (NCBI taxonomy): domain Eukaryota; kingdom Metazoa; phylum Chordata; class Mammalia; order Chiroptera; family Vespertilionidae; genus Antrozous; species Antrozous pallidus. Next base: position 3,232,738 of record CM050510.1, read on the forward strand.
CCTCTCGGCTGGGAGGCGTCACCAGTTCTGGCAGGTGCTTGGCCGAAGCTCTCCGAAACAAACCAGCCGCCCCCTCCCTTCCCGCCACTGTTCCTCCCGGCAACCGACGCTGCTAGTGCGCCAAGCCGCCGGGGCTGGAGGCGGTCCCGCCGCCGCGGACTCAGTGCCCTTCACCCTCTGCACACTAGTTGGCTCAGGTATCCATGAACTTGACCCGACGACCTTGGATTCGTGCTCCCCGTGTGCCTGCGCTCTGAGCCAGGCAGTTCCAGACAGATGGCTCTTCAAAGCCGTGGACGTGGGATCTGTCACCTCTTTCCCGCCGCTCCACCCGGCTGTCACGAGAGCGGGAGTCGTGGCGCCCCTGACGGCTCTTCCTCCAGGGGCCAGACTGCCCCACAGGGCGGCGATAGCTTTCCTGAAGGCTCCTTTCCAGGCTCCCCGCGAACCCCTCCACGTGGGGTGAGTGCCGCGCAGTCCCTGCGTGCGGATGGAGCGCCGATGCATTAGCATAGTGCTGTGCCGTCTCCCTGCCGGGGAGTATCTGGGGTCTCTGACAGGAGGAGCCTAGAGACAGATTGCAAACCGCTGCAGAAATCCGTTCTAACTCAGCAGTCACAGAGGCCCCTTGAGGAAACGGTAACAGTAACGGTCATAAACACAGCGCCCCCCAAGTTCCGCACGGGGCCCCAGGACTCAGGGCGGGTGATGCTGCGATTAGAGGCTGGGCCGGCAGAGCGCTCCCGCCTCGCTGTGGGGAGCATCCGTCTCCTGGGCGCCGTGCCTTGTGGAGCCGAGCAGCACTCGATTCGATGATGCCCCGTGAAATGCACCATCCCTGCGGCACGGCCGCCCATTCTAGACACCGCCACCTGCGGCTCCGGTGCCCGGGGCGTGGGGGCCACACCCAGAGCCCGCCCCTGGCTGGGCAGGCGCCACGGACGCTGGCACTTTCTCCGGGAGCCTGGCGAGGGGGTTGGAGCTAAGCTTGGAATTGCTTGAATGCCTGGATCGGTGCCAAAGCGTGGGCAGCTTCAGACTTATTTTACTGACGGGCAGAACGGGAGGGGACAGAAACTGGTTCCCCCTGCAAGCGCTTTAGGTCCAGGCTCCAGGCCCGGAGGGGGGGGGCAGGAGAGAAGAGGAATGTGTGGGGAGTAGGGTCAGGGGGCTAGAGACAACACACACACACATACACACACACACAGACCAGTACACATTATACACATACACACAGACGAATACACATTATACACACACACAGACCAGTACACATACACACACACAGACCAATACACATACACACACAGAGACCAGTACACATTATACACACACACAGACCAATACACATTATACACACACACACAGACCAATACACATAATACACAGACCAATACACATTATATACATACACAGACCAATACACATAATACACAGACCAATACACATTATATACACACACAGATCAATACACATTACACACACACACAGACCAGTATACATTATATACATACACACAGACCAATACACATACACACACAGAGACCAGTACACATTATACACACACACAGACCAATACACATTATACACACACACAGACCAATACACATAATACACAGACCAATACACATTATATACATACACAGACCAATACACATAATACACAGACCAATACACATTATATACACACACAGATCAATACACATTACACACACAGACCAGTATACATTATATACATACACACAGACCAATACACATACACACACAGAGACCAGTACACATTATACACACACACAGACCAATACACATAATACACAGACCAATACACATTATATACATACACAGACCAATACACATTATATACACACACAGACCAATACACAGAGACCAGTACACATTATACACACACACAGACCAATACACATTATACACACACACAGACCAATACACATTATACACACACACAGACCAATACACATTATACACACACATAGACCAATACACATTATATACATACACACAGACCAATACACAGAGACCAGTACACATTATATACATACACACAGACCAATACACAGAGACCAGTACACATTATACACACACACAGACCAATACACATTATACACACACATAGACCAATACACATTACACACACACACAGACCAATACACATAATACACACACAGACCAATACACATAATACACAGACCAATACACAGAGACCAGTACACATTATACACACACACAGACCCATACACATTATACACACACACAGACCAATACACATAATACACACACAGACCAATACACATTATATACACACACAGACCAATACACATTATATACACACACAGGCCAATACACATTATATACACACACAGACCAATACACATTAAAGACACACACACAGATCAATACACATTACACACACACACAGACCAGTATACATTATATACATACACACAGACCAATACACATAATACACACACACAGACCAATACACATAATACACAGACCAATACACATTATATACACACACAGATCAATACACATTACACACACACATAGACCAATACACATAGACCAATGCACATTATACACACACACAGACCAATACACATAATGCACACACAGACCAATGCACATTATACACACACACACAGACTAATACACATTATATGCATACAAACGACCAATACACATACACACACATAAACACACAGACCAATACACATTATATACACACACAGAGACCAATACACAGAGACCAATACACATTATATACATACACATAGACTGATACACATTATATACATACACACAGACCAATACACATTATACACACATACACACACGTGTTTTTATACTAGTAATTAAGCAAATTTTTAGTGGAGGGTAACATTTTAAAAACCAGAAAGATCAAATTCTGCCAGTGCACACCTGGGCGTGCTTTCCCGGGGGTTTTAAATGCTGCCCAGCACCCAAAGCCCCTGCCTGACTCAGCACCCCGGGCCCCTGTTATCACGGAGGCACCCCGTGAAAAAAGCGCGTCTTCACCCGGTACCCTCCGTACTACAATGTACTTGTGGGGAGATGGCACGTTGACTCTTTGAAACATGTGGGGGACGTGGAGGGGTGCGTGGAGGGGTGCATGGAGCCTGGGCCCTGAGCCGGGGCTCAGGAGCGAGGCCGGGAAGGGGTGGGGGGAGGCCGGGTGGCTGTGCACCCCCTCCTGCTTCACCAGGGCGCCTGCACCCACCCCTTCTGCACTTCAGACCCGCAGCGCGTCCTCCAATGGCCGCACGGGGCCTTGCGAGGCAGCCTGCGGAAGATTCCAGAAAACGTTCTCGGGAAAAGTGAACGAAAGCGTGAATTTTCAACTCGTCCATTTTAAACTCTTAAGAAACGCGAGGTGCCTCGCACGTCTGTGAAATGAGGCCCATCCGGCGCCCCCGCAGCGCTGCGTGGGTCTCAGTGGCGGACTCCACAGGCCACCGTCTGCCCTCGCTGCGGGGCACTGCCCTGGTGCCAGGCGGTGGGCGGGAAGGAGACAGGGTCCCTGCGCCCAGGACCCTCGGGGGCGTCCCCACAGGACTCCACACGACCGGCAGGCCTCCAGGCAGGGTTAGAGCCAGCTTGGCGTTCAGGGGGACGCCCCGTGGCTGCGGAGACCGGGCCGTGCTGCACGAAGGATGGCTTTGGCGGTGATGCTACGTCAGAGCCGCCCCGGGGCTGGTCCAGCCTGAGGAGCCTCACTCACCCGCAGGGCCCTCCCTCCAGCTTGGGGTAAGCTTGTGGAACAGAGCCCCCGCACCTCCACTTGTACCTCCCATCTGGACCACATGGGGGCACTCTGCAGGCAGGGGCATGTTCTCCTGACCCTGGAAGCAGTTATGCCAAGCCCCTCTCCCCTCCCCTCCTCACAGGACATGACAGCTGCTAAGACCAGGAGCCCCAAAGGGTCCCAGAGTCAGCTCTCCTCTTGCAAGCGAGTGTACCCTCAGCGAGGGCCCTGTGCTGAGCCCCGTGCAGGAACCCTGTGGTGTAAACCAGGGGTGTCTCTCCCTCCTCCAGGGGCACTGGCTTCCCACAGAGGACACGCCACCCCCTCCGGCCGCTCTGGCCTGGTGCTGGTCAGAAGCGCAGCGAGCTTTTCATCCATGTAGACCCCTTCCCTCCAGCCCAGGGCTTCTCCACACGTAGACTTTTTAAGATTCAGCGACAGAGAGCGTTGTCACATCAGATCCTGGGCCCCAGGCCAAAGCCTCCGATGCTGGCGTGGGCCCCGAATATGCGTCTGACAAGCTCCAAGAGAGTCTGGGACCACCCCCAGCCCGGCCGCCCCGTTTCCTGTCCAGACCCGGGCTGTCAGTCATGTTCAACGCCACATGATTGTGAGGGTGAGCTCTGCTCAGAGCCATTCGGGGACCTGGGACACCTCCCTGTGCTCCCCATCTGGCCGGGCCCAACCCAGCGCTGGCACCGACCCCGGCAGAAGGACCGAGTGGGTTTTGATGGACAGGATTTGCTTTGATTGGCTCAGAGCCTCGGTGTGGAGAGTTGCGTTCGTAGGCTCAGTGGGGTAAGCCATCACATAGTGCCGCAGGCTGCTGGTAGCGTTTGACTTGTCTGTGCTAATAGCTTTCCTTCTCAAGGCGTTCGGGCCTGCCTGGGAGGGTTGCGGCCGTGATAAAGGGAGTGGAGACATTCCTAGAAGACTCATCAAGAACGAGAGCCCAGCCCTGATCAGTGTGGCTCAGTGGATAGAGCGCCGGCCTGCGGACTGAAAGGTCCCAGGTTGGATTCCGGACAAGGGCATGTACCTTGGTTGCAGGCACATCCCCAATGGGGGGTGTACAGGAGGCAGCTGATTGGTGTTTCTCTCTCATGGATCTTTCTAACTCTCTATTCCTCTCCCTTCCTCTCTGTAAAAAATCAATAATATATATATATTTTTTAAAAGAAAGAACTAGAGCCCAGTGTGTTTCAGGAAAGAAAATGTTGAAGGACACTTTGTGTACTCGGGACGGGAGAAGTCGGGGGGCAGCTGGCATCCTGGGAACGCTGAGAAATTGACCCAAAGTCACTCGGGGAAGAGAGGGCAGAGCTAAAGGCCACCCCAGCTCTGCCAATCGGACCGACCGAGGGCTATTTGGGGCACAGGAAGTGCTGGGGGCTGGGGGCTGACACGACACTTGTCTGAAGCTCTTCTGTGAGAAGGAGGCCTTTTGTGAAACGAGAGGACTCTCGGGAACTCCAGGCCCCGCTACGGAGTGGGTCAAGGCTTCGTTGTCCGGCTCTTGGGAGTGAACAGTGGGTATCTTGTGCCCCGAGACCCGGTCGTGTGCCCATGCTGGGAGGCCTGTGGCAGCGGTCGGCGGACAGATGACCCTCGTGAACACAGTGGTTGGTGTTTCCGCTGAGCGAATAGCCCAGCTGTCTCCCTGCCTCTGCGCGTGGGAGTCGTGCCCACTGGGAGGGAAGGGGCGGAGCCAGTTACGTGGCCAGCTGAGTGGCCCGCTGTGTGGCCCGCAAGCAGAAGGGCAAAAGTTCTCCGGACGGTTTTAAAAAAATGTCACGAGTAAAACTTCATCAAGCTAACCGAACAGCAATCTCAAGAATGCGCCGCTTGATAAGAGTATTTCCATACTTTTTAGAGCGTGGCGATCGTTTTGATTTCCTGCTGAATATCACCGGCTTTTAAAGGCCATTCATGGGAATCTGTCTTTGTCCTGTCCTCCACGTTTCGGAAGTAATGTTGTGGCCACCTCACGCGGGATTCCGTAAAGACACACATACAAGAGACACCCCGCCTCGTGCGCGCGCGCGGGCCCCCCCCCCCCCCCCCCCCCGTAAACCAAACGGCCCCCTTCTCTGTGCTCTGCCGTGGTCTCCACGCTGCACCAGTCCTGGCTCTTACACCCCGAGAGTCCCGCTGTCGGCCTACATCTCGTGGGAACACTCTTTTAGGATTTAGGCGACAGAGACAGCTGTGGTCCTGCCAACACGCTCAGGGACTAGGTGTAGGGCTTTGTACTTTCCCGGATGGGAGAGGCCTGGCAGGAGTGCCCGGGTGTGCAGACCGGGCGGGAGCAGCCTTCACAGAGCGGAGGAGAGGCGACATCACCCAGAACCTGCAAAGAAACCCGCACCGGAGGGTGTGTGTGGTGTGTGTGTGTTTGGTGTATGTGTAGTGTGTGTGGTGTGTGTGTGTGGTGTGTATGGTGTGTGTGTGTGTGATGTGTGTGTGGTATGTGATGTGTGTGTATTTGGGGTATGTGTGGTGTGTGTATGTGTGGTGCGCGCGCTCGCGTGTGTGGTGTGTGGCATGTGTGTGTGCTGTGTATGTACGTGTGGTGTATGTGTGTGGTATGCGTGTGGTATGTGTAGTGTGTGTGCGTGTGGTGTGTGTGTGCTCTGTGTAGAGTGTGTGTGTGGTATGTGTGTACATGTGGTATGTGTGTTTGTGTGTGGTGTGTGTGTGGTGTGTGGCATGTGTGTATGTGTGTGGTGTGTATGTACGTGTGGTGTGTGTATGTGTGTGGTATGTGTGGTATGTGTGTGGTATGTGTAGTGTGTGTGCGTGTGGTGTGTGTGTGCTGTGTGTAGAGTGTGTGTGTGGTATGTGTGTACATGTGGTATGTGTGTTTATGTGTGTGGTGTGTGTGTGGTGTGTGTGTGGTGTGAGTGTGGTATATATGCTGTGCGTGCGTGGTGTGCGTGGTGTGTGTGTGCATGTGGTGTGTGTGTGTGGTGTGTCTGTGTGTACATATAAATACCCAGTTATTTTCAGGATTTGGAAATAGAGATACAGTTTCAGTTAAAAAAAATCATCCCCCCATTCTGAAACGCTCATTTGCCCAATGTACACAAGGCATGTTACACGGTACATTGGGGAACAAACATCAATGGAAAAGGTTAATGCTGGGAAGGATTAATTTCTCCTTTCCTAGCAACCGGACCTAATTAAATCCTTCCAGAAGCAGATGGACAGCCCGCCTCCAGAGCGGGATGTTTATGTAAATATCACTGAGCTGACGGGTACTCAGCTGAATCAGAGAGGTAAACAGCACGCCCCCCGCCCTGAACCGCAGGCCAACGGCTGAGAGTTTGATTTCCTGTTTTAATGACTTCCTGGTGGGAGCTGCTGCCCAGGGGGCAGGTTCTGGGATCTCATTATTTCCCTGATTACCAGTCACCTCGAGAGGGAGCCCTGTTGGCAGGAACGGGGTGAGGGGTGGGTGGTATGTGCAGGCCCCCTTGGTCTAGGGGGTCGTGGTCCTGCACATTCAGGGACTGCTTATGTGGGCCGCACGAGGGGCCCCCTGCCCTTGGGTAGTGACTCGGGGAGTCGAGGCAGCCTGGGCAGGGAGAGCGCTTGGAGTTCAAGTTAAGTGCTTGAACTCATTTCCGCAGAGCCAGCCTCGCTGAGCTCCTGCCCCTTTCCAAGCTGCTGTTTGCGTCTTTCAGAGTGCCCTGGACCCAGAGGGGCCTGCTGCCCCCCGCCCACCCTTTGAGACCAATGGTCCCCAATCAGGTGAAACGGACCGCCTCCTTCGGCAGCGTGTCCCTGTGGCGTGCTCCCCACTGGCTGCGTGTTCTTTGCCCAGGAGTCCCCATCCCTCAGTTTGTCTGTCTTTGTGTGTTTCTACCGTAGATGGAGTCACAGGACACCTGCCCTCCCAGTGGCCTTCCCTGCCTCCGGCCCACCTGGGGACGCTGCGGAGACAGGTAGGCTCCTGTTCCATTGCCTGCGTGCAGAGGGAGCAGGAGATTCTGGGGGTACTGTTCTTGCTGGCTGTGCTGGGCCCTCGAGGCCCACCCAAGGCCACGAAGCTGCTGTCCAGAGAGAGGTGATGCGTCTCATGCAGCTGCGGTCGTGGTCGTTCCTGGGTTGCAGAAGGGGAGACCGAGTCTCAGTGAGGCTAGGTCCTTTCTGAGGTCAAGCTGCTTGTAAGGGGCAAAGCTCAGAGGGGCCAGGATAACAGGTGAGGGACGAATACGGTGTAAGGGGGAAAAGGGGAGGGGTCGTTGGCCCTGGCCCAGTGGCTCAGTTGATTAGAAAGAAAAGAAAAAAGGTTTGGAGTTCAGTTCCCGGTCATGGCACATGCCTCGGTTGCAGGTTCCATCCTTGGTTAGGACGCATACAGGAGACGACCGATGGATGTCTCCCTCTCACATTGATGTTTCTCTCTCTCTCCCCCTAAAAACCAATGAGAACATGTTCAAGGGCGAGGGTTGAAAAAAACAGGAGAGGTGGTTGGACAACGGATACCCTGAGGTTTCTGTTTGAAGGCACTGGCCCTGTGACCTGGGCAGGTGGCTTCCCCCCTTCAAGCTAAGGGGTCCCCCCTGAGCCCTCGGTTCTCACCTGTGGGTACACGTGCACGGAGGTCCTTCTCAAAGGGCTGGTGAGGGCGCTGTGAGTGTCTGTGGGACGTGTCTTGCACACGGCGGGACCTCATCTGAAAGGACTCGCCCTGACTTGGCTCAGCATCATACCCTCCAGGTCCCTCCATGCTGCTGCAAGTGGTAAGAGCTCGTTCTTTTTCATTGCCGCGTGGTGTTCCACAGTGTGAGTGTGTCACCCTATTGTTTCTTTATCCACTCATCCGCTCGGGGGCACTTAGGCTGTTTCCAAATCTAAGGTATGGTCAATGGCGCTGCTACGAACATAGGGGTGCATATGTTCTTTCTGATGACTGTTTTGGGTTTCTGAGGCTATATCCCTAAGAATTGGGGAGATAAGTCTCACGTGATCTCCCTCTTATGTGGAATCTAATGGACCAAATAAACGAATGATCAGAAATAGACCCAGAGACAGAAAATATGAGCAGACTGTTGAAGCGCAGAGGGAAGGCAGGGGAGGGTGGATGGGAGGAGATCAGCCAATGAACTTGTGTGCGTACATGCATGACCTGTGAGCATAGACAGTGGGGTGGTGAGGGCCTTGTGGGGATGGGCGTGGGCTGGAAGAAGTTAAGGGGGAGAAAGGAGGACCTATGTAATACTTTCAACTATGAAGATTTAAAAAATGCAATAAAAAGGACCCGCCCTGCCCGATTCAGGGAGTAGTGCTCCATCCCGGCTTCCTGGGTGCTGCCCCGTGCACACCCCCATCCTGCCCTTCCTTCACCTATCCGTCAAGCCCCTCCCCCAGCCCCGCCAGGAAGGCGGGCTCTCTCTCAGGCGGCCAGGTGACCTTTGCCAGCAGGGCGGTGTCAGAGGCTAACCCACTTTGATCAGCGGTCTGTCTGCCTCCCCATGGACTCTGGGTCCGGAGGGCACTGCCTGTCTCAGTAACGGGCTGGCTCCTTGTCCCGGGCGACACCTTTTCCCAGGCTTAATTCCGGAACGGACCTCCCGTAGGAGCGCCGGGCGCCGATGCTTTGCCCTTTAGAGAAAGCATGTCACCTCTTTGGAACTCCGATCTCCTCGCTGTGTGAGAAGACCTGGGGTAGTTTATTTTCTAAGGCTGTGTCCCAGAATACCACGGAGTGGGAGGCTTAAGTCAACAGACACCTCCTCTCCCCGTCCCGAGGCCTGAAACACAGGTGTGGATGAGGTGGGTGGAGTGGCGTCTGGCCAACAGTCTGCAAGAGGAGCTGCATTTCAATCTGGGCGGCACATTCGGTCTCAGCTCCCTCCCCTGCTGCCTCTCCTGCTGCCTCCTCTCCACCTTCCTAAGCGCTGAGCACACACTCGCCCTCTCCCCGGGGGTGTCTGATGGGCGTCTGGGACTCATGCATCCATGGCAGACCCATTGCTCTTCCTCTCCAAGGCACTCCCTCCCCTCTGCAGGGCCTTCCTGACCTTGACAAGGGCCCTGCCCTCCAGTGCTGCCCTCCATTAGGCCTGCTCACTCTCCCACTGGGGGTCCCGTCTGTGTCACCCCAGGCACACTCACTGTGCTCCTGTCACATCCACAAACCAGTCTGTCTGGTCTACCTGCCGGCAGCCTGGTCGCTCCCAGCGTTCTCCACACGGAGGCGCTGCATGTTCTTCCCATAGGCAGTTCACCCCTGGCCAGTGTGGCTCGCTGGATAGAGCGTTGGCCTGCAGACTGAAGGGTCTTGGGTTCGATTCCGGCCGGGGCACATGCCTGGGTTGTGGGCTTGATCCCCAGTAGGGGGCGTGCAGGAGGCAGCCGATCAGTGATTCCCTCTCATCACTGATGTTTCTGTTTCTCTCTCCCTCTCTGAAATCAATAAAAATATATTAAAAAAATAAAGGCAATTCAGACAATGTCAGCCTTTCTCTTAAAACCCTTCAGTGTCTTCCCATCGCACTGAGAACAAGATCCAGAGCCACCCCAATGGCCTAGGCCTCCTCTTAGCCACCGCCCTACCAGGTCACCCTTCAGCCTGCACCCCAAAAGTCCCTTCAGACTCTGAGGGTGCAGCCTAGGTCGTAAGGCTCCCAGTACTCAGGGCAGCGTTTGCTCACAGGAGGTTCTGGGCCACTGTCTGTTGACCTGGCAGGATGGGAGATGAGGGAAGCAGGGTGTCTGACACACAGTAGGCCCAGGGAACTGCAGGGTGTCCGACACACAGTAGGCCCAGGTGACTGCAGGGTGTCCGATACACAGTAGGCCCAGGGGACTGCAGGGTATCCAACACACAGTAGGCCCAGGGAACTGCAGGGTATCCAACACACAGTAGGCCCAGGGAACTGCAGGGTATCCGACACACAGTAGGCCCAGGGGACTGCAGGGTGTCCGGCACACAGTAGGCCCAGTGGATGGAAACGTGTGTAGATGTGGCTGCGGGAGGACCTGGTGAAGAAGCCAAGCTTGTGCTGTCTGCTCTGCTCCCACGGCTGCCTCTTTAGAAGACAGATGCCCCTCACTCTCTCCTGCTCCCCTCGAGGGCGATCCTCCTGATTCTCTGCTCAGGTGGCACCCGCCAGCCTAGTGCCAGGGGAAGCACAGGCGGGGAAGCTGGCGACCGGCCGCCTTCCCCTCGGGGAGACTCGCCATTCGGTCTGGCTCCCGTCCCCACGCCTGGCCCCCGTCCGGCAATTCAGCCCTCGGACAAACAGATGGACACCGGTCCCAGGCCACGAAGATACTCATGTAAATATCACCGAGGCTCAGCTGGAGGGAAGAGGGAAACAAGGCGGGAACACAGGGTTAACGGCTGGGGTGCTAATTCACCGCATTCGCCGCTCTTCCTGGGAGGCTGCTCCCGGGAGATCGGGAGCCAGGATCCAGCCGGCCGCCTCGGTCAGCGTGATGCCGGGCGCCCAGCGTGTGCGGCCCAGCCCTAAGTCACCGCTGAGAGGGAAGCCGGTGCTCACATCCGGGGCTCTTCCTCAGGGGACGGGCATTCAGCGGGATTTCCAGACTCCTGTTCTCATGCCAGGCATCTTTTGAGAGCCTACTGTGTGCCACTGTGCCTACTGTGTGCCACTCAGCCCAGCGTGGGGACGGACAAGAAGATGCAGCCAGGCTTGTGTGATTAGAGTCTCTCCCCCGAGTGAGCGTCGGGACCCATACAGCACAGGGTTTAGACACATTGTGGGGGGGGGGGGGGGAAGACAAAGGAGAAGGTGGTTGTCTTGGGAATGGGCTGGGAATCACGCAGGCTTCATGGAGGAGGTGACACTTGTGAATGTTCGTAACAGCTCCACCCTGATCAGCCTGGGCCGAGGGAACAGCGAGGCGGTGGAGGAGAGTTTGGAGAAGGGTGAGCAGGAGGATGATGATGGGGTTTAGGGAAGCAGGGGGTTCTGGTAGCTGAGCCTGGAGAGATGCCCTAACCTGGCTCTGGGGGTCGGGGCTCGACAGGCAAAGCAAGTGGGGCTTCCTCCCCTAGGTACGGACAGCCCTGCAACGTGCTGCGGTTACATAGGACAGACAGCGCCTCCCGGCTGCCCGGGGAGGTGGATTTGGGCTTTACAAAGCCGTTTTGACAGACTTAACAGGAGAAACGAAGGGGCCAACGGGGTTGAAGGACTTGGTCTTTTCTGGAGCCTGGGTGTGAGAAATACATCCAGAAAGGGGAATGTTGGACAGGCCGAGGGGGTGGGTCCTGAGAGGTGAGGCAGGCTGTCCTCAGAGCCCAGGGATCCTCGCCTTCCTGTTGGAGCCCTGAGGGCCGGGCTGTCTGGGAGGAGGAGAAGGAGGAGAAGCTTCCGGGTGGCTGCTCTGGGCTCTGGGCAGAAGGCAGGGGGTGAGGGTGAGGGTGAGGGGTAGGGTTAGGCCTAGTTAGGTTTAGGATCAGAGCACAAGGTTAGGGTCAGGGCTAGGGTTAAGTCTTGGGTTAGGGTCAGGGCTTGGGTTAGTGTTAGGTTTGGCGTTAGGGCTAGGGTTATGCCTAGGGTAGGGTTAGGATAGGGCTATGGTTAAGGGAAAAGCAGCTCAGCCTCTCGGCAGAGCAGCTCAGAGGTCATCTGGCATGGGGGTGCTGGTGCAGAGGCTGAAGGCTGTAACTGTTTTGAGGTGGGGAGGACAGGGGTCCGCTTAGCCTGGCCTTGAGGGTGTGGTCCCGTGTGGTGGGTGGGCTCCATGCTGCCCTCCGGAGTACGGGGGGGTGGCTTGAAAGTGCATTTTAAACACCTACCCGGGGGGTTTGAGGTAGGTGAGGAGGAGTTCACAGGAAATCATTGAAAACATATGGGAGTCACTGAAGACACCCAGGCTGGGAATGGCTGAATTGGGGGAGGGTCAGGGTTAGGGCTAGGGTTGGGGCTAGGGTTGGGCCCAGGGTTAGGGTTAGGGTTAGGATTAGGATTGGGGTTGGGGTTAGGGTTAGGGATGGGGCTAGGGCTAGGGCTAGGGTTAAGGCTAGGATTGGGGCTAGAGTTGGGGTTAGGGTTAGGGGTGGAGTTAGGGTTGGGGTTGGGGTTAGGGTTGGGGTTAGGGTTAGGCTAGGGCTTGGGCTAGGGCTAGAGTTAGGGCTAGGGCTAGGGTTAGGGATGGGGTTAGGGTTGGGGTTAGAGTTGGGGTTAGGGTTGGGGTTAGGGCTAGGGCTAGGGGTGGGGTTAGGGTTGGGGTTAGGGTTGGGGTTAGGGCTAGGGCTAGGGGTGGGGTTACGGGTGGGGTTAGGGTTGGGGTTAGGGTTGGGGTTAGGGCTAGGGCTAAGGGTGGGGTTGGGGTTGGGGTTAGGGTTGGGGTTAGGGCTAGGGCTAGGGCTAGGGGTGGGGTTACGGGTGGGGTTAGGGTTGGAGTAGGGTTGAGGTTAGGGTTGGAGTTAGGGCTAGGGCTATGGTCTTCTTGCCGTCCATTTCTCACAGTTCTCGTGTCCTGTTCCACTCGTGTGAGCAGTGTAGAAGCCTGTGTAGGAAAGCTTCCGTGTGTGGTAATCTCAAGGGAAAGCTGATGGTGTTGACCTCTGGGTGGGAGCAGTGAAGTTTTCCTTAGATCTCGGCAAAGGATAGGGAGCTGCCCAAGCGGCCGAATGAAGGGAGGCAACAATAATTCCTATCTAATGAAACTCAAGGGCCTCATTTGCAAATGAGGAATGGAACTCATTCTGAGAAATCCATTGGGTGTCTTGCGATATTTATGGGTTCCTGCATTTCGTTCAGCTGAGACACCCTCCTCTACCAGTCAGCCCCCCTCCCTGCAGTTTCGCACCTTCCGGCTCCTCCTCCTCCTCCCAATTACATGCCCGGTTGCCGGCTCTGCTCTGCTGGAAGTTTCCAGTTCTCCTCGGATGTCCTGGATGATGGATTGGTCCTGGGCCATGAGGCTGTGTAGCTGGGTTCCGGTGCCATCTGGTGGGTGGAGTCGGCCGGGGACTGGGCCTCAAAGGCAGAGACGTCTCATGGGAACGAGAGCTCGCAGACGCACAGATGTAGCTCTTCATTTCATTCATTTCATCTCTGCCTTTCATCGGCGAGCCCCCAGGGGCGAGTCACCGGCCCCAGGGCGTCTGTCAGGGCACGAGCCACCCCCCATCACCTTCGCCTGCAGAAACCACTGCAGCTCATTTTTCTCCACGGAGAGCAGCGCCCTCACTCCATCCTCTAGGGGATGATGTCAAAGGGACCCAGGGAGTCTCCTCAGGGAGCTTATTCTCCAAAAGGGCAGACCTTTGTTGGGAGGTGCCCAAGCCCAAACGCTGGTATCTTCCTTCGGCCTCGCTGCCCGCCCGCTGCTGGGCCAGGGGCCGAGCCCCAGGAGGAAGGGCGGCTCTCTCCCTGCCTTTCTGCGGCTCCCTGTCCCCCGCTCTTCACCATCTCAGATTCTCACAGTGGTCGCAGCTTGAGCGGGGAGAGGGTGACGAAGCGTTCCTTTGCGTTCAAGACGCGAGTTAAAAAGGCACCGCTCTGCGGGCCCGCGTTGGGCTGATGACAGTGACCGCCATGCTGTGCGGAAACCAGGGGCATCTGTCTCCTCGGGGGCTTCTGTCCCGCATCCGCCACCCGGTCAGTTGGTGTCTGTCCCACAGCTGAGGCCACGTGTGAGAGACGAGCTCGCAGCGCCCGAAGTCGTCTGCTCTCACGGGTACGAGAGGAGGACTGGCCTCGGGGTGAGGGTTAGAAACAGGCGCTACGATTCAAACCAAGCCTTTGTTTGTGTGTCACCGAGGAGCAAAACGATACAGAAAACTAAAACGGTTCTAAAGGCCAGATTTATACCGAGTCGATTTCTAGAAATAGTGTGTGCTCCCCACGCGACTAACACTGTTAGCCCAAGGTGGACAAGCAGAACACCGTAAGCGAGTGTTAAGTTCAAGGACACCTGTGGTCATTTGTAGAAGGAGTCATGGACATAAATCTCCCCTGAGTGCCAGATTCATCTCTCCGTACAATGACGGAGACGTTATGTCTCCAGCTCTAAGGAGAGTCTCAGGCCTGCCCGGATGGAGAGGCGTGCACTGTGGGTGGGGGAAGAACGGCGGGGAGGAAACAGCTGGCGGAAGGGGCCTCAGAACTTCACGCCGAGTGACAGGGGACCGACCGGTAATTGACGCCAAACCCCCATCCCCGACTCCGCGATGGAGGAGCCCGCTACGGCCCTCTCCAATACCTTCGCTTCCCTCCTCGGGAAGTAAGTTGTCCCTTTCGGTCTCAGGGCCAGCATCTGGGTATTGGTCTTTGTCCTCACGAAAGAGCAACTGCAAACCAGGAGCGGACTTGGCGGGCAATTATCTCCAAGCCATTTGTGTGGGGCTTACCTTTAATTAAAGTAACCCTTCACGGAGAACCCCATGCCTGTGTTATATCCTGTCTTCCTAGGGCAGTGGTCGGCAAACACATCAGGCCGCAGAGCCAAATATCAACGGTACAGCGATTGAATTTTCTTTTGAGAGCCACATTTTTTTAAACTTAAACTTCTTCTAACGCCACTTCTTCAAAATAGGCTGGCCCAGGCCACGGCATTTTGTGGAAGAGCCACGCTCAAGGGGCCAAAGAGCCGCTTGTGGCTCCCAAGTGCGGCTTGCCGAGCACTGTCCTAGGGAAGGAGGGTTAGCATCGCCACCAGAGCCATCCACAATACCCACCCGCACCTGTCTCGGTTATCTATGGCTGCGTAACAGATGGCCTCCAAACGCAGTGTCGTCGGGGGCAATGAGTATTCATTAAGCTTCAGATTGCTGAGCGTGGGCCGTTGGGCCGTCACTTAGCTGGGTGGTTCTGGCTCAGGGTCCGAGCTGGGGCTCTCTGCAGACTCGGCTGGGCTGGATGGGGGTCCATAGGGGACCAGTCCTTTGTAATGTGAGAGAAGTTCTCCTAGGCTTGGAAGCAGGCAGCATGGATTACTGGGGGGCCACTTGGGAGGCTGTCACCCCATCAGCATCACATCCGAATGGAGGGATGCCTTACACGGCATTTAGGAAGATTGTCCTCGAGATGGATTGGTTGGGGGGGAGGGGCGGGGGGGAGAAGACACATTTGCAGATGCATTTTCTCCTTTCTCTCCTCACAAAGGGTTCTTTCGTTTTCAGGGGAAACGGGCAACAATAATTTCTATCTCAACTTAAAGTCAATTAGCATGGTATTTACAGACAGTAGCTAGTCTCACGCGATAATTGATGATAATTGCTCCCTGCTTTAATCGGGATATAAACAAGACGAGGCAATAAGAACCCAAACATCCCCTCAGAAGGAAAAAGGAAATTGAAGAAAAAAAATCTGTCAAGTTAATTTACACGCTGATAAGGAGCTGACAGCCCACACCTCTACAGCCAGCAACACAGCCTGCTGGTGCCTCCTGGGAGCTGGCGTGATCGGGCTGGAGGGAGAGCTGGGGGCTGGTACCCCTCCGGATGCTGCTGGCATGTGTGCCAAGCCCCGCTGTCCTCGCCAGCGTGCCAGGGGGCTGGGGTGTGGGAAGGTTTGCAGTGTGCGAGACCAAAGCAGGCTTGCCGGCGAAAGATGGGTGACGGCTTTCCTCACTCATCCTAGGCCAGAGAGGCGGGCAGCAATGGGGAGGGATAGGGTGTGCCCTAGGCCTCTGGAGAGAGGCGGGCAGCAATGGGGAGGGATAGGGTGTGCCCTAGGCATCTGGAGAGAGGCTGGCAGCAATGGGGTGGGATGGGGTGTGCCCTAGGCCTCTGGAGAGAGGCAGGCAGCAATGGGGAGGGGATCTGGGCGGATGGTGTTGGGAGGGGAAGGCCTGGGGGTCTGCACTGCAGCTGAGAGAGGAGGAAGGCATGGTGAGGGAGGCACCTCGTACAGATGGGAGGGTGAGCAAGTGAGCAGGGGAGCAGTTCAGGGGAGCAGTTTAGGGGACAGGGGAGCAGTTGAGGGGAGCAGTTGAGGGGAACAGGGGAGCAGGGCAACAGGGGAGCAGGGGAGCAGGGGAGCAGTTGAGGGGAGCAGGGGAGCAGTTGAGGGGAACAGTTGAGGGGAGTAGTTCAGGGGAACAGGAGAGCAGTTTAGGGGAACAGTTCAGGGGAACAGTTCAGGGGAACAGGGGAGCAGGGGACCTGCCTCTGCTAGAGAGGAAAAGGGGCCAGTGGAGAAAGGCCCAGAAACCCCGCTGAATCCCAGTGAACAGGAGGCGGCAGCACTGGAAGTGGCTAATAGCAGCAGGACCAAACGTAGAGGAAGCACAAGAAGACACAGGAAATGTCATCCGAGACTGGGGCCTGGGAAAAGCTGCGGGAGCCCGGCCAGTATGGCTCATGGATGAGCGTCAACCAGGAGGTCAGGGTTCGACTCCCAATCCCAGACTTGGCCCCCTCTCCCCTGGGCTCCCGCACTGTCTGATCCCGGGCAGCTCCGAGCTTTCCCTGGTCTGTCCTGCTCCTGCTCCCCTGAAACCAGCGCTGTGAAGCTGGCGTTGGTCTACGGAGGAAGGCGATGGGAGGGAGAGAGGAAGGAAGGAGAGCATGAAGGAAGAAAGGGAGGGACGGAGGGAAGGAGGAGAATAAGAAGGAAGAAGGAACCTAACCGGTTTGGCTCAGTGGATGGAGCGTCGGCCTGTGGACTGAGGGGTCCCGATTCCAACCAAGGGCATGTACCTTAGTTGCGGGCACATTCCCAGCAAGGGGTGTGTGGAGGCAGCTGATCGATGTTTCTCTCTCATCGATGTTTCTAATTCTCTATCCCTCTCCCTTCCTCTCTGTAAAAAAAATCAATGAAATATATTTTAAACAAAGAAGAAGAAGGAAGGAAGGAGAGGGGAAGAAATGTTCCAGGCACCGAGGAAGACGCATTTACAAATACGCACTTTTCAGACATTGGGAAGGCCTGTACAGAGCCTGAAGCTTGGGAAGGACTGAGTGGCCCAGAGCCACAGAGTCAGGGTTTGAACCCAGCAGATGCCCTTTCTTCACTCCAGCCCCACCCTCCACCCTGCTTCCCCTGGACCGCCCCGGCCTGCCCCCGGGCCCCCAGCTGGCACCCACACCCCACATCACCTGCAGGGGGAGCTCTGCCCGGAGGGTCCCTTCCGTCCTCCCTGGAAACAGCGCGTTCTCCTTTTAGAAAAGGGGTTGTCAGGGCCTCCAGGCCCTGGGCCTCCATCCTTGGAGGTACAAACGCCAAGGTCAACAACGCGAAAGAAAGAGGGGCCATCGATCAGCCAGGGCACTGTCAGGGCCACCCATCGGGGCCACGGACGACGTGGTCAGCGGGATGGGCTCTGCACCCGTCCCCACTTCCTGCCCCTCTGCGCCCAGGACACACAGTGACCTCCTGTGTAAGGGCCCAGTCGCATGGTGACAGCTGTGGATTTGGGAAAAGAACACTGACGGCATAGAGCAACCCTCCCTCTCCCCGAGAGCGGGAGGGACAGAAACACCGCTTAGGCCGCGTCTGGCGACACGGAGCGCGGTAGGAGTGTTAAATATCCCTCAGAGGCGCTCATGCATCTAGAGCGACGTGGGTGGCTTCCCCAGCCTCTGCGGTGGCCACCATCGGGACCGTCCCAGCTGGCGGTGCTCCCAGGACAAAGGCACCCAATTGACCTCCGGAAGCCGGACAGCATCTCTCTGGAAGAAGGAGCGAAACAATTGGCTAGAAACACTGCTAACCCTCGTCAGGCCTCTCTCCTCCCTCGGCAGCGGATTGGGGGAGCGAGAACATGGGCCCCCCGGCGTCCTCAGGAGTACAGGCAGCCTGGCGGGAGAGGGTCAGTGATGGGCCAGCAAGTGCTCCCCCGCAGCACTCCTCTCCTCCCCGAGGGGAAGCCTCCAGAGATGGGCCACGTGGCCGCCACCAGCCAGTCCCCAGGACACCTGGGACGGGGAGGAGGGGGCTGGCGCAGAGTGAGACGATGTAGAGGGCCCCCAGGGAAGGCACCTGAGCATTCTTTAAATCAGTGTCAGCTGAATCCGAGGCGCCAGGCAGAGCCACGTCTTGGGAACACATCCACCAAGAAGGCTGGATGCGTTATCAGTGCTGACCCTTAACTTGCTTCCGGTGTCGGGGAGAGGGCCTTGAAATGTAGATTCAGCCTAGCGGTGGGAATGAGGGAATGAGTGAGGCCTGGGCCCACTTAAGCTCCTTTGATCCTGGGTTTTTTTCCGGTGAAACCCCCTTTTTTTTTTGGTATAAATATACACGCTGTGTTTGGGTTTATAATTCCTGTCTCTCCATCAGAGAGAACAGAGATTCCACCCAGCTCCAGCTTTTGTTTCTACTTCTGTGTCCTCTATTATTTCTTTCATTTTTTTTGAAAAGTTTTTTTTTAATCTTTATTGTTCAGTTTATTAATTACATTGTTCCCCTTTTCCCCCCCCTATAGTTCCCCTCCACCTGGTACCCATCCCACCTTCCGCCCTCACCCCCCTCCACTGTCCTCTCCCATAGTTGCATGATTTTTGTCCAGTCTCTTGCTGCACTTTCCACACCCCCTTTCTCCCCAAGAGTTGGCAGTTCATTCCCTCTCTATGTCCGTGATTATTACGTTCACCAGTATATTCTGTTCATCAGCTTATTAATTCACTTGATTTTTAGATTCATTTGTTGATAGATGTATATTTGTTGTTCCTAATTTACACTTTTTTTTCTTCTTCCTCTTCTTAAAGAATATCTTTCAGCATTTCATATAATATTGGTTTGGTGGTGATGAACTCCTTTAGCTTTTTCTTATCTGTGAAGCACTTTATCTGGCCTTCAATTCTGAATGATAGCTTTGCTGGATAGAGTAATCTTGGTTGTAGATTCTTGCTGTTCATCACTTTGAATATTTCTTGCTACTCCCGTCTGGCCTGCATCGTTTTTGTTGAGAAATCCGCTGACAATCGTATGGGTGCTCTCTTATAGGTAACCATCTGTTTTTCTCTTGCTGCTTTTAATATTCTCTCTTTGTCTTTTGCTCTTGGCATTTTAATTATGATGTGCCATGGTGTGGTCCTCTTAGGGTTCCTATATATTGGGGTTCGGTGCACTTCTTGGACTCCTAAGTCAATATCTTTCACCAGGTGTGGGAAGTTTTCAGTCACTATTTCTTCAAATAGGTTTTCATTGTCTTGGCCTCTTGCTTTTTCTGGCACCCCTATAATTCGGATGTTGGTATGCTTGAGGTTGTCCCAGAGGCCCCTTACACTATCTTCAATTTTTTGGATTCTTTTGGTTTCTTGCTTTTTCTGCTGAGTGGATTTTACCTCTTTGTATTTCAAATCTTTAACTTGGTTCTTGGGGTGCTCCAGAGCACTTTTAGGTCTTTGTATAATATTTTTTATTTCAGTTAGTGTATGCTTAATTTCTGGTTGGTCCTTTTTCGTATCCTTGAGAGTCTCCTTTATATCCTTGAGGGTCTCCTTCATTTCCTTGTAGGACTCATTCATTTCCAAGTTGGTCTTGATCATTTCCAGACTTGCTTATTTCCTTATAGGCCTCGACCTTTTGTTGGAGCCTCTTGAGAAGCCCTATAACCGTGGTTTTTGAATTCCATGTCCAGCCGTTTTTTTCCCTCCATTTCTTTCACATCTGATTTATTTCCATGTCTCTGCATGGTGGCTGCTTCCCTGAGTTGGTCAATTAGCTTTGTGTGGTAGATGTCCTATAAGGGACAGTGGGTCAGCTTCCCCAGTTACCTGAGGTGGATATGGGTTGCACAGTCTTGCTGAAGTTAAGCTCAGGTTAATCGTTGTTAGCACTTGGAGGGGTTGATCTCCAGGCCAATTGTCTGTGAAGTTCAGCTGTGGTCAGGTTGGATGGGCGGAGTCTCCGGGCAAAGCAGACAGCATTAGCTCCGCCCTATGCGGTCCCAGGGACTCTGTGCCAGGGGCAATGGCTGCCAGTACCTCTGAGAGAGAGCTGATGCCGAGCTCCACCGGCTGCGAGGGAATTCAGACTCT
The DNA here is from genome assembly GCA_027563665.1 of Antrozous pallidus. Classification (NCBI taxonomy): domain Eukaryota; kingdom Metazoa; phylum Chordata; class Mammalia; order Chiroptera; family Vespertilionidae; genus Antrozous; species Antrozous pallidus. The sequence continues at coordinate 3,253,440 of CM050510.1, forward strand.
CCCCCAATGAGTCTGCACGCCCAACATCTCACCCAGGGTCGTAAAACAAAGCAGACTGTCAGTTTCCTGAATGAGAGGGCAAATCGCAGAGCGCTCTCTGCACGGTCACGCAGCTGAGCTGTTCGCGCAAGCTGCCTTCTCCACAAGCCGGCAGACCCGGTAGCACCCGAGCTTTGGTGTGCCCTCCCACTGTGCAGTTTTTACCTCATGTGACAGTGGGTTCCCTGGACTTCGCCCAGAGCTGGAGAATCAGTCCAGTGGGACGTCTTTGTCTCCCCGTTTGAGAAAACTGGCCGGTTTTCAGCTGCCCGCCCTCTCCGCTGGCATGCGCTCCAAACCTCTCTCCGCGCGAATCTTCAATGCTGTCCGCCGCCGCTCCTCCGAGTCACAGTGTCTCATCTTCACTTTTATTTGTGGAATTTTCACTTGGCCAGCTTTCTGGTGATTCTGGAAGGTGTTTGTTCTTTCGTTAAGTTGTAGTATTAAAATTGCTGAGCATAGCCGAGACCAGTTTGGCTCAGTGGATAGAGCGTCAGACTGCGGACTGAGGGGTCCCAGGTTTGATTCCGGCAAGGGCATGTACCTTGGCTGCGGGCACATCCCCAGTGGAGGATGTGCAAGAGGCAGCTGATCGATGTCTCTCTCATCGATGTTTCTGACTTTCTATCCCTCTCCCTTCTGCTCTGTAAAAAATCAATAAAATATATAAAAAATAAAATAAAATAAAATTGCTGAGCATGACGGCAAGATAGGTGTTTTACCTATGCCTCCATCTTGGTTCTCCTCCCTCTATTATTTCTTTTATTTCTCAATCCCCAGCTCCTCTACTCAGTAACTGGACCCACTCTTTTCATGCTGGATGTGGAGAAGAGAGAAAACCCCCACAGGACACACTGGAAACCCTCCATGGTCCCACATCCCAGAGTGGGCTCCGGCCTCACCTGGCTCCGGAGGGGTCCCCCCAAAAGGCCTCACGGTGGACCCTTTCCTGCCTGGCATGGAGATGAGGGTGAACCCTCTAATTCTCATCTGTTCCCTGGTTTTTACGTTGACTGCTTCCCCCGGGGCAGCCATGCCTGCACCCCCTGCCTCATTAGCCTGAGTGAAGGCGGAAGCAGCATGCTAGCTGTTCCCCTCATGGCACCAGAGCCCAGCACCCTTTTCATTGTGACGCTGGAAGGGTCCTCACAAAGGGAGCCAGGCAGGTTTGGAGAGGCCGGTTTGATTTGAAAGTGAGCGTGTGTGTGGACGCAGGCAGAGCGGCCGCGACATCAATTACTTTGATCTATTGAGTGCGGAGGGGAATGCAATTCCTCCTCCCTCTGCTCCCTGCTCAGCAGCGATGCCAATTTATCCTGCGGCTCAGCCCGACAGCACGAGCTGCGTCTCACTCTGGGGCGGGGGACAGGCGGCCTGCGCTGGGGGGACTTGCAGAACATGGAAAAGGGGAGCAGTTGAGGGGAGCAGTTCAGGGGAACAGGAGAGCAGTTGAGGGGAGCAGTTCAGGGGAACAGGAGAGCAGTTGAGGGGAGCAGTTCAGGCGAACAGGGGAGCAGTTCAGGGGAACAGGGGAACAGGGGAGCAGGGGAGAAGTTCAGGGGAGCAGCTCCCCTGAACTGCTCCCCTGTTTCCCTGCTCCCCTGTTCCCCTGAACTGCTCCCCTGTTCCTGTTTCCCTGAACTGCTCCCCTCGGGGGTCCTCAGAGGGCCCTCGCAGGCCTGCGCCCCCCTCCCCACTTAGCCTGCCCACTGCGGACGGAAATGCACCGCGGAGGAAAGAGACATCTCCCCGGAAGATCAATAAGCAGCTCGCTATGTGGTTTCTGGGCTCGACTGTTGTATGACAGACTGTAATTGCATATCATAAATAGCACACCCTCCTCGCTGAGGAGCAAATAAAGAACAGGTTCCGTTATAATCTCGTTATAGTCACGTTCCGTCGGCCCCTCTCGATGCCTCCAGCCCCCACCGCAGGCACGGGTCGTCAGAGCCCCGCTCCCCTGTCGCCGTCAGAGGAGGTGGCCGGCTTTGCTGCAGGCGGGACCGGGACGGGACTCTGTCTCGGGCACCGCGCTCTGCCCTCGCCGGAATGCTCCGCAGGCTCCTGGCTGTCCCGCTTGCCTCCTGACACCCAAATGTTGCCATTCCGGGTTACAGGAAGCCGAGGCGGTGTCCTTGCTGCAGGACTTCTCAGAGCCTTTAGTGTCAAAGGTGCTGTGCGTATCACTGAGAGACTTCTGACCAGGGGCCCCCTACAGAGCACCCTGCAGTCACCACCTTGTTTGCCTGGGTCGGTGGTCGGCAAACTGCGGCTCGCGAGCCACATGCGGTTCTTTGGCCCCTTGAGTGCGGCTCTTCCACAAAATACCACGGCCTGGGCGAGTCTATGTGGAAGAAGTGGCGCTAGAAGAAGTTTATGTTTAAAGAAATGTGGCTCTCCAAAGACATGTCCGTCGTTGTCCTGTTGATGTTTGGCTCTGCGGACGGATGAGTTTGCCGACCACGGTCCTAAGCGAACCACGCAGCCAGGCGAGGAGGCAGGTGCATTCCGGCTCCTTTTCGCTCGCTCACGTGATGCTTAGCCCTCTGGAGGAATCTTGACTATGTTCGGGGACGAGTCCTACCCTTGGTTTCATGAATTACCACTCAGTGCCATTAGGAAAAGAAAGGAGATTTTTGGCAACAGGAAGGCTTTGGGAACAGTTTTGATATCTGTGTACCCCCCAGCGCTGGAGGAGGATCTGTTCTGGAAACCCAGCTTGTGGGAACTCTGATCCTAGAAGAGGATCTCATTCGGATCCGGACAGATTTGGAGTCCAAACCCCAGCGGTGCCTCGCGGCTGAATCATCATCAGCGTCGGGATTTCATTCCTCTGCCCCTTCTTAATAAACCGGGGACGCCGCCGCATAATTAGGAGGATGATTGTGCGTCGTAACATCCCGTTCCAGCCTCAGACTGGGCCTCCCGTTGCCTCTGACCTTGGGCAGGTCCTCCAAACCCTCTCCGTCCGTCTCCCCGCCCGCAGAAGCGGCCATAGCGATGCAGGATGATAAATAAACCCTCTCTTAGAAACGGGCTGTAAAGGATTCATATGGGGAGCTGCTTTTTCTAATCTACCCCATAAAATGTAGTTTATGTGGGTGTTCACAGCCCTGGCTCCTGAGGAAGGAGAGGAGGAGGGAGGGAGAGGTGGGGAGAGGGGAGGCGCTGGGTTTCCTGGCCATTAAGGAAAGCGGTGATTTTGGACTGCATCCTGGACCCCTGCTCCCTCCCTCCCGGCCACCCGGTCTGTCAGAGCAGTTTGGGGCGCGCACAGGCAACCCCTGGCTCGGCGGGATTCAGTCACGTCTTCAATCTTACTCAAGTACATCGCGATTCCCAGAGAGGGACCCCGAGGCGCTGGGCTGATTAAAAGTGTGCCCCCATGGTGTCCGTCCCTGCGCAGCAGGTGCGTTAGGATTCCCGTCTCCTTGGCGACAGTCACGGGCCAGACCCATCAATTTCCAGGTGGCTGGTTCACCTCCCTCAATGCCTCCCAGGCCGAGGGCCTCTTGGAATTCGGTGGAATGGCGGAGCACCCCCGCTTTCAATTAAGAAAGAAAATTGCCCAGCGTTCCTTTCCTCACTGAGAGAATGGCCCACAGCCGATCAGTTCCTCCTTTTCCTCCGCGCTCCACAAAACGCTTAAAGAGCGGAACCTAAAAGAAGACATCAATTGCATCTTTCAAAGTATGGCGCTATGGGCTGCATGATTGAGTATACGTGGGTTTCCATAAAGACGCGTTAATTAGGACAAAAACAGCAAAAACAAGCAAGATTCCAAGTTCATTTTCGGCTGTCTTCAAAAGGATAAAAAGCACGCCCTAACCAGTTTGGCTCAGTGGATAGAACATCAGCCTGCGGCCTGAAGGGTCCCAGGTTCGATTCCAGTCAAGGGCATGTACCTTGATTGCGGGCACATCCCCAGTAGGGGGTGTGCAGGAGGCAGCTGATTGATGTTTCTTTCTCATTGATGTTTCTAACTATCCATCTCCCTTCCTCTCTGTAAAAAAAAAAAAATCAATAAAATATATTAAAAAGAGGATAAAAAGTAGTATATATCCTATCTAATAAAAGAGTAATATCCAAATTTGACCATACCTTCGGTATGCTACCAGCCAATCAGGAGTGGGGGCGGGGCCGAGGCAGCTCGCGAGAGGTCGCCAGTGCAGGGCAGAGCCAGCCATTGGCCCCATTGAGGGGGCAGGTTGGGCAAAGGGATCACCTACCCCCAGTGCACGAATTTTGTGCACCGGGCCCCTAGTGTGTGTGTGTGTGTGTGTGTGTGTGTATCATACGTTTACATAGAAATATGTAAGTGCTATAAGTATAAATGTTATCCCTATAGTTACATGTTGCATTCACATATAACTAGGGACAACTAAATCACTTACCTTTCAAAACTTTTTCAAAAGGAGGACATGGAACCGAGCAGTCATCCCTTCTGCCAAGGCCAGTCCTCCTGGCTGAGACACCCGTAAAACACCCGTGAGGGTGACACCCCTCACTTCCACATCTGTAGGCTGTCCGCGTCCCGAGGGTCAGACTGGCTGAGCCTACAGAGCAAGAGACGGCTCCCCCCACTTCCTCCACCCCCGTCTCCCCGGTCCTCCCGGCTCTGAGCCGATCTGCTCCTCCCGTGGTCTCGCAGCCTGGAGTACAGCGGCGAGTCTGTCATGAAAGCTCGGGTGGTGGTGGAGGGCTCCCCGAAGCCCAGACCTCAGCTGGTGCCACTGTCGCATCCATTTTGTAGTTGGAGTCCAGTGACCGGCCAGGCTCGAGCTGGGGGAGAGCCGTTTGCTTTTCCTATGAGTCTGAGTGAGCAGCTACTGTTGGCATTAGATAGGCAGAACCGAGGGTCCCCATGCGGGCGTGCTCCGTGACTGCGCAGTCACCCCCGCATGTAGCGGCTTACATCCGCAGCGGACATTGGCCGCCTCCACGTGTGGGGGTCAGAAATCTCTCAGCACCTTCTGGGAATGGTCGTCCAGGATGGGCCGGGCCTGCGGTCCTTTTAAGGCTTGCCTGGGACGAGGACGGCCAGTGCCAAGTCACGGCTAGTCCTCGGCAGGAGGCTCCAGTTCCCTGCTGTACGGATATCTCCATGGGGCTGCTTGAGCATCCTCACAACATGGCAGCTGGCTTCTCCCAGACCCAGTGACGCAAAGAAGGGCAGGGCTAAAGCCACTGTGACTTGTGACCTCGCCTGGAAAGTCATACGCTGTCCTTTTTTTTTTTTTAATGTATTTTATTGATTGTTTACAGAGAGGAAGGGAGAGGAATGGAAAGTCAGAAACATCGATGAGAGAGAAACATCGATCAGCTGCCTCTTGCTCACCCTCTGGTGGGGATGTGCCCGCAGCCAAGGTACATGCCCTTGACCGGAATCGAGCCTGAGACCCTTCAGTCCGCAGGCTGACGCTCTATCCACTGAGCCACACCGGTTTCGGCCATACGCTGTTCTTTTTGTGACGTGCCTTTAGGGGTGGCCCTATTGAGAGGCAGGGGGATCAGGAGGCAGGAAACCTGAAGGCCATCCTGCCGATTCGCCGCTACACCCAGCGTGTGGGGTGGGGATGATGATGAAAACAGCTGTCATAGGTTCAGATCTGTGCCGTCGGCGTCCCTCCGGCTGGGCCGGGTGAGTAGGTCAGGCCCCAGGATGTGAACAGTGTCAGAGGGTCGGAGACAGATTGGGGTGGCTCTGGGTGGGTGTGGGGGCCGGATGGAGAACATGCTTCAGTACTCGGAGTGGGGACAGCCTGCCCTTTGTGGGGGTTGGGCAGGCAGAGTCCGGGGAGCAGTCATGTTGGATCTGCGAATGGGGAAACGTGCAATCGAGGCACCTCCTGCAGAACCAGGTTCAAAAGCGAATGCCCTGCCTGGTGAGCAGTTACGGAAGACCACGGTGAGTTTCCGATCGTGAAGTAACTGGCCCCTACGGCAGGGCTGCTGAGTTAAACCTGCAATGTAAGTAGAAATGAAAGAAAGGGAGAAACAAATTGTGAAAGTGAGGAAGTAATAGAGACCTACTTCCAAACACAGAGTTCCTGTTTGGCAGGATCTTTGTGGGGGAAACGGTGGTATTTAGAGCAGCAAATCTAAGGCATGAACAAGCCTTATTGTTTTTGAGCAGAAAAGAGAGGAGGGAGGAAAAAAAAATATTTTTGAGCCAGAAATGGATAGATAGCTCCTGCACAGAAGCTACAATATTTTTATTCTCCATCACAAGTGCTTCAAATGGGTGACCTGTACTCAGGGCCAAGTTCAGAGGTCAAATCTGCAGCGGCTCATCATACTACATTTTTAAGTTTAAAGTTACATGGGCCCTTTCCCCCCTCTTCCCCCCCGTATCCCAGTCATTCTGAGAAGCAAAGCAGGTAGTGTATTCCAGCATAATTTATTCCTCATTAGTCTAAGCTGTGGCTTGTTTCTGATTATGTTCCGCATCAGTGTTGACAGATCCGTTCTCATAATATTTCCTCCGGGTTTATTTCTCCGTTTGTGGGAAGTCGCTCAGTCCTCAGGTCGCAGTGAGCCATGTCGTTTGCCAGGTGCTGGTATTGGATGCAGGGCGGTGTTGGGGCCTGAGTGGGCTCAGAGAACACAGGTGCATTGTGGGTAATGATATCATGGGTAACTATGTCTTGATCCTCTCAACAACCTCTTGGACTCTACCCCCTTGCACCCCCACTAGACCATCCACGTGGTGGAGATGGTGAATTCCCTCTCTATTACGTTGGTGATGGGTTGGGCAAGGTCTTACTAATGTTTTTGTCTTTGAGTATGTATTAACTCCAAAGAGGTAGGTTTGGAGAAATGCGTTGTCAGGTAATATATTCATTTGTTCATTCCATCCACATGTTTAAGGTGAATTTATTGGGCTTACGTTGGTTAACACAATAACATAGGTCTCTGGTATACAATAATAGTATACAGTCATCTGTATATTGTACTGTGTACTCATCACCCAAACTCAAGTCTCCTCCCCTTTCCATTTATCCCCCCTTTTCCCTCTCCTACCTCCCCCACCCCTGCCCTCTGATAACCCCCACATTGTGGTCTGTGTTTATGAGTGTGTGTTTTTCTTAATCCCTTGCCCTAATTCACCCAGCTCCCACCCTCCCTCTCCTCTGAGAGTTGTCAGTCTGTATCTGTGAGTCAGTGTCTATCTTGTTTGCTAATTTTGCTCTTTGGACTCCACAGTTTCTAAGAGCGCAGTAAGCGCTAGGTACAGGGGGCAGACGCCAGCGGAATAGCGATTCTGTTTCAGCGCTTTAGCCTCAGCGGCCTGCATGCGGCCTCTCTGAGTCCTGTGGACTCGATTCATGGACAGGAATAACAGGGTTCATTTCCGTTGCTAATGCATCTGCAGGGGTCATGTTCTAGAAGTTTTCTCGGAGGCCTCTTTGGTCAGGCTATATGGATTTCCTCTGATACGGGGCACGAAAGGACCCATTTTATCAATATCTAAACAGGCCTAGGAAATTGCCTCTACACTTGCATCTCAACCACAACAGGGTTTCATGTGCTTTCCCAAGATCTTGACGACGCTGGGATCTTCTATTAATTGGGATTATTACAGTCACAAGTAACAGTGCGCCTGATTTAAAGGGGAAAAGGGCGTGTATGGCGTCCGGCCCTTCCACCCAGAGTGCATGGGATGGCAGGCAGGTGTGGGCCACGCAGCGAACATGCTTGTCCTTCCTCTCCTATCCCGACTCAACGTTCTTTGGGTGGCCCCTTCCTACAGGGGATCTCCGAGGCCCTAGCTGGCTCAGTGCAGCTCTCAGGGTGCATCCTCCCGGGTTCAGATCCAGTGTAAAAGTGACCACGTGGCCCTCACCGGTTCGGCTCAGTGGACGGAGCGTCAGCCTGCGGACTGAAAGGTCCCAGGTTCGATTCCGGTCAAGGGCATATACCTTGGTTGCAGGCACATCCCCAGTAGGGGGTGTGCAGGAGGCAGCTGATCTATGTTTCTAACTATCCCTCTCCCTCTCTGTAAAAAAAAGAAAATAATAACCAATCAAATACGATTAAAAATGACTACATGGAATATGACTAAAGGAAGTCACCAAGTTCACGCGGATTAGATCGGTTTAGTTGTGAGTCCACCCCTGGGCCAGCTATCGTGGTGCAGGCATGCTCAGAACCTCCGTCTCTAGGACCCAGGGCCGGGGTTTGGGGGTGGGCCTGACTCAAACCACATGGCGTGAGTGTGGGAGCCCCTGGCTCACCACGCGGGGAAGCAGATGATGCGTGTTCTCTGCACAGACATCGGTTTCGCTGTTCCCAGGGGAAATATTTAAAATATTCCTTCCGTTTGCAAAATGACGAAGGAGCTCGCAGCTGTATCTTGTTGGTGCTGGCAGAACCACGTGGGTGCATCGCGTGTAATTAATGCCGTAATTCGGCCCCTTCTGCAGGGGGTGACCCCATGAGAACTGGTGGGAAGCAGACTACAACTTGAGTTAGAACAGTGGTCGGCAAACTGCGGCTCGAGAGCCACATGCAGCTCTTCCCTTGACTGTGGCCCCTTGAGTGTGGCTCTTCCACAAAATATCACGGCCCGGGCGAGTCTGTGTTGAAGAAGTGGCGTTAGAAGAAGTTTAAGTTCAAAACATTTGGCTCTCCAGAGAAATGTCAATCGTTGTGCTGTTGGTATTTGGCTCTGTGGACTAAGGAGTTTGCCGACCCCTGGCTCAGAAGAACTGGAGGTGTGCACCCTGAGGGACTAGGAGCGCCCACTGTCCGTGAGGAGCTAAATTAAGTTGCATTTGGTTCCTGAGCTGCGGTGGCCTGAGCAGTGACCTTACATGACCTGGATGTGTCCCCGCGTGTCTCTGCGGCCCCGGCCCCCCTCCCCTGACCCCACTCCGTGCAAGAGGGCTTCCAGGTGGCCGCCCGGTCAGAGCAGCAGCAGCGCCTGTCCGTCAGGCTCAGCGAGGGAAAGGCCGCCTCTGCGCTCCCAGCAGGACGCTGTGTTTAACGACCCCGGGCGTGAAAAATCAAGAAATAAAAAGCCCTAATTACAACTCTCCAGGCGTCTGGGCCCGGGAATTGGCTGCTCTGCTGAATTAAAGTGAGAGAGCGTTAGACCCTCCGGGAGGCCAGGCTTCCCTAGACAGCTGGCTCTCTCTCCAGGGTCAGAAGCTGCTCCGGCCACACAGTTAGGGGTGGAGCTGGGGAAGGTGCCCATCGCCTGTCCCCCTGGGGGCGGTCCCGCCCTGGCTCAGCAGCTGGGGTGAAGGGTCCGCCTGCACAGCCCTGAGAGGGACAGACAGAACCGTTACAGGCGCGGTCGCATGTGGGACTTTTTTTGTCCTTTCCCCACCGCCTCGGCCGGGAGCCGCACCCGGCACAGAAAGGGGCGGTGCGATAAACTGCTGAGTGATCGTTTGCTAAACTGCCAGGTTAGAATGTTCTGCAGGCGCCTGTAGAGGGGGGAGGAGGGGCTCTGCTTGCCGTGCAGTGAAGTAGCTCAGTACAGACCCGCTCCTCTCACAGGGAGCTCAGTCTTCCAGCTACCAAAGTTGGGGAGTGGAGTTGTGGGGTGGAGGATAAAACCTGGCCTAGAGCTCCTGGAGGGGGAGCCCCCGTGCGGACTCCCAGAGAAGAAGAGGGCCTGAGAGGGACGGTTTGTCTGCTGCCGTCTCAGGCCAGGCCAGAGGCAGTGCCATGTGGGAAGGCTGCAGACACAAAAGAAAGCATGCACTGAAACACACACACACACACACACACACACACACACACACACAAATGCATACACCACAAACACATGTATACACACACAAATGCATATGCACATACACACATACACACATACACATACACACACAAACATACACACAAACACACATATATACACACATATACACAGATACATACACACGAATGCATATATACACATACACATGTACATATACACACATACAAACATACGCACATATGCATACACGCATACACACATATACACACACATTCGCGCGCACACACACACACACACACACACACACCATGGAAAACCCCCAGGTGAAATGTACCCCCTCTTCGGTCCGTAGACTCAGAGGCAGAGGTTGGCGTCACTCAGCGACTGGAACTCAGAGGAGGGAGGGAGAGAGGAAGCCGCCCAGGCTCTCTGGGATGCGGGAGCCACAGTGTGGGGCCCAGCTTGGCTGAGGAGAGACGAGGAACTGAAATCGGAGCTGAGCCCCAAAAGCCAGAGCTGGCAGTGGGAGTCTGATCAGATTAGGGGCCTGATTAAACAGAGCCAAACTGTGAACAGTCAGATAAAACCTCACCCAGAGAGCGCCGTGGGAGGCCGTCTCCGAAGATGTCGAACACGCCCCTGCGGACAGCAGTTCCTCAGCAGCGGGAAGACCAGGGGTATGGGGGGCGGGGGAGAGCCAGGCCTGGTCCGACCGAACGGACTGCTCGCCTTCTCCCCCTTCCAGGGCTTCCACGTCACCCCCCCCCCCCCATCCCCGCCCATCACTCCTGCGAAGAAGCCGTCGGTTTCCAAGATGGGGTCTGCGTCCAGCACTCAGCAAGCTCAGACCCGCCCCCTGGCCGTCCCCCATCTATAGTGATGACTGACATTTGCAAGAGGGGGGGCCGTGTCCCGGGCTCTGGTGTGCGTTCACACGGGCCAGGCGTCTCTTCACACCCGTCCGGGACCGGGCTGGGCTGGGGGCTGCATTGCGAGCGAGGCCCAGGCCCAGGCGGTGGGTTCGAGCAGCAGGTTCCTTAGGAACACAGTGTCCTAGGGCAGTGGTTGGCAAACTGCGGCTCACGAGCCACATGCGGTTCGAGAGCCGCGGTTTGCCGCTCTGTTGATGAATGAGTTTGCCGACCACCGGGAGAGGGGCTTAATCACAAGGAACAACAACAGCCTGGAATCAAGAGTCAAGGTCAGTGGTTGGCAACTCGTTAGTCAACAGAGCAGCAAACCGCAGCTCGTGAGCCGCAGGCAGCTGCCGCGGTTTGCCGACCACTGTCCTAGCGAAACACGGGGAGGAAAGGTTCAGTAGCCAAGCAGACGCGGGGACTGCCGGGCGCTCCAGCTGCTCTCACGGATCCACCAGCAGGCGCACCAGCCTGCAGGCCTCTGGGAAATGCCGCCGGCATCCCCCCCTTCCCCCCCCCCCCCGCCCCGGGGTGCTTTATTTAACTCCGAGTTTCCCAGATTAATTCCACCACTGAGTAGCTTTTTGAATGCAGATTCTATTGCCCAACACAGGACAGGTGTTACATAAAACCTAATTTGGGGGATTTTTTTTTTTTTATTGTAAGAGGATCCTAAATGCATAAATCTGTGATCTTACGGGATTATTCTGTTTCTGGGTTATCAGAGAACCCACCTTCTCAGATTCTTAATCAAACACACAGCTTCCTTGAATGTTGCTTGACATTTCAGGCAAAGTTGGTTTCCAAAGGAGTTGCCATAACTGGATATGGTCATTTGAAGACCCTGGGAAATGCCTCCGCCTAGCAGCTTGTTCTCGGATTGAGGGCTCCATGGCTGATGGCTTATTCCTCCAAGGTCAAGCAGGTCAAACTCGAAGCCGGCCGCGAGGCATGCGGCCCCCTGGCCGTGAGTTTGGCATGTTTGGTCCAGGTTCATGTTCTAACTTGAGCAGGCTCCCTGAGGGCTGGGCACGGGGTCCTACACACACAAGCCAAGAACAGCGGCAGGTGACAGGGCATGACGTGGATGGGCCCTTGCCCCCCCAGCCACGGCCAGCCCTTCTCTAAATGTCCCCGCATACCCTTGACTTTCTCAGCTGCGGGAACTGGGGCACGATGGTCACGTCTTGTCAGGCAGACGAGGGGATGGCAACACGGAGGAGCAGGCATGTGCCCGAAGCCCTGTCTGCTGGGAGAGTTGAGGAAAAGGACATAAAGGCCCGAGAGAGCAGACTTATCTCCCATGCAGCCACTCACCGAGGATCACGTACCCCCCTTTACAGAGGGGAACGTGTGAGAGGCGGGAAGCCAGCCGGCGCCCAGCTCATGAGTGGGCGTGGGACCCACGCAGCCTGTTGCGCTCCACTGCGGGCAGCGGCACCTTCCCTGCTTCTCCATCTGTTCCAGGAGCTGGTGGCCGCCTGCTTGTCATGTGAGGTGGACAGCAGGCAGAGACAGAGAGGAGGAGGGGCTGCCATCAGCAGCAGGTGGGGACCCCAAGTGACCTCACTCCCCCAGTACCCCCGGTGAGGAAGGTGAGCGGCGTGCACCCACACAGAGGGTCTTTGCACCCCGCTGGCCACCATGTGCAGCCCAGCCCAGCCCACACCCTGGGCTCTACCCCACCTCACATCCCTTCTACCTATAGAGCAGGGAAGGGCGAGCCCTGTGCCCTCGAGGGACTCGGCTCCCCAGTCCTGGTGAAGGGTGTTGCGGGGAAAAGAACCGAGCTGCGGGTTTTATTTTCCCGCGTCACATGCTTTGTACCAGGAGGTCAGTTAGTGATCCCAGTAATTCCCCTGCAAACCCAGCCCCCTCCCAGGCTCTGCAGACTCACAGAAGCAAGACTGGAATCGGTGCTTGGCTGCGTCCCTGTCCCTTAGACCAGTGGTCGGCAAACTCATTAGCCAACAGAGCCAAACATCAACAGGACAACAATTGGAATTTCTTCTGAGAGCCACATTTTTTACACGTAAACTTCTTCTAACACCACTTCTTCAAAATAGGTTTGCCCAGGCCGTGGTATTTTGTGGAAGAGCCACACTCAAGGGGCCAAAGAGCTGCATGTGGCTCGCGAGCCGCAGTTTGCAGACCACTGCCCTCGCAAGTGGTGGTGGCTGACGTAATAGTCTTTCCTGGCACCGTGAGAAGCGGGGACTGGCAGGTATGGTTGGGATTCAGGTGTGCTTGCTAGCAGCGGGCTTATTTCAGCCTCTTTCCTCACATGGCGCATAAACGAATCCCCAAATCTCTGCGGCACACCAAAAATTACACTTGGTGCCAATCTGACAAAAAAAATGCTATACTTTTTATCCACTCACATCAGTCAGCTATGGTTGTGGTGGCGATGGTCATTTAAAAAAACGCATATTTGCATTGCTTTCAGAGAGGAAGGGAGAGGGAGAGAGAGAAACATCAGTGACTAGGGGCCCGGTGCACGAAATTTGTGCCCTGGGAGTGGGTGGTCCCTCAACCCAACCTGCCCCCTCTCACTTACTGGGAGCCCTCAGGGGATGTCCAACTGATGGCTCACCCCCGCCTACCCTGGCCTGCTCAGCTCAGCCTGGCTGCCTGTGACCACCCGGCCCCGGGGGCTGGGTTCTCACCACCACTGCCGTTTCATCTCCAACCCGGGGCCAGCACTCATGCCACTTGGCCCCGCCCCCGCTCCTGATTTAGCCAATCAGGAGCGAAGGTACGGTCAAATTTGCATGTTTCTCTTTTATTATATAGGATGAGAGAGAAGCATGGATCAGCTGCCTCCTGCACGCCCCCTGCTGTGGATGGAGCCTGCAATCCGGGCATGTGCCCTTGACTGGAATCGAACCTGGGACCCTTCAGCCCATGGGCTAAGGCTCTAGCCCCTGAGCCAAATCGGCCAGGGCGTGTCGTTTTGTTAGTTTGAGAATCTGCGGGAAACGAGGCCGGGGGCCCCCGCCGGGGCCGTCGGACACGTGTGTGGAGAGCCTGCAGGTGCCCTGGGTGGCCGTCGCTGCTCCTGGCGTGCCGACGCGCAGTGCGTCTCCCTGGCAGCGGGCGTCCTGGTGGCAGGGCCTGGCCCTCAGTCCGTGTGCGGGGAGCTGTTCCGGGGGCGGGCGGGGAGCTGCTGGCAAGGGAGGCCAGCCCGTCCTCTCGAGTGCAGCCTCGCCGGCGTTGTGCGTGGGGAACGAAAGCTTTGTCTCCCGCCCCGAGTGAGAGGAAAGAGCAGAAAAAGGCAGACAAACGAACACCGCCGTTCCTAACTCCATTTCCTTTCACCCAGAAGGTGATGCCGTTTCGATCCGAACATGGATTTCCTTTCCTCGTAAACTCAGCGCGGGTGATGCGATTCAGCCTTGGGCCTGGGATGTGAAATTCCGAGAACCCGGGGTGCTTGCCGAGCACTCGCTACAGGATTCCCTTGTGCTAAAAATACCCCCAATGCACCGACTGGGTTGAGCGTCGGCCTGTGAACCTGGAGGTCACGGTTCCACTCCCGGTCAGGGCACAGGCCCGGGTTTCAGGCTCCGTCCCCAGTAGGGGGCGTGCAGGAGGCATGCGGCCCCCCGGCTGCACGTTCGACATGCTTGCCCTAGCGTCGTGGCCGGCAAACCGCAGCTCGTGAGCCTATAATGTGGCTCTTTGGCCCCTTGAGTGAGGCTCTTCCACAAAATATCACACGGCCTGTGCACATCTGTGAGGAGCGTGGACCTGTAGGACCCCTTCTGTTGAAGAAGTGGCGTTAGGAGAAGTGTAAGTTTGAAACATTTGGCTCTCTGAAGGAATTTCAGTCACTGTGCTGTTGACATTTCGCTCTGTGGACCAGTAAATCTGCCGACCACTGCCCCGGGGCGTGAAGAGGCTCCAGCTCCCAGAGTCTATCTCTGTGCAGAGCTTTGCACTGAGGCCTCCCCCAAAAGCAGGCTGGCAAAGCGTGTCCCGGGCCTACTCGGATTTCAGATCTTGGCTTACACATTGCCGCTCCCTGTGAGCAGCCTCTGCTGATACGTGTGCTCCTTCGTCTAGCCCCACCCCAATGCTGTGCTGCTCTGTGCCCCAGCCGTCGCCCCCCCCCCCCCCCCCCGCCCCCCGTGTCTCTCTATGGCATTCTCTCTCCCATTAGCGTTGCTCTCTTAAATAGCCATCTAACTTGCCTGGCAGGCTTGGCTGGGTCCCTGGCGTGAGGCGTGCAGGAAGCAGCCTATCAATGACTCTCTCATCATTGATGTTTCTTTCTCTCTCTCTCCCTCTCCCTTCCTCTCTGAAATCAGTAAAAATATTTTGGGGACAAAAAGTCTGTCCATCTGCGATGCCATATGTGCCGTAAAGACAGGGACCACATAGGTCTCATTCGTTGTAACGTCCCAAGTCTTCATGACAGTGGCCGGTAGACAGTGTCACCTCAATAAACGTTCATGGAATGGACCAGGTTGGCCTCTCTCAGGGCAGGAACCTCCTTTCCTTCCCGCCATCCCTCCCTCTTTCCCTCCCTCCCAACTCATCATCTAGACCTTGCCTGCTCCTCATGCCTCGGGGATGCCTTCTCTGACTAAGCCTCTGAGTCCGGCTCCATCCTCCCTGGTCCCCAGGTGCTTCCTTCCATCAGTGCAGTTTTCCATCCTGTGGGATGATTGATGGTTCCCTTAAAGCGGAGCCCCGATCCAATACCTTCTAATGCCCAGGAGGGCAGAGGTTGTCTATTTTTCCTCACCAATTTGCCCCAGAGCCCACAACTGTCTGGGACATGCACGGTGCTCGATAAAAATGTGTCGCATGCATCAATAAACACGATGCAGTTCGTTCTGATAGCATCTGGGTCTCTTCCTGGGATGCAATTTGGTCGGAAAGGAGAGAGCCCTGGATCGTTAGCCCGGTTAGCTGGAAAGAAAGACACCTTCCTCTTGCTACGCATGTCCTTTTGATCACATGACGGCCTCTCTCCAGCCCTGTTCGTCGCACCTTTGAATGAGGGCACTAATCCCAAAGCTGGAAGGATTCATTCAGCAAAGAGCTGCTGAGCGGTGCCCCTGTGCCAGGCACTGAGCGAGGCGCAGGAATTCCACCGGGAATGTGAGAGACACGTCGCCCTGCCCCCACGGTGTCTACACCTGTGGACGGAGTCCCGCAGAAGGTCTGTGATCTGCGGGGAAACGCTGGCCGTGGGTGGGTGGATGCGTGAGCGCTGTGGATGGTGGTGTTGGACACGGTGGCTCGGTCACACCGTGGAAGGGGAGGGTTGAGAAGAGTTCTGTGCACATTGGTGAGGAGCGTGGACCTGAGTGATGGTTGAAACCCCTCATCCCCGCACCGCCCTCGGCATTCAGATAGCTCCGTGGTGGGCAAACTGCGGCTCGCCAGCCACATGCGGCTCTTTGGCCCCTTGAGTGTGGCTCTTCCACAAAACACCACGGCCTGGGCGAGTCTATTTGGAAGAAGCGGCGTTAGAAGAAGTTTAAGTTTAAAAAATGTGGCTCTCCCAAGAAATTTCAGTCGTTGTCCTGTTGGTATTGGGCTCTGTGGACTCATGAGTTTGCCGACCGCTGAGATAAGTGCCTTCCTGCAGGGGACCCTGCTCAGAGCTTGCTTAGCAGCGGCCGTGCGGCTTCAGGGCCCTGCACGTGTTTAAGCCCTAGCTCAGCACAGCTCACTCTCGGCCCACCGGCTCAGTTCACGGAGAAGGAGCTAGGGACTCAGTTAGGCCAGGGACTTGCTGAAGGTCAGCCGGCCTGTGAGCGGGAAAGCAGGTCGGGGGCTGGGTCTCCCTGACCCCAAAGCCCGCTCTTCCCAGCAGGCCGCCCTGTCTCCGGCCCAGCGAGTGTCCAACTGCAGCTGGGTTTGGGGGCTTCTGCTTACATGACAGGTGGGTCCTCGGTCCTCGTGGTGGTAGACTGGATGCTCAGGCCATATTCCCACATTCTGGGATGTAGGTGTTTTTCTCTCTTTTTCACGTCCAGTGTGGAGGGAGAGATTGGGTTCAGTTTCTGAGCAGAGGAGCTGGGGATTAAGCAATAGGAAGAATAGAAGACGCAGAAATAGAGATGAAAAGCTGGGGCCAGGTGGGACGACTGTTCTCTCTGATGAAGACACAGTGACTCTGAGCCCACAAGGCCATGTTTATTTATATCCCTACAAAGGGGTTTCACCAAAATTAGGATCAAAGGGGTTTCGGTGGGCCCAGGCCCTGTTCCTTCCTCCATTCCCGGGGCTAGGTGGATTTACATTTCAAGGCCCTCTCCGCAACACCTGAAGCAACATTAAGGCAAAGCTGGTAACACATTCAGCCTTGTTGGAATGTGTTTTTCCAGGAGCCTTGGATTCAGCTGGCAATGATGTAAAGAGTGCTCGAGGTGTCTTGCCTGGGGGTGTCCTCCACACTGGGATCACACACACTGTCCCCTGTCCATCAGGAGGACAGCTAGGAGTGTGGGAGGCACACCTATAGGGCCCCGGGGTGTCCCGGGGTCTTCACTCGGTCACATGCTCTGTGATTCTTTGGGGACTGAGGGGTTGCAATAAGACCAGCAGGTAGAGGGAATTCAGGACGATCTAAGGATGGTCTTTCTGAGAGAATGGACCAGAGTCCTCAGGGACTACAGGAGGCCTGCAGGCCAAGGTCACCTTCTCCCCGGGGTGATTCTTAGGAAAGCTCAGCACACAGTGGGGCGTCAGGCACTGGGAGAATGCCGCTGGGCCCTCCACGACAGGAGATCCTTGGCAGGTTGCTCCTCTGGGTTCTGAATTCCCGTCTTGCTCCGTTTGGGGAGAGGGGGTGGTGAGTCCCCGCTTGGGGACACAGTGTAAGGTGAGCAGAGGCCCAGCCAGTCGGTATGACAGGGATGTGCTGTGGCTCGGCCCTGGCGAGTAAAATGGTGATGAGGATCCAGAGCCTGCTCCCTGGCCCTTGGGCACGGTGCCCCTCCCGGGACTAGTCGCTGCGTCTCTGTGGATGCCCAGGCTTCTCTGACTCCTCCCCCGAGTTAGTGCTGTGAGCACGGGCCATCCCCCTGCTCGCCATCCCCCAGCATGAATGGGGGGACAGACACTAGGCCAGCGGTCGGCAAACTCATTAGTCAGCAGAGCCAAATACCAACAGGACAACGACTGAAATTTCTTTGGAGAGCCCCATTTTTTTAAACTTAAACTTCTTCTAATGCCACTTCTCCAAAATAGACTCGCCCAGGCCGTGGTGTTTTGTGGAAGAGCCGCACTCAAGGGGCCAAAGAGCCGCCTGTGGCTTGCGAGCCGCAGTTTGCCGACCATGGCACTCGTAGATGCTCAGTAAACACTGATGTGAATAAGTGGAGGAAGGCCCGGTGCCAGGCAGAAGTCAGAGGCGCTGAGAAGAAGAACCGGCGGATCCCCACAGCCGAGGGGAACTGTGGGCGTGTGCCCCATCTTCGTCCGGCAGAGTCTCCACAGACCCAGCCCGTCCCCCAGCCCCTCAGACGCGGAGCCCCGTCTGGTTCTCTTGGAAACCTCTCTTCTCATCCACAGGAGGGGAAGGCCACCTCCTCTCCTTAGGTCAGGTGGTCCCTGGATCCCACACCCAGTTGACTGTGACTCTCAGCCTAACGTCTGCTCCGCAGCAGCCCTTGTACTCTGTTTCCCCGAAAGTAAGACATCCCCTGAAAATAAGACCTACCCACTGTAATATATGGCGCCCCCCCGAAAATAAGACCTACCCACTGTAATATATGGCACCCCCCCTGAAAATAAGATCTAGCGCATCTTTGGGAGCAAAAATTAATATAAGACACTATCTTATTTTCGGGGAAACAGGGTAGTAGAGATGCAGCTAATGCATTGCAGTGTTTGGGTTCGTGGCATAGAACATGGCTAGGGGCACAGATCTGTCGAAATGAAAAGAGGGAGAAAGGAAGGAAGAAGGGAGGAGGGAGGGAAGGAGGAGGCTGGGCAGGAAGAAGAGAAAGGGAGGCAGGGCGCCCCCCACCCCCCGTCCCCGACCTTCCTGTGTCCTGCCTCCAGCAGCCGGATTTAGTGTCTTCTCTCCACACTGCTGAGCTGCACCAAGGGCTGTCCTTCCCCTGCCCCCAGATGCACCCTCCTGCAGCCCACCCAGCCCGAGAGTCCTTCCTGCCTGCAGATGGAGAAAGCCCTGGAGACTGCAGGGTGGCTTTGGAGTCCCTGATTGGCCATTCGCTAGCGTGGTGCCTTGAGCCAGAAAGGGAATGCTCAGCCTAGGCTCTGTGTGCGGCCTTGGGGGCGAGAGGAACCCCCCCCGAGGGCACGGGGAGGAGGAAACGGAGCACCCCCTGCACAGCTCTTACTGCTCAGTACATTCCCAGGCGTCCCCCTTCCCCTCGGGGCGCCCCTTTCCTCTTCTCCAACCCACTCTATCCCGAGACGTGTTTGCTGGGAAGGCGAAGAAGCATACGGAATGGAGGCGAGGCAGGAGAGTCCCTGGCAGATGCGGCTGGCGGACGCGCAGCCATTCTGCGCCTGGCACCCTCTGCCAGCGCGCGTTGCTGAGCGGAGATTGGAGCCCCCGATGCCATTTGGTCTGCATGCTTGGGGGAGTCACAGAAGAGCCTTATTATGAAATGAAATGGCCCGTGAGCTCACTGAGGAGCTGGCGGCTGCTGCAGGGAAAGGCCACTGTCCAGGGTAGCCAATGGCCCTTGCAAACGGGAAAATACAGCCATTTCTGCAGAAGAGCCTAAACAGAGGTGCCGAGCCAAGGGATGCTGTGGGTGCCAGCAGCGGCCAGAAATGAATCTTTTTTTTGGGGGGGGGGGGTGATAATCTGAGCAGAGAATAAAAGTGCCAGAGTCTCTCCACGCTGGGCAAGTTTTTGGAAAAGGTCATTTTGGGTAAATTCTCCATTCCTGCTGGGCACTCGGATGGAAGATTATTCTGGAAAATGGACTCCTTCTAGGTTGCCCCCTACCACTGCCCTTTGATTTGATTCGGTTTGAAGGAAAATTAAGAGCCGCTGTTTTCCGACAGAATGCCCAACATTCCTGCCCCCCGCGGGGTAATAGCGGGACGTTGAATGGTGGGCATCTGGCCCAATCAGAACCCTTTGTAAGAGTCTCTCTCCATTTGCACTGGGAACATCAGCATGCTGCTCTTGACTGATGAGAGCAGCACGTGTGGCCCTTGTAAGGTCTCATTGCCATATTTCCCCACACAGGGGGGATCTTACCACAGTGAGCACGCAGCTGAGCCGCGAGGCACGAGGGCAGAGAGAGAGCTGGGTGTGTTCAAACCCTCAGTTTCAGAGCTGAAACCGAGGGTCGGAACACACCCAGTTCCGTCCGTCACTCCGCATTGACCTTGAGGGAAACAGCCCCTCCATCCGGCATCGGCCTGGCGCTCTCCGCTAGGCCCCGGGGTTCTCCGCACATGAACAGCCTCACAGAATTCAACACCACAGAGGCCACGGTGTGAGCGACGGGTCAAGGCAGAAAATAAGACCGCAGACATGTCCGAACACAGCAACACACGCACATGTCCACATGCCAAAGAACAAGCACGCCCGTGGGGGGCGTGGTGACAGTGTTTTGGACGGGTTCAAGCCTCGGACTGATGAGAGGGCACCACCGTCCTCTCGTGACCACGACGTGCAAGTCCCAGCGTGGAGGGCAGAGCCTCCCAGCACCGTGACAGCCCACAGCTGGAGTTGTCAGCTTGAACCTGTGGTCCGAACAGATGGCCCCCCGTGCCTGTGTGACAGAGGTCAGGTGCATGTAGCAGAGTCGGATGGAAACCCATGAGAATGCTGCAAACATCCTGACCACGCCCTCACTGTGCCTCGTGGCATCGGCTATACAATAAAGACCCGGCTTGTCCGTGGTGCTGTCTCTCCATCAGAGGACAGTGTCCCACCCAGACCCAGCTTTCGTTC
Organism: Antrozous pallidus; assembly: GCA_027563665.1. Lineage (NCBI taxonomy): Eukaryota > Metazoa > Chordata > Mammalia > Chiroptera > Vespertilionidae > Antrozous > Antrozous pallidus. The sequence continues at coordinate 3,274,012 of CM050510.1, forward strand.
CTTTGTCTGTCTTTTCTAAGCCTTTCAGCCGCCCCCAGCAGGGTCACCCCTGGCCACGCCAGCGGGGTACAGGCGCCCTTCCCAGGTCAGATTTCCCCCAACACTCCATCCTGGCTGCTGCTCCTGACGGCACTTCCTCACCAGGTGGAGGTTAGCCTGGTTCGGGCGACCTCCGAAGGCAGTGGTTCTCGACATTCCTGAGGCGGCAACCTGTTAGTACAGCTCCTCACGTGGTGGTGATCCTCAACCGTAAAATTATTCTCGTGGCTACTTCATCACTGCGCTTTTGCTACTGTTAATGAATCGTCATGTAAATATCTGTGTTTTCTGATGGTCTTAGGCTCTACAGCAGCGGTTCTCAATCTGTTGATCGCGACCCACAGGTTGAGAACCGCTAGTAGGGTTGCCTAAGACCAGGGTCAGAAAACTGTGGCTTGAGAGCCACCTGCGGCTCTTTGGTCCCTTGAATGTGGCTCTTCCAAAAAATACCACGGCCTGACCAAGACCGGTTTGGCTCAGTGGGTAGTGCGTCAGTCTGCAGACTGAAGGATCCTGGGTTCGATTCCGGTCAAGGGCATGTACCTTGGTGGTGGGCACACCCCCAGCAGGGGGTGTGCAAGGGGCAGCTGATGGATGTTTCTCTCTCATCGATGTTTCTGACTTTCTATCCCTCTCCCTACCTCTCTGTGAAAAATCAATTATATATATATATATATATATATTATACACACACACACACACACACACACACACACACACCATGGCCTGCGAGAGTCTATTTTGAAGAAGTGGTGTTAGAAGTTTGTTTAAAAACATTGGCTCTCAAAAGAAATTTCAATCGTTGTCCTGTTGATATTTGGCTCTGCTGACTCATGAGTTTGCCGACCACTCTTAGGCCCTAAGACCATCGGAAAACACAGGTATTTACATTACGATTCATAACAGTAGCAAAATTACAATTATGAAGCAGCAACGACAATCATTTTATGGGTGGGGGTCACCACCACATGAGGTGCTGTATTAAAGGGTCGCTGCATTAGGAAGGTCAAGCACCACCGTCTAAGGGGTCCGTAGAGGTTCTGCTCATGACATCTCCCAGGGACTCAAGTGCTTTCCTTTAGCGGCTCCATCCACCCCAAGGCCATCAGACTCCCCATTGGACTCTCCACATCATCCATCCAGGCCAGCGCCGGGATGAGAAGGAAGGACTGTGAGACTGGCGGAGATGACCTGGCATTTTCCCCTTCACGCTCTCTGGGAAAATATCGAGGTACTAGAGGCCCGGTGCATGAAATTCATGCACAGGGGGCGGGAGTGTATCCCTCAGCCTAGCCTGTGCCCTCTCCAATCTGGGACCCCTCGAGGGATGTCCGACTGCCCAATCCTACCGGGATCCCCTAAATGCCCTCCCCTGAAGGCCTGGTCACCCCTGTGTGCCCTCCCCTGCTGGCCATCTTGTCTCCAGATGGGGACATCCATCTTTGACCACCTGGGCGCAGCCATCTTGTTTTTTGGAGTGATGGTCAATTTGCATATTACTCTTTTATTAGCTAGGATGATCTGATCCGCTGCAGGGGAGACTGATTGTAGTTTGGCGCAGGCCGGAGGGAAGAAGACATGGGACCCAGTGAACACAGAACATTATTGCAGCCACACCCCTCATCATGAAATAGACTGCGTTTTGTCCAGCCGTGGAGTGGGGGGTCTCTGCCCTTGTGACGGGCTGATGGAGTGGCTGTGGGTGGTGTCCCGGATGGGCGTGGCTCTCTGGGTCCAGCCTGGAGGGTGAAGAGTTCCTGGATCCTCGACCCCTTGTTGGGCACCTTCCCCACACGCAGCCCTGCCCCGGGCAGATGGGAGGATGCAGAATCCGTCAGGGAGCCTTCGTTATGATGCCCATAAACACGTCGTGCCAACGGGCCTTGTGGATCTAAAGGCCCAATTCTCCTGCTCCGCCGGGTCCCTTGTGGGCGATGGCAGTTGACAGGTTTATGCCTCGTGACGGCGTTTTGTCCCTCAGCTCCCGCGCCCGCAAATGACTTCACAGTCCGCCGAGCCTGAACCTCTTTAAGCTCTGGCGATTGATGGCAGCGAGCATTCGTGCTGTGATTCAAGGCCGGGGCTCACTCCGGCATGAAATAGGCTGACGCGTCACCCAGGAAGGAGATGGAGACTCGGGGCAGGAGGTTCCTGCAGGGGAAGAAGCTGAGGTGGGGGGGGCGGGGGTGCGCGGTAAGGTGGCCCGGAGACAGGCCTGGGGCCACCTGCCGCCACGTGGGCAGACAGACGGCCAGCATGCCGGGCTCTACCTGTCCCTGGTGCTGAGGGGTGAGGTCCGCAGCCGTCATGTTTTGTTTCCTGCCGGGAGTCCCTGTCGCCTCCAGGGCCTCCACATTGAATGGCCACTCCTCCCCGTATTCTGAGTTACCTGCTTCCCCCATGTTCTGAGTTACCTGCTTCCCCCGTATTCTGAGTTACCTGCTTCCCCCGTATTCTGAGTTACCTGCTTCCCCCGTATTCTGAGTTACCTGCTTCCCCCGTATTCTGAGTTACCTGATTCCCCCGTATTCCGAGTTATCTGATTCCCCCGTATTCCGAGTTACCTGCTTCCCCCGTATTCCGAGTTACCTGCTTCCCCCGTATTCCGAGTTACCTGATTCCCCCGTATTCCGAGTTATCTGATTCCCCCGTATTCCGAGTTACCTGCTTCCCCCGTATTCCGAGTTACCTGCTTCCCCCGTATTCCGAGTTACCTGATTCCCCCGTATTCTGAGTTACCTGCTTCCCCCATGTTCTGAGTTACCTGCTTCCCCCGTATTCCGAGTTATCTGATTCCCCCGTATTCCGAGTTACCTGCTTCCCCCGTATTCCGAGTTACCTGCTTCCCCCGTATTCTGAGTTACCTGATTCCCCCGTATTCCGAGTTACCTGCTTCCCCCGTATTCCGAGTTACCTGATTCCCCCGTATTCTGAGTTACCTGCTTCCCCTATGTTCTGAGTTATCTGCTTCCCCCGTATTCAGAGTTACCTGATTCCCCCGTATTCTGAGTTACCTGCTTCCCCCATGTTCCGAGTTACCTGCTTCCCCCGTATTCTGAGTTACCTGATTCCCCCGTATTCCGAGTTACCTGCTTCCCCCGTATTCTGAGTTACCTGATTCCCCCATATTCTGAGTTACCTGCTTCCCCTGTATTCTGAGTTACCTGCTTCCCCCGTATTCTGAGTTACCTGATTCCCCCGTATTCTGAGTTTCCTGATTCCCCCGTATTCCGAGTTACCTGATTCCCCCGTATTCCGAGTTACCTGCTTCCCCCGTATTCCGAGTTACCTGATTCCCCCGTATTCCGAGTTACCTGCTTCCCCCGTATTCTGAATTACCTGCTTCCCCCGTATTCCGAGTTACTTGCTTCCCCTGTGTTCTGAGTTACCTGCTTCCCGCGTATTCAGAGTTACCTGATTCCCCCGTATTCTGAGTTACCTGATTCCCCCATATTCTGAGTTACCTGATTCGCCTGTATTCTGAGTTACCTGCTTCCCCCGTATTCTGAGTTACCTGCTTCCTCCATATTCTGAGTTACCTCCTTTTCCCATATTCTGAGTTACCTGCTTCCCCCATGTTCTGAGTTACCTGCTTCCCCCGTATTCTGAGTTACCTGCTTCTCCCGTATTCTGAGTTACCTGTTCCACGTCAAGGCCTCTGACCTATCTTGTCCAGTGGAGACACGCTCAATGTCGAAGTCCTTGGTCTCTCCGCCTTGTCATATGCAGCCCACCCCCATTCAGATGCGGCCTCCCCGCTCCACAGACATCACTCAGCACCGCGGTGGCTGTGCCTCTCTGCTCTCCTGGGCCTGCTTTCCCTCCCCGAACTACTAACAGCAAGAGAAGAGGGGAAATTCAGAGGATGTGTTTTAATTCAGATGAAAGGCGTCTCACACTGCCTCCCATCCCCTCTTTTTTAGATATTTTTTTATTGCTTTCAGAGAGGAAGGGAGAGGGGGAGAGAGAAACCTCAATGATGAGAGAGAATAATTAATTGGCTGCTTCCTGCATGCCCCCTCCTGGAGATCGAGCCTACAACCCAGGCATGTGCCCTGACCGGGATTGAATCCAGGATCCTCAAGTCCGCAGGCCGGTGCTCTATCCACTGAGACACACCAGCCAGGGCCCTGTCGCCCCCTCTCGCTGGGGGGACAGGCCACCGCGGACGCTGAGCTCTACTTGGCTCCCGTCGCCCGGCAGGCAGCCCTGCTTCCAGACGTGGAGCCAAAGCCACTGTTCCCAGCTTTTCATTTTAATCGCTAGCAATTTTTTGAAAAAGTTCCAACCTTATTACCTCCCGGAGAGCTTTCTGCTGAAATCTCCGAGGCAAGCTGTATCTTTTTAAAAGTTAATTCCCTCTGCTTTCCTCTGATTCGGGTCTTAACTGACACTCGGCTGCTACGAGCTTGCTAATGCTCTGCAGCACGCACCGTGCAGATTCGAGGCCCCCTCCGCTAGAAGGAGCGCTGTCCGTTTGGGGCCCACGGACACACGTTTTAATTGCGGCTGGTGCCTTGGGGCAGCTTGGCGGTGGCTTCCCCCTGGGAGTCCCTGGGAAACCTGGACTCTCACACAGCTGGTGTTAGACCTAGAATTCAGGTCCTAGAGATGCTGCCGTATTGATAAAGGACAGTAGATGGCAACTGCTGAGTAAGCTCTCAGAGCAAAATGTTTGGAAGGAATTATTCTTTGGTGTGCAAAGCCATAGCTACTCGAAGGGCATTATGAGCGGTGGGGTCCCAGCCAATAACACGTTGAAGTCTTCACGCATCTGCGTAATTGCTGGTTGACAACGCTGGGATTTGTAATACAAGCATTTCTTAGCTCCTCAGCCACCCGATGAGATGGAAAATGTGAAGGTGAGACTAGAAGTCATAGACGGCAGATTAAAAAGTTCCTACTCTAAGAGTTCCAGAAGGCGGTGTCTGCCGTTTATGAAAAATCAGAACCCTTAGATTTGGGAAGCATGGTGATAAGTAGAGAGCTGAACAGGAAGTACAGGTTCCCTGCCGAGAAACATCCGTTCCGCAGACAGGAATTGTGGGGAAGTCTCAATAGCAACAACTGAGGCCAAAACACTGTGGGATGATAGTGATGGCCTGTTCAGTGTATCGAGGGAACATGTCAACCTGGAGTTTTATACTGAGTCCAATTATCACTCAAAAAATAAAGGTAAAAGAGGACATTGCCCGCAACCATTTCCCCTCCAAAGAAAGAGAGAGAAATAAAATGTCAAGAAAAATTCCAGGCCCATACCGTCGCCGAGCAAACCACTGCAGCCTGGACTATGGAAACATGGAAGTTGAACCCTGAAAAGGTCTGAGCTAAAAAGAGATATGAGTAAGTGAAAGCAGAGAAGCTAACATGTGCGATACTAGAAACAGGGATTGGCCTTATGAAACAATACCCTGGATGATAATGATGACTGGTTTTAGAATTTAACTGCATCCTGAAAATAAAGTGTTAAATAACATGAAATGTGACAGGCAGGGGACGGGTAATCTTAGTTAAAGGGTTCTAAGCTCCTAAGGTAGGGCGGGAGCAGGAGGGAGAATATAAAATTACGTTTAGATTTTGTTAACTCAAATGTGCTTGTCAAAGCTTAGCAGAGAATGAAACTGCAGGTTGTACAGACCTTCTCAGTGGGCTCGGACAGGAAAGAAGATTGAAAACACAGAATCTCAGAATCATTTAGGAGATAGAGACAGCCCTAGCCAAGTTTTAATTTTTTTATTTTCTCTTTATCTTGTCCAGTTTCTGTTTCATTAAATGCTGGTCTTATTATTATTTTGGTTGCAACTTTTAGTTTAGATTTAATTTGCTCTTCTTTTCCTACCATTTGAAAGTAGGTTTGCATTTCAACACTGATGATGTTAAGTGTGGATCTTAGGCAAGTTACCTAATCACTCTACCTTAGTTTCGTTATTAAAATGTGGGTAATCTACCCTAGTCAGTTTGACTCAATGGATAGAGTGTCGGCCTTTGGACTCAAGGGACCCAGGTTCGATTCCGGTCAAGGGCATGTACCTTGGTTGCAGGCACATCCCCACTGGGGGGTATGCAGGAGGCAGCTGATCGATGTTTCTCTCTCATTGATATTTCTAACTCTCTATCCCTCTCTATATTATAATATATTTTAATATATTTTTTAATATATTAAAAATAAAATGAGGATAATCCTGTTACCTATTTCATATGGTTTCTGTGAGAGATAAACATGAGGGTACATGAAGAATACTTTCACCCAAATCTAGTATGTAGCAAGGACAGAATAAATGTTAGCAGTTATTAACTGTAACAATAAGAATATGTATTTTTGACTGCTTTAGTGAGGTGGGCCCACAATAATATAATGAGATTTTCTTATTTCATTTTTCTTCATATCTGAGAGAACAACAGTCTAAAAGCTTCCCTGTGCAAGGAAATTAAATGACAGAACCAGGACTAAACTCCAGGTGTTCTGACTCCAAAGTCAGTGCTCTTAACCACCACCTATCTTCCCTGTAATGAAGAAAGTAGCTGCTATTGCTGGGTTCTTTATCCAATTCCAGCTCCTGCTCCCTCTGACAACTTGGATGGCATTGCTCCTGATTTACAAAGGAGCACTGTAAACAAAACCCAGCAGGGTAAATTCAAAGCTCTGGCTGGCCTTCGTAAGTGGTTCATGAATCAGGCAGCATCTTATCCAGCAAAGAGATATTCCAAGGAATTCTACACAATGGAAGGCTTTTATAAAAAAGACTAGGGGCCCGGTGCACAAAATTTGTGCACTGGGGGTGGGTGATCCCTCAGCCCAACCTGCCCTTTCACACATACTGGGAGCCCTTAGGGGATGTCCTACTAACCACTCACCCCAGCCTGCCCAAGGCCTAAAGCCTCTGGCTGAGGCTTTAGACCTTGGACACCTAGCCATCGCCCTGAAATGGGGCCGATGGCTGGCTTCGTCCCAGCAAAGCCCCCCCCCCCCACACACACATCCCTCCCGAGCCCAGGGCCTTCACCATGGCTAATGTGTGCTAGCCACCTCAGCCTTGCCCCCCATTCCTGATTGGCTGGTGGGCATGGCTGGTGGGTGTAGCAAAGGTCTGGTCAATTTGCATATTACTCTCTTATTAGATAGTATGGTGGGGAAAGGAAGTCCTTAGCACAAGAAAAATGACTGTTCCCTGTTTAGGATGACAGTGGCTTCTCATTGGCTGAGCTGTGGTGCTTTCTACTGGCTGGGCTTGTTGCTGGGCAGGAAAAAAATCTTCCTTCCTCCTGCAGGGATAGAAAGTAGATGCACTTTCCTGTTGGAGAAGCAAGGTCTGTCTCTCCCTGTTTGGGGTCATGGGCAGTGAGTGGGAGTGGTAGAGCATGAGGACTTAACTTCTCAGATGTCCTACGGCAAGAACATGGAGCAGCAGCCGTTTGAAGAAGCCACTTGTGCTGTGATTTTCTCATGCTGTTAACTATTGAATGAGACTAGCTTGCTAGCGCCTCACCCGTTATTTTTATTATGCAAACTCTACCTCAGGGACTGAGCTACTGTTTACCATGAAACAGTCACTATCCCCAGAGTTGAGACCAGTGGTTGGCAAACTCATGAGTCAACAGAGCCAGATATCAATAGGACCACGATTGAAATGGCTTTTGAGAGCCACATTTTGTAAACGTAAACTTCTTCTAATGCCACTTCTTCAAAATAGACTCGCCCAGGCCGTGGTATTTTGTGGAAGAGCCGCACTCAAGGGGCCAAAGAGCCGCATGTGGCTCCCCAGCCGCAGTTTGCGGACCACTGGTCTACTCTAGAGGTGATCAGCCAATTTTGACCCGCCTCGGTTTCTGCAGGTGTATAAACACGTGTAGAAAGCCTCCTGGTGGCGGTGATGGTGAAGGTGGTTAACTATTGGTTAATTAGTGCTTCCTGGGTGCTAGGCACACTTGCTAAGCATCTTACACATGTTCCTATGCTATACAGCCTTAAAGAATGAGTCCCTCCGCGCCTCTACCCGACAAAAAAAAAAAACAAAACAAAAAAAAACACGTCCCATTCACTGGGGGAATTCACATAATCTCTCAGCTTTCCATTTTCTCCACCTGCCAATCTTCAGACAAAAGCAAGTGTCCTCTCCCTCCTTTGGGGCGGGTTTCGGAGGCCGGATGAACTCCTTCCCAGGAAAACACTCAGCCGGGGCCCCCGAAGGCAGCGTGTAGAGAGAGAGCATCGATTAGCTATCTCGCATCTCCAGGGCCCAGAAGTGACTCAGCCCCACGCCTGTCTGTCTAGCCCTTCTCAGCTGCCACTGTGTATGTTAATTGCACGCCCTTAACATTTACTCTCAGACCTGCCGGCTTACCTTTCTGAGACCCAGGGTGGAAAGCAGGCCTGGCTCAGGGGACCCATCTTCCCCGGCTTTATGGAAATGAGACCTGGAGTTTGGTTTGCTGCCCATCTGGGAACCCCAGGCGGGGAAATGCTGATTGTGGAAGGCGCGAGGGGGCTGAGGCTGGGCAGAGGGGTACAGAAACCTTGGCAGGCAGTGGGGGCAGGGCACGGGAGCCTGGATCTCCATGTTTCTCCGTCCACAGAAGCCCGCTGTGCAAGGGGGTCTCTTTGCTTAATGGGCTTTGCCTCGTCCTAGGAAGCACACATGACAACTGGATTATAAACATGCAGACACACCATATCAGGCTTCCGGTGAGGCCGCCCCGGGGAGTCGGAGCAGCGTGGCCAACAGGAGCCAGAATAGACAGACATCCCGGCACTCTTCCCCGCACACACGTTTAATTCATAAAAATCCCGCCCTGCTCTTTTAGATCCTACTGACCCCAGACTCAGCGCACAGTCACGTGCTCAGGGTGGATGGAGGCAGCCGGGCCGTGAGCAGCAACACCGATGGCCGAGGCCGCGCGTCGGAGGCCGCGGGATAGAACAGAGGCACCGAGAGGCTCATCGGGGGGACCATTTCCTCAGGGGCAACGAGCCCTGCTCATCTACGTGAACCCCTGCATTGGCCCCGCTCACATTGCTGTCTGTGTCCAGTTCTGAACACGCCACTGTAGCGACACACACGATACACGCCACGCTCCGCCACAGAGGGGTGAACTGCGGTCCGTGCTCACATAAGAGAGAGAAACCAACAGTTTGTTGACACATGCAATTTCTTATTATCTATGTATGTGATTGCATTGGTCATGCAATTAGGTTAAAAGAAACATGGTCTTGTGAACTGTTGGGGAGAGACCCCTCAAAAGAAAGTAGGGTGTTTTTTCTCTCATCGTGTCTCCTGTTTTTTTGTGTGTATTTTTTTGGGGGGGAATAAAGCCGTAGCCCAGTTGGCATGGAACAGAGGTTAAGCACTGACCTCTGAACCAGGAGGTCAGGGTTCAATTCCTGGTCAGGGCACTTCCTGGGATGTGGGCTTATTCCGGGGGGGAGGGGGAGGTAGCAGGAGAAAGGGGATGTGTGTGCAGGAGGCAGCCAATCAATGCTTCTCTCTCATTGATGTTTCTATCTCCCTTCCTCTCTGAAATCGATACAAATACTTTAAAAAGATAATAATAATAAAATAAAGCCAGATTCCTGGCCGTTCCAACTGTAATTGTTTTCGAATGAGATGTCAGCAGGGGCATCTGGAACAAAAGGAGGAAATCGTTATATTGAATAATTAAAGGGCACTGACTCGGGGCCGGGGATTGAATAATCGGGGCACATTGTTTGCGTTTATCTTTCCCCAAACTGTGAACGCCAGAATCTATAGTACCTCCGCCGTGTGGTTAAGGACAGTGCAGTTAAGTACAGGGGTGACTCTCTGCTTCCTAGAAACCATTCTCCCTGCAGCACGGAAGTGCATTTAAAATTCCGTGGGACTCGGAGGGGGAAGTGGCTCATTCTGCCAGGCTATTTGGGAAGGCTGTGTAGATTAAATGACACCTAGGCCACAGCTTAAGAAATTATGTATAACTGTGACCAGGTCATTTCTCCTCTTCCCACTTAGGATAGGATGAGCTTGGAACTTGGTCTGAATTTCATTTGCTAAGTGTATAATGTTGGACTCCAGTACCATCGAAGAGAGATAATTCTTTCTTTAAGAAATGTGGAAATAAAATTTCCTATCAGCTTGATGTTAATGAGATGCAAATTCATGCCAAGACAAGAGTTTGAAACCTTATTTTTTCCCATTAGGTTTCTGCTTGCTCTTGCTCCTTTTCTTCCTATTTCATAAAATCTGAAATCCATACAGAAGTCTTGCTATGCTTTCTTTCATACTTCTAATGCATGCTTTTAATTTGCATGTTAGAAATAAAGACAGGGAAATATCGGACATTTTCTTTTGAAACCCAGTGGACGGGATGGGGACCCCACTTTGAAAAATTCCAACTTAAAACAGGAATCCCAAGCTTGATAGACCTGAGGTGAAATCTGTACCCTTCCCAGCTGGAAGACGTGGTCAGTTTCCTCCTAAGAAAGATGGGACAACAGCCCTTCTGCCCACTGTGTTTGTGTCCTGCCGGGGCTGGGACTGACTGTGTAACCGGAAATCAGGGGGTCTGCGCTGCCTGTCACTGCTTCAGCCAATTGAGCAGAGACAGGGCTGAGTCATACATGAGCGTTTATTCCAGTCCTGCCGGCAGTGTGGGAGAGCAGCAGGTCACCCACAGAAATCTGCTCCGCACCCCGTAAGCCAGCTGCTTGTATTGGGTAGAACAGTGGTCAGCAAACTCATTAGTCAACAAAACCAATGATCAACAATGGATGATTGAAATTTGAGAGCTGAAAACCGACTTCTGCACATGGGCAACGAAGTTTCAATCACACTGTACATGCCCGCCTGCACATGGTATTTTGTGGAAGAGCCACACTCAAAGGGCCAAAGAGCCACACATGGCTTGCAAGCCCCAGTTTGCTGATTACTGCGTAGAAAGATGAAGGTTACATGGGGAAGTAGGCAAAAGAGTGCCCCAAATGGGGAGTTTATAGGTAATGGGGGCTGGATATGCAAAGGCCTGTGGGTGTGCAAAGGCCTGTGGGTGTGCAAAGGCCTATGGGTGTACAAAGGCCTGTGGGTATGCAAAGGCTGGGGGTCTGAAGGCAATATTTGTAACTAGAGACCTGGTGCACAACTTTTGTGCACCCTCAACTTGGCCTTTGTCCTCTAGCAGTCTGAGACCCTTTGGGGGATGTCCACCTGCCGGCTTAGGCCCACTCCCCATGGCAGTTGGACATCCCCTGGGGGGATCCTTAGCGCTGCTTTGAGGCAGGAGAGGTTCCCGCCACCACCACTGTGCTCGCCAGCCTTGAGCCTGGCTTCTGGCTGAGCAGCACTCCCACTGTGGGAACACACTGACCACCGGGGAGCAGCTCCTGCGTTGAGCGTCTGCCCCCTGGTGTTCACATAGCAACCTGGTGCACATCATAGCAACCTGTTGTTCCATCGTTTGGTTGATTTGCATATTAGCCTTTTATTATATAGGAGGATAATAAAAGCATAATATGCTAATTAGACCAGGTGTCCTCCCAGATGACCTTCCAGACGGCCTTCTGGACAAAGCCGTGGTGGTGGGGCCGAGGGAGAGGCAGCTGCTGCGGCGGCGGGGACCAAGCGTCTTGCACGAATTTTGTGCATCAGGCCTCTAGAAATCGATAAAAGTACAATTTAAAAAATACTCTTACAATGCGTTTTGGTGTGGTGTTGGGGGTGTTGTTGTCGTTTTCAGTGAGATCAGGTGGAGCTTTGTGCGTTTCGGGCTGGAAGAACCCTGACGAACAGGCAATCGTACGGAAGGTTGATGGAAGCTGAGGGAGCCTACATCGCCCGCTTACGGGTCTGCACAGTGTCTCGGGTCTCCAACCCTGTGGCCAACAAAACCGAGACCTGGAGTGGCGTGGTAGAAAAATCCAGGAGATTGGCCCAGAGGCCGGTCTTCCGGTCTGCGGTAAGCTCCCCCACCCAGGAGACAAGCCGGCCCATCTGAAGCGGAGAGAACTCAAGGAAACAAGCTGACTTCAGCACTGCAGCTGCAAAGGTCAACAGGCACGCCTCTGCCCCAGGATCGCGCCATCTGAGCGGAAACGGCAGCGGGAAATGTGGCCTTGGTCCGTTTCTCATCTCTCCGACGGAGAGAATAACTCCGCCAATGCAAGCAACGGGGCGCTGCGGCAGGGGGAAGGGAGGCTGGCTTCCTCGGCTGTCCTGCCTTTCACTGTCCTCCAGGCGGGCACCAGACAGCAGCCATTAATCAGGGCCGAGGAGGGCCATCGGAGTGCCGGGGCCGGTGATAAGCAATCAGAAGGCCGGGGTCTTGCGTCCAAGAAAACGACCAGACACGGGGGCTGGCATTGGGCCTGGTCTTTACAAAATGCCCCTGTCAGAGAGTGACGGCTCTGAGGGATGGCGACGGCTGCAGAAACAGCAAATGTCACACAACAGGGAACGGGTCGCTGATGCCTCAGAGAAACCCGGGCTCATTCAGGCTCTTTAACCCGCAGATGAAGTTCAGCCCCAGGCTGGGGTGTCTCCTCGCTACACTGTCCCCCCAGAAGCGGTCAGGGCTGACCCCCCAGGAGGGAGCCTACCCAGGGGAGCCTGCGGATTCTATGGCAACCGTGCTGGCTGGATCAGGAACCCCGTCTACTGCGGACCAGCAGGGCAGCTCAAGAGTGGGCACTTGTGTCCCTACTCGCTGATGGCTGTGGCCTGCATGTCCTTTCCTGCCCTCTGTTCTCAACGGCATTTTTATGCTGACTCTTCGATTTCACCTCAGGACTATTTTCTGTTTCTTTCTTTTTTTTTTAAATATATTTTTATTGATTTCAGAGAGGAAGAGAGAGGGAGAGAGAGCTAGAAACATCAGTGATGAGAGAGGATCATGGATTGGCTGCCTCCTGCACACCCCGCACTGGGGATCGAGCTCGCATGTACCCTGGACGGGAATCAGGCGAGTGACTCCCTCCTGCGAATGACAAGCTCCCCGCCAGCTGCCGGGAGGGGGGGGGGGGAGGATGGGGGCACCGCCCCCTGCAGGCTGGGAGCCCACTCCAGGCCTCTGCTCTGATGCGCTCCCTCCCTTGCCCGTGTCCATTATTATCTCACTCCACAGGCTCAGTGTGGCTGGCGGGGGGCAGCCCCACATGCTTACTGAGAGAGGGTGTTGTGCAAAATAACATGTGAGAAACTGTAATATTTTTTAATTTTTAGAAATTATAGTGGTTACTGAAACCAGTTTGGCTCAGTGGATAGAGCGTCGGCCTGTGGACTGAAAGGTCCCGGGTTCAATTCCGGTCAAGGGCATGTACCTTGGCTGCGGGCACATCCCCAGCAGGGGCTGTGCAGGAGGCAGCTGATCGATAATTCTCTCACATCGATGTTTCTGACAATCTATCCCTCTCCCTTCCTCTCTGTAAAAATCAATGAAATATATTTAAAAAAATTTCAGTTGATGTTCAGCATGGTGCCAGTTTTAGGCCTACAGCGGGTTGGTTAGACATTTCTACAATTTACGAAGTGGTCCCCCAGTAAGGGCTTCCCACCTGGCACCATCCACAGCTATGACCATGTTATTGCTTGTGTTTCCCGCGCTGCGCTCAGACCCCCAGGCCGGGTCTGTAACCGCCAGCTCCTCAGTCCCTTCACCTCTCTCTCCCGCCCCTCCCCTCCCCTTCCACCTGGCAGCCTCGCCTGCTTCTGTTTTGGTTGTTGGTTGTGTCCTACAGGCTGGCATATGGTGCTTGTCTCTCCCCGTCTGGCTCGGTCGCTGGGCGCAGGCCCGCCGGGTCCGTGCCTGCTGTTGCAAATGGGAAGGCCTCCCCTTCTTGTGTGACTGTGACATGGCAGACAGGGGCCACCTCTTGTCTGCCCAGGTGTCCACTGATGGTCACGTGGGCGGCTCCCGGCCTCGGCTGTGGCCAGGCGCTGCCGTGGACACAGGGGTGCTGCTGTCCCTTGGAATGAGCCGTGAGAGGCGCTCTCTCCCGAGGCCGGGGTGGAAGGGCCGGGAAGCTGGCGCTGCGTTGGTTTGTCTTGGCAGCGCGTTGTGTCACGCCTGCTTCCCTGACGTTCGGACGCTCACTGTGCGTGAGCATGGAATGGCCTGCCCTTGTCTACAGCCGGAAAGTCCCGTCGTTTCTGACGCACATACCGCTCGGAAAGGAGCGGGAAATCGGGACCCTGCAAAGCAGCGGTGAATTCTGCTGGTTGCAAAGCCCTCATCGTTGGTGGAGTCTCCCGGGCCTGGTCTCTGGGTCCGTCTCAGCCTCTCCTCTCCCCCACCCAGGACAGCAGGGCATTTCCTGGGGGTCGTGTCTGTGCTGGAACAGCGTAGGAACTCACAATCGCTCTCAGTGTACACGTTTCGTGCCTTTACTTAATAGGCTTTGAGAGAGAGGTAATTCTCCAAGGATTCTCACTAAGGATTCCGTGCCTGGGACCCCTCTGGGTGCCCTGTCCTGAGGGGGGTCACTGCCTCCCCGCTGATCCCGGCCCTCAGAGGAAGAGCTGGGGCGAGCCCTGTTTCCCAGGCTCCCGCGCTGACCACATCCTCCAACCGCAGGCCCCGGCACTTCCTCTGTCCGGCACCTTCCGTCTGTGTGTGGTCATCACCCCTTTCTCTCCGCTCTGCATGTAAAAATACACGTTTCCTTCCTGGGCATGGCCACTGAAATAGAACTGCTGGTCTCGATTACAGGGGAGCCATGGGGACATGACAAGGCCGAGCAGCCCCGCTGCAGCCCCAGACCTGCCCAAACCTCAGGCCCCAGAACAGTGGGCGTGTGGGGTCCCAGAAGTGCTGCAGGCAGGTTCCCCCTTGATGGCTCAGCCTCCATGTCTCAAGATGCTCAGACTCTCTGAGCCTCGGCGTCGGCATAAAGAATAAGAATAGTGTCCCATGAGCCGGTTGTGATGGGCGGAACTGATCAGGATTCCCCAGGGAAGCAGCGCCGGGAGCCTGAGAGGAGGGAGGAGAGAGGAGGGGGTTAAGGGATCGGCTCACAAGGCTGTGGGTCCTGGCAGGGCCGGACATTGGGGGCAGCTGGTGGGCTGAAGTCCCAGCGAGTGTCTGTGTGTTTGCTGTTGCGGTCTTGAGTGTGCACGCAGAGTCCTTCCTGTCTGAGGGTCTGCAGACTTTTCTCTGAAGGTCCTCAACCGCTTA
Organism: Antrozous pallidus; assembly: GCA_027563665.1. Taxonomy (NCBI): domain Eukaryota; kingdom Metazoa; phylum Chordata; class Mammalia; order Chiroptera; family Vespertilionidae; genus Antrozous; species Antrozous pallidus. The sequence goes on from CM050510.1 coordinate 3,289,186, forward strand.
GACAAAGCCCACCTGCCTACAAAGGGTATTCTGCTTCCCCCAGCCTCTGATTTATGGTAATTCACTAGAGACCCAGTGCATGAAATTCATGCACTTGGAGGGGGCTGTCCCTCAGCCCAGCCTGCACCCTCTCCAATTTGGAACCCCTCAAGGGATGTCCAACTGCCCATTTAGGCCCAATCCCACTGGGCAGTCAGACATCCCTCTCACAGTCAAGGACTGCTGGCTCCCAACAGCTTGCCTGCCTTCCTGATTACCCCTAACCACTTCTTCCTGCCAGCCTGATCACCCCCTAACCACTCCCCTGACAGCCTGTTTGGTACCTAACTGCTCCCCTGCTGGCCCGATTGCCCCTAACTTGTCCACCCCCTAACTGCCCTCCTCTATAGGCCTGGTCCCTCCCAACTGCTCTCCCCTGCAGGCCTGATCACCCCTAACTGCCCTTCATTGCAGGCCTGGTCCCTCCCAACTGCCTTTCCCTGCAGGCTTGATCGCCTACAACTGCCCTCCCTTGCAGGCCTGGTCTCTCCCCACTGCCCTCCCCTGCTGGCCATCTTGTGGCAGTCATCTTGTGTCCACATGGGGGCAGCCATGTTGTGTGTTGGAGTGATGGTCAGTTTGCATAGCAGGCATTTATTCTTATAGGATGTTAATTTATGTCAATTACATCTAAAAACACCTGCACAGCGGCATCAAACCAGCTGGGCCCCATGGCTGAGTCAAGCTGACACAGAGGGTCCCCTGTCCCTGGCGCTTTTTCTAAAGCATTTGTACATTTCCTTTCAGACACTTAAAAAAAAAAAAACACCACACACTAGAAATCACCAACAAAGTATTTTCGAACGCTGTCTCCCAGCGTGGAATTTTGTCTGGCTGGTGATGCTCTCTAATAGACCATCTGCTTACACTGTGTGATCGGGATGTATGTGTTCAGGCCTGAAGCGGCATGATGTGTATAGAACCCTGCAGAGAACGCAGGGGCCCTGCGGCCTCAGTTCTCACGGAAATCTAGTCACAGCGAAATGGGGTGGGTCTCGAGCAGGACAGAGGCAAGCCGACACGCACCTACTGTGGGAGGAGTAACTGACCAGGCCAGAGGCTCAGGGCTCGTTTTGGGGACACGTGACTTGCATGTCGGCAGGTGGACAGTGCTGGAAAAGTAGACATGTCATGGGCATTGGATGGCTGAAGCAGGGAGATGTGGAGGACAGTCCAGGTGGGTCTGGTGACCGTGTGACCCTCGCAGGGCCCGGGGAGTAGGGCTCATGGAAGCCTGTCTCTCAGAACCACATTGGACCTCGTGGCCCACCTGGGGCCTCCGGGCGGCCCTCTCAACGCGCCCTGCCAGGTGCTTCGCCGGTGGAGTCTTCGGGGGTCCTCAAGGTGACCTCGAGCTGGCCCGCAGGCCACACACCTGCTCGGGACACATGCTCAGCCTCGACAGCTCAGTCCCTCCCTGCTCTCGGCCCACGTGCCTCCCCGGGGGCGCACAGAAACTGCGTGTGAGTGCGTGCGTGTTTTCCTCCAGAGATCCAAAAGGGCCCATGCTGGATGCCCCGAGGTGGCCTGGGGGGCCGGACCTGGGCTGGCACTCCCTGGGCGCTCCGGGTGTTCCGCACAGAAGTCGCAGATGGAAGCCGGCAGCTCAGCGTGTGGCTACTGTGGGGAGCAGCTGCCGGCGAGCTCAGTGGAGGCTCTGGGAGCGTCTTAGAATCAGCACATTTCATGGTGTCGGGGTCGGAGCTGGACCCGGCCTGGGAAAGAGAAAGCGAGGCGGCGTTTCTCTCGAGGGCCCACACGATTTGTGTGGTTCCTGTTCCAGAGCCAGGGGTGCAGTCACAAACAGGAGACTTAGCCTTTCTGGTTCACGGAGAGAAAAGGGACAGGAAACCTCCGAGCTGGTGGCAGCGCTTGAGGATGGATGCCTCCAATAACCCCGGCTGCAGCTCGAGCTGCAGATGCCAGGGAGAGAATGGCTTTAATAGTTCTTTATTTTTGGAGCAAAACGTGTGCTTTTTAAAAACGAGTTCCCTTTATTTCTTGAGCTGATTTGCTGCAAGTTTGTTTTTTTAATTATTACGTGTTTTTTTTTCCCCCAAAAGTAATTTTTTTTTGTTATGGGTTTTCTTTATTCTTTTGTGTGATTTTTCCTCACATTCATGTTTGCTCATTTTAATCATTTTCTGCCTTTGCATTCTTTAACCGTTTTTAAGAAGTGTTTAGTTACGTGTTTTATTTGTTGTTGTTTTTAAAGGTGTAGTTCACTCCTGAGGTTGAAGTCACTTGAACGGTTGTCAGAGAGTGTGCTGTGTCTGGTCCAGGGACTGGCACCCCGGCCTCTGGCTGAGCTGATAGGGATGCATGTTGCTAAGCTGCATCCCAGCTCTACTGACGTCACAGAGCCCCTAGGGAGGGAACCCCGCCCATGCACCCCGTCATCTCTTCACCGCCTGCAGACCTGGCCACACGCCAGGTGATGTTTCAGTCCACAGTTGGGCAGGTTCCAGACTTGGCCTTAGCCCTTTGCAGTTTGAGACCGAAGGCAAGAATCAACTGATGTTCCAACTTAAAGGCACGGGGGCAGGAAGACCCTCCCCGGTCACGCAGCCTACCCGCATTAGGGAGCCCATCTCCTGTGTTACTTGGCGTATCAATTTAAATCTTACACTCATCCAAAAAGAACACCAGGGAAACACCCGGAAGAAGGTTTGGTCAGATAGCTGTTGTGCACCTCATGGCCCCACCACGTTGACATAACATTTATGCATCTCAGAACAGAGATGCATCTTGGTTATGCATCTAAGGACAGAGTTTCAAACATGAACACGCAAAATGTGACCCCACGGAAGTTTAAAAATATACGTATTTTTCACCATAGTTGGAGATGTCACCACCCTTTTCTCCTTAATCTGGTACAATAAGTAGACTTCGGAGGCTGTGCTTTTCAGTTTGGGGTTTTCCCTCCGGCTCTTGTCTGGACCTTCATCTCTCCACTGAGGCTCCCGACTCCAGTTCCTACTTGCTCGCCCTGCCCAGAGCAGCTTTCAGTCGCTGTTTCACAAACCTCCTCTCCATTGTCTGGAGAACCATTGCTATTGGCTGCTTCACGCCTGGATATGGGCCACATCTTCTCCTTTGTTTTCCATTTGCTGGGTGTAATTTCACTGTGTCTTTGACGTTGTGAAAATATCACCTAGATGTCTAATCCACTGGGAGGATGTTTCCACAATGATGTTTGTATATGGAAACCACAGAGTTTCCAATGTTTGCGCAGACCCTCGTCGAAGACGCCCCGGAGACCAGCACGCCCACACGTACCTACTTCTCCGCAGTCACGACCACTGAGATCATTATACGCGCTGTTCTGTCCACACGGACTCTAGGCTGTTGTTGCGAGGGTACCCGCGAGGGATAACTGTGCCCCCAAATGGCTGTCATCATTAAAATCACTTCCCTCCAATATTTATCTTTCAATAAGTCCTCTAGTAAGTGGTAGAGAGACCAGAAAGGTGTAGAAAACCTAGAGAGACTCATCGTCGGGAAGATTTTCCCAAAGAGGATAGAAAAACACCAACACCAGCCGAGTTCCCGCTCCGATTGTCTCCCGGAATGAGCTCGAGGCATTGCACTCTCCGCAGTTTGCACTGCAGCTTCCTTTGTTGTAAGGATCGGAATAGCACTGACCCCCCCCTCCCCCCCCCCCCCCCGCCCCAGGATTAATGTAAGCATTGAGTGAGATGAGTCGTGTCTGAGTTTGGGGTTCATGGAAAATACTTGATAAAGAACAGTACATTGAATCCAAATCTGAGAGAGTATCGGAAAGAGCAGACATTCAGACTTGGGTTGAAATAGTCAGGATCCGTTGGTAGCTTGGGAACTGGCGCATTTCTGGGTCTCCGTTTGCTCTTCTGTGAAAGGGGCCATCGTGAGCCATCGTGTGGGGAACAGGGCAGCTGAACTGAAAGGATCGCGCAGAATGACCAGCCCCGGGCCCGCCATACAGTCTCCGTAGAATTGAAATTAGAACTTTTTGCTTGACGTTCCTTTTCTTATGTGCTCTCACGCAGATAATATGCATTATGATCTCATTTTCTGAAGCTTTCGGGCGAGAAAGCACCGCTCCATTTAGTGCGTCTTCCCTCCCACACACACACACTCTCCCGCCTTCCCAACAGCTTTCCTTTCTCTCTTTCCTTGCCGCCGTGGGCTCAAGTGGATTAACTGCTTCTGCGCCTCAGAGACTGAGATAAACCCTGGGAAGAAATCTCAGCGCAGATGGCTGGCGGCCGTGCCGACCGGAGTGCTTACCATTCTGGCACGGGATGCATTTAGAGGTGAGAAAGATAAAACACGCTTCCCTCTCAAGCTGACGAGTTCCCAGAAGGCAATAGGAAGGGAGCCCAATTCAAGGTTGAAAAATGAATACATTCTCTGTTGGATTTTGCCCATGGACAGGTCTTGTGTATGAAGAAGAAAGTCAGAGCCTTGAGGGGGTCCGCATTGGAAGTCAGCTATGAACAAATCCGAGGGCATGGATGGTGCATTAGGTTAGCTCCCCAAAGCCTCATCCTCGGAGTCAAAGCTTTTATATTCCCACTAGAGGCTCGGTGCATGAGATTTGTGCACTGTGTGTGTGTGTGTGTTGGGGGGGGTCCCTCAGCTCAGCCTGCGCCCTCTTACAGTCTGGGAACCCTCGGGGGATGTCCGACAGATGGCTTAGGCCCGTGCCATCTGTCGGACATCCTTAGTGTTGCTGCGGAGGCAGGAGAAACTCCCGCTACTGCCACTGCACTCACCAGCTGTGAGCTTGGCTTCTGGCTGAGCAGCACTCCTCCTGTGGGAGCACAGTGACCACCAGGGGGCAGCTCCTGCATTGAGCATCTGCACATCATAGCTACTGGTCAACCAGTTGACTGTCTGCCCCTGGTAGTCAGTGCATGTCATAGCAAGTGGTTGAGCAGCCTTAGCATATTGTTAGCATATTATGCTTTGATTGGTTGAATGGCTGACCGGATGACCGGACACTTAGCATATTAGGCTTGTATAGTATAGGATGTCTTTTCCTTTCCACCAGGCTACCACTGTGGTAGAGAGTATGCAGGACTATGGCTCCAGGCAGCGGCTCCCTAACTTCGCTGCATTGGCCATGGCACAGGAACATGTGGCTTCCTCTGTTCTTTGTGAGATGAGTCTGCACCTCCCATGAGCATCCTTCCTCTTCTATTCCCACTGTTCCTGCCCTGTGTTGGGGCCTCAATGCTGCCCCTGGGGCGATTTAGAAAAAAAAAAAACCACATTCTTCCAACATCTGCCCTTCTAGTCAACTCTCCAGGCAGCTCCTGGCATCATTTTTTTTTTTGGTAAAATTAAAATATGATTTTTTAAAAAGACTCTTCGATCCTTGACGATGGCAGAGATCTCTCTAAACTCCCATCTGCTAAGACCAAGCGTGATACACGGGATCTCAGGGCATTCGAAGACAGAAATGCGTAGCCTCCTCTTTCCCTCTGAGAAGGCTCTCCCGTGCCCTTCCTGCTCTTTCCCCAGCCAGATGTCTCCATCCCAACACCACTGTCTGTCCTGCTGCGTACCTCCTCATTCCTGAGCCCCAGAGCAGAGAGGGGCACACAGCTCGTGCTGATGGGGCTTCCGCTGGAGGGCGGGGCTTGGTTTTCAGGTCGAAAAGCGATGGATGCACACGGTAACCATCCAGATAGTACCAAAGCCTACCTCGCTGGTGTGGCTCAGTGGACAGAGTGTTGGCCCGTGGACTGAAGGGTCCCAGGTTTGATTCCGGTCAAGGGCACATGCCTCGGTGGCAGGCTCCATCCCCGACCCTGGTCAGGAGCCGTGCAGAAGGCAACCAATCGATGTGTCTCTCTTACATGGATGTTTCTCTCTCTGTGTCTCCGCCCCCTCTTCCACTCTCTCTAAGAATCAATGGGAAAATGACAACAACAGGAGCAGCACCCCAAAGGCTCATGGTTGTGGAAGCCAATCATGGTTTTAATGACGGAGAGCTGTGGACAGGGAATCTGGAGGGCTGGTCAACCTTAATTGCTCTGAAGGGTCGGAGCTAATTGCTGGATATTGGTAGTTTAAGCAGCCCCCACCTTTTAGTCCTAAGAAGATTCACTGATTGGTTTTTATTGGTGTTTCCTGCCTGGGGGATACGGGTGTATCTTATGATCTTAATCTTAATAAGAGGGATGATAAAGCCAGAGTGAGGGGTAGTCCTTCCACTAGAGATGGGCAGCCACCTGGCCCCCAATATTCTCAAATTAATACTTTTCTAGTCTCTCTTCATTTGTGTGCGGCCTTCTCCAGATCCTGAACCCTGACCCTGGAACCCTGGAACACTCGGGGCGTGAAGGGGTTACCACGCACAGTGGCGTCACTCCCCTCTCCCCCGCCTCCCCCTGCCACTCTGCCCGCCACCCTCAGCCACAGCCTCTCCTCCTCTGCTCGGCGCCAGGGGCTGCATTGGAGGCTGTATTCCTTGATCTGTGTGTGCCTCCCCTCTTACCCATCACCGCCTTTAGAACTGGGATAGGAAGCTGATTATTTTCTAGCCCTTATTTTCTGTTCCTTTTGATCATGTCTTACACGGAGTTCTTTCTCTTTCCTTCCCTCTGCATCTCCCTCCCGCCCCCGTAGCCTCATTCTGTAGGCAACATGTTTTGCTGTCAAGGATGTTTATATTCGTGTTATATTTTTTACCCTCGTCGGGTCTTTATTCATTCAGCTCCTTTGTCCTCGCCTTAGAAGCAGGTCCCCCCACCCCCCTGCCCCCATTCTTCGCTCCATCTCCCCATTCCCAGCTTCCTTCCCATCCAGCCCATCTCCATCTCCCTGTTGGGCTGTGATCGCCTCTGGCCGCCTCTGCCTTCCCCTGCTGTCAGCCTGCCTTCCTGCCACTGCCCAAGTCCTCTGTCCGAGGGCAGGCTGGGAGCTGAGCCGGGACTGCCTGGGCTCGCTGTGCTAGGCGAGAATGCCAGCCTGGCCCGCTCAGTGTCTCGGGAGGGAGCGCTTTTCTCTGCGGACACAGATGGGGTTTAATGGGCGGCACGGGTAAACCTGGAGGGGCCTGTCTTCGGGCCAAGCCTGTCATTTTTGTAACAGCGTGGTGTTTGGAAACATCGCTCTCTAGTCCGCACACTTCAGACCTGCCAGGCTCAAGGAGAGGGGAGAGGGGAGAGGGGAGAAGAGAAGGGAGAGGGGAGAGGGAAGAGGGGACAGGGGAAAAGAGAGGGGAGAGGGGAAAGGGGAGAGGGGAGAGGGGAGAGGGGAGAAGAGAGGGGAGAGGGGAGAGGGAAGAGAGGGGAGAGGGGAGAGGGGAGAGGGGAGAGGGGAGAGGGGAGAGGGAGAGCCCTCGGAGCCACCTCCTGAGGTGTACACAGCTGGACCTGGAGGATGGGGCCTGGGCTCCTGGTACGGACAGACCTGCCAGTGACTTCCAGGCCCTTTGCACCCCTAACAGGCAGGAGGTGGCTGCCCCGGGGAAGGCGCTGGGGTCTCCTTGCTCACAGCCGCCGTCCGAGACCCAAGGGCTTCCCTCGATCAGGGGACGTATTGGTGACTTTCTTAGAGTCCGTGGTGTGATGGGCCGGCCTTTCTTCTCCCTCCGCCCAGTAATCTAACTCCAATTTTCCAGGACAGCGTGCCTGCCCGCCCGCATATGTGCCATTGGCGGGGCTGACCATAGCCTCCAGCCCCGGGAAAGCCTGGGACTGAGCCTCGGCACCGGGGAACATCCCAGCCGCCGGGCCACAAGCCTCGGCTCAGGCTGGCACGGACCGGAGTGGCACACTCGTTTCCAGAGACCTCCGGGGCGGGGACCGATACTGAGACCGTGGCTCTGCCAGCTGGGCTGGAAACCATGCCTTTGCGTCAGCTGCCTTAACCCGAGTTCGGGGTCCAAGTAGCTTATTAGGGAGGTTCTTCCGGGAAGACACAGGGGGGAGGGAGGGGGAGGAAGAGGAAGGAAAGACTACGTCAGCCGAGTGTCCACGTGTAATGCCGCGTTGGGCAGGAGCCGGCTCTCCTGGCCGAGTGTCAAGGGCGAGGAGGCCGGAGCGCTGATCTGCAGGCACCTGCTCTGCGCCCGTTATAGTTTTCCCACTGGGCGCGACCCCCACGCTTCTGGGCTGCATGCACCCCGAGGCTGAGAAGGCTCCTGCAGCCATGCAGAAAGCCCTGGGTGAGAAAGCACACAGCCAGGCCCGTGACACACAGTAGTTGTTGTGTGAGGCCGTCAGCATGCGGCGAGGCTGAGCTCCCCTCTGTGGCTGGGAGCCCTGGGGGAACCTGAGCCGACGGTGCAGAGCTGCGAGTGTGTGGACAAGCCATCGGATGCCACCGCGTTCTGAGGCAGCTTGTTAGGCAGCAGTAGCTGACTGCTGCGCTTTCTGTACAACTTCTGCTCACTGATGATCCTCTTGTATTCATCGGTTCAGCGAATATTTATGTGGCAGTTCCTGTAATTCACCCTAGAAATTAACAAATAATCTCACAGGGACAGGCCTATTGTCCTGGCCTCGGGGCAGGGGTCGGGGGGGACAGTAGAATTTAAAGAAAGCATAACCACGTACTGTCAGAGCTGTGATGGGGGGTCCTGGGAGAGCTTGGGGATTGTAGAGGGAACATCTGCCTGCTGTGGGCTTATGGTAGAGATAGATTCCCAGAAGAAGCAAAATCGTATCTGAAACCTGAAGAAAACGTGATATTAAAGTTAGGACCGAAGGGCACTGGGGGAGGGGGAGCTAGCGGAAGAGCGGACGGATGTCGCAGGTGGGAGGAAAGGACGGCCTGTGTAGATGCCGGGCGAGGAGAGGACAGGGACTGGGGGGCTGAGCTCTGCGGTAACATGGAGGCAGGAGGAGGAGCGAGCGCCAGGCCCCCCGGGGGAGAGGCGACAGGGCTCAGACCGCGTGAGGCCTCGCAGGCCTCGTTAGGAAGTCCGGGCTTCATTATTAGAGAGCGAGGGGATGAGAAACTCTTCTATGAAACTTTAAAAACTTCAAGTATGTTTCTTCTTTTTAAATGTATAAATAACTTCGTTTATGCGAACGACACGTTTTGAATATTTTAGGGCAAAATGAGAAAAAAAAAAATGAAAGATCTCTTCCAAAATCAACACACCCGCTCCAACAATGAGGCGCCAGAGCATTGCTAATTAGCCGAGAGCTCGCTCCTGACCCACGCGTTTGGGGGGCCATGTGGAGGATTTAATATCGGGGTGTGAATGTGTGCTTTCCTCTGCACTTCATTGTTTGCTTCAGACGTTGCCACGGGTAACCAAAATCTGTTCCAGAAATTGGCAGTTTGTGCTCACAGTAAGGCAGGCAAAGAAGAAAAAGAATGTCTTCTTTCACATCCCATAAGTCTCCCGTGCCCACTTCTCCTGGGTCCTCCCTGGGCCAGTTGCCATGGACTTCTCCACATGGAGTCCACACGGACACAGACTGTTCCCTGCTCCTTCACTAAGTCCCCAGGGGATCACCCAGGTCCCAGCACACAGTAGACACTTGCTGTATATTTCTGGAATACATGAATAAACGAATGATTGATGGATTGGCTCATATACACCACAATTGGCTGGTCTAGGTTGGCTTCTTCTACTAGACTGAGAGCTTCCTGAGATCATGGAGCAGGTAACAGATGTGTAGCAGACACTAAGGTCTGGATGGATGGATAGATGGATGGATGGATGAATGGATGGGTGGGGTGGAGGGTTGGAGGGGTGGGTGGGTGGGTGGGTGGATAGATGGTTGGATGGTTGGATGGATGGGTGAGTGAGTGAGTGTGTGGGTGGATGTTTGGATGGATGGGTGAGTGGGTGGATGGGTGGGTGGCTGGTTGGATGGATGGGTGAATGGGTGGATGGTTGGATGGATGGGTGAGTGGGTAGGTGGGTGGATGGTTGGATGGATGGGTGAGTGGGTGGGTGGGTAGGTGGATGGATGGATGGATGGATGGGTGAGTGGGTGTGGGTAGGTGGATGGGTGGATGGGTAGGTATGGGTGAGTAGATATGTAGATGGATGAGTGAATGTGTTCATGGATGGGTGGGTGGGTGGGTGAATGGGTGGATGGGTGGGTGAAAGGGTGGGTATATGAATGAGAGTGATGAAGTTCAAGCATCTGCTAACCTGAATTAAGTTGAAGTCCAAAGAAATAGTGTCCACAGGCTGGGGGCGCACCCATGGGAAGAGGCAGTGGTGGCGGAGGCTACTAGTGGGGGTGGGTGGGTGTAAAAAGGAGGAACCGGGAATGGGGGGCAGGGCGAGCGGGGAGCGGTGTTCCTGAGGCGGTGGCGGCATCTCAGATGGAGGAGGAGGCAGAGGAGGGCGGGGAAGGAGGATGGAGCAAGCTGGGGGTTGGGGTTGGTGATAGCTGCAGCGGCTCCCCGCATCCTGGGGGAGAGTGGCGGCTGCTTCTGGAAGTTGTAGGGTCGGGTGCCAGGCCGGTGCCCCACCTTGAGCTGCGGGCAGGAGGAGGGAGCAGCAGGGGTCAGCGGGGGTTGGGAGGGAAATGTAATTACTAAAAAAAAAAAAGAAAATAAATAGTGTCCACACAGAGAGATTAGCTTAAGAAGGTGGGCTGAATAGCTGAGACAGAGTTGAAAGACCTGGATAAGCACAAGAACAAATGAAAAGGGGGGAATTAAGCAATCAGGAGTAAAAAGTTAGAGTGAAGCACACGCCTCGTCTCAGCCTAGACTATGTGCCTGGGACATATTCAGCTCCTAATGCCCTCGGTCCTTGTCTGCCTTCTCTGTCTGGCTGTTTCTCCCTCAGTTATTAGACGGAGCCTAGATAAGTCAGTATCACTGTGATCTTTTCATTCCTGCAGGGGTGGAGATGGTAGCAATTATCTAGACCAAATTATCGTTTACTAGAGGCCCAGTGCACAAAAGTCATGCACTGGGGGGTGTCCCTCAGCCCAGCCTGCACCCTCTCACAGTCCGGGGCTCTCGCAGTCTGGGACCCCTCGCTCCTTACCACCCCACCTGCAGTGGAGGCGGGAGAGGCTCCTGCCACCACCGCTGCGTTCTCCAGCCATGAGCCTGGCATCTGCCCCCTGGTGGTTAGTGCGCTCCATAGCGACCGGTCGTTCCACTGTTCGGTTGATTTGCATATTACTCTTTATTACATAGGGTTTTTCCCTCCAAAGGCATGTAAAGAGAGGATAGGTGTGGAACAAAAATAAGTTTTTCTCACTTGATTTTTTCTGATATTGTTTAGCCACGCTTCATGGCTTTTAAAAAAGGAAGGCTTGGTCTGGTGACCTTGCCTTTGTGGTTTTTAGAAATGTTGGGTTCCCCCTCCCCCCCCCAATTCTCCAGGCTGCCCCTCCATGCCCGGTGTGCTTTTAGAGGACCCAGCGGATTGGGCACCGCTTCATCGGAGCACCGAGAGGAACAGAAAGCCCACTCCTGTGTTTGGGACAGTCCTCACCTACATGGTGGGGGCCCCCTGACCCCCTCCCTCCGTCTGTACCCACATCTTGGGTCCTTGTGTCTCCTGGGGAGGCTATGCCGAGCTGAGCTTCAGATCTGATGCCTGATGTCAGTTCTGGAAGCAAGTGTGGCCTGTGCAAGGGGTTCTGTGTCACAGCTGGAGGCCGGGCCGTCGCCCACAGCACGCAGGTTGCCATGAGAATGTGTCTCTGGTTAATCTGTCTTGTGAGCTGTGTGTTCCTGCTCTATTTTGACTCAAGTAACAGACGTTGCCTCATCCGTGTGCAGCAACCCTGTCTCTGTTCAGTCTGGAAACACCCCTCTGGGGAGTGGAGGTTCCTCCTGGCACCTCCATCCTGAGGTTGTGCACACCCCCACTTGGAGGTCCCAGACCCCCTCGGGCTGACAGGTGAGGAGAAAGCAGCATCTCCCTCCTTTCTTCCAGCCCCAGCCCTTAGCGAGCAGTCGCTCTGGGCACAGAGCTGGCAGGAAGAGAGGCCCGGGAACACAGCCCCGTGCGGCTGGTGGAAAAGGGTCATCGAGTCCCCTGTTCATGGCTGAGCCCATTCGTGTACAGTCCCCCCGGGAAACGCTGTGAGGTAGATATTACTTTTCTGGTGTGTTTCCTGCCAGAGCAAGTCGGGGTTTGGGAATGTTACGTAGTGTGTCCCAGACCATGCGTCCACAGAGGACTGGGTGTCCCAACTTCCCCACGGGGCGGGTATCCCCAAAACACCCTCGGTCTGACTGCCGAGAGGACAGGAGGGGGCCCAGGCTCTCCCCCCAGATCAAGCCCCACCAACATCTGGCTCTGTGTCCACAGCCTCCCGCTCTCCTCTCGGCTTCCTCCGATAGCATTTACTATCTCCCCCCCCCCCACCCCCCATCAGTCTCTCGGGAGGCCACGGGCCAGGCATCACCCACATCTTCGTGCCGTTCAAGTCACTGCGCCCCCTCTGTCGGCAGGCCCCCAGCCCCCAGCAGCCAGCTCCTGGTAGGTGCCAGGTGAACCTAAAGCGCTGCTGGGGAGGGGAGCAGGGACTTCTAGGGGGTCAGTCCAGGGCATTCTGCCTTCCCCTCGTCTCAGACATCACGCCGCAGACTCAGCCGTCCTCTGCTCATCTATCGGGTCAAGCCAACCCGAACAAGGACCCCGAAACTACGAGCAGGGAGGGGTCCTTCTGAGGAGCCCCGAGGCATGTGCAGTGACAGCTGTGGCTCATGGTGGGAAGGAGGAGGACGCCCGAGTTGCTGCTGATGCTCATGACAACACCTGGAGCATGCTGGGAAGAGCTGTCTGAGCCCCCATGAGGGTCACTGCGGTTACATCAGCTTCTCAGGGCCAGTGGAGGGGACAGCCGCCCAGGGCGATCTTTGTCCTCAATTTCGAGCTGAGGAGACATGATCTCACTTTGATAAAAAAAATAAATACACACCCACGGGGTCAGGACGGGGCGGGGCAGCGGTTACGCAAAGATGCCGCCTGGGTGTGCTCAGGAGGGGACAGGCGGACAGAGGCCGGCCAGGGCCACTTGAGGTGGGGTGAGGACTGCGCTGGGCAGGGAGTTCCTGCGTCTCTCCCTTCCCGTCAGTTCTGCAGATGGTGGCTCCTTAGCAGGCCGACGCGGGTGGTTTGGGATGCACCATTACATCGCTTGGCGTCACGTCACGTCTGCGGCTGCCCTTTAGGGATGAGGAGCCCTTTTCCTGGCTCCCACTCTTCGTGAGCGCTCGTCCCTAAGCCTCTAGGGGTGTTCAGGAGGCATCTGCCATGCGAGCCCCGAGCCAGAGTGATGGCTTAGCCACAGCTAAATAGCAATTATCTAGGTTTCATCTTGGCTGCATTGCAGGCCTGCCCGGGGCTCTGCCACAGTCCCACCTGGGCCTCTCTCATCACTGCCGCCTTCTGGCATCTCTGGGACCCCTCCCCCCTTGGTTTCCCTAGGTTTATGACTGCCTGGAGGGAAAGTTATAAAAAAGGGCATTTGATTGTCCACAGGAGACAATTTGTCCTATAGAATAAAGAGGTAATATGCAGATTGACCATCACTCTAACACACAAGATGGCTGCCTCCATTGTGGTCAAATATGGCCACCACAAGATGGCCTGCAGGGGAGAATAGTTGGGACGGACCAGGACTGCAAGGGAGGGCAGTTGGGGGCGATCAGGCTGGCAAGGTTAGGCAGTTGGGGTGACTAGGCCAGCAGGGGAGGGTGGTTAGGGGCAATCGGGCCGGCAGGGGAGCAGTTAGGTGTCAATCAGTCTGGCAGGGGAGTGGTTAGAGGGTGATCAGGCTGGCAGGCAGAAGCAGTTAGGGGCAATCAGGCAGGCAGGCAAGTGATAAGGAGCCAGCAGTCCTGGATTGTGAAAGGAATGTCCCAGATTGGACAGGGTGCAGGCTGGGCTGATAAACACACACATTCCCGTGCACTAATTTCATTCAGTGGGCCTCTAGTTTTTTTTAAATATGTTTTTATTGAGTTGTTGTTTTGTTTTGTTTTGTTTGTTTGTTTTTAAGAGAGAGAGGAAGAGAGAGGGAGAGATGGATAGAAACATCAATGAGAGAGAAATATTGATCAGCTGCCTCCTGCATGCCCCTTACTGAGGATGGAGCTGGCAACCTGGGCATGTGCCCTGACCAGAAATCAAACAGGTGACCTCTTGGTTTATAGGTCGATGCTCAACCACTGACCCACGCCGGCCGGGCCACAGGAGACAGGTTAGATGGGACTCAGCAAAGCCCAGGATATGGTCCTTAGTCCCCTGATGAGAAGTCTCACGTCACCCTCACAGCAGCCACTAAGCTGGGTGGTCTATGCTTTGCTCTTACAGTTTTAAGGATTAGGAAACTGAGGCGAAGAGAAGTCACATGATTTGGATGAGGTGACACAGCTCACTCGAGCTCAGGTGGGACTGCAATCCCAGGTTTCTGTGACACGGAGGTCCAAACCCTCAGTCTTCAGATCAGGCTCGCTCCCCAAGTCCAGGCCCTGGAAACCGGGCCGTGTTAAGGCAGCACTTGAGCTGAACGACTTTGAACTTGAATGAGAATTGCCCAAGCTTAATACTCCTCACTGATTCATAGTTTGCCGATCAGTGTTTGTTCATCCCATTATTGTGTTTGCTGCTCGTCATAAATTAAGCACACAGCAGATATGGTATCTGGGGAGCTGGAACTGACCTTCCCTCTTCCCTTTTCTGGTCCAACGACATTCAATGCGGCCAGTCATGCCCGGAGTGTTGACTCTGCATACCCTTATCTTATCATAAAACAACACACGGAATCATGCTTTGCACACAGACTTATCATGCAGCTCAATGTCAACAAAACTTAACTTCCTTTCTGTGTTACCACACATTACTCTCATGCTCAAGAGGGATTTCCAGCTCTTTCTGTTCATTAGGGAGGGAATGTATGGAATGTTTCTAACATTTTTTTCCTTGGAATCACCAGGAGGGGACAAGGAGATTTCCTTTTGTTATACTTTGGGGTGTGGCGTTAACTGTAATGATCGCCTCAACCTTCACGGCAGGTTGCTGGGAGAACGGAGAAGCAAAGGTTGGCGGACTAGGAGTTGAGGACACTCGGCCGGTTATGGGGTTGTTCAGGGAAAGGGTGGGCCCAACAGCAATGTCTTGGGCAGACAGGGGTCTCCTCCTCCTCCGAGAAGGAGGCTGGATGAAATGGACCGTGCCCGGCAGCTAGGCGTCCGAGTTAGGCAGGGCGGCACTGGGACTCCTGGGGGAGAGCATGGGTCTGGAGGTGCAGAGGGTGGAGGACTGTTGGCAAAGTAAACAGAGTGGAGTTAGCCAGGAGGCCATGAATGCCAGGAATGCTCAGGTGACCGTTTAGATAGGACTCAGCAAAGTACCCACACAAGGTCATGGTCAAGCACAGACAAGTTCCAGCCTGAGGACACTTATCTAATCTGGGCTCCATCTGCCGTGCACACACCTGGCTCAGTGTGCACTCAGGGCCTGGCAGGGCAGGGTCCGAGGGAATGGGCCTTGCCTACTCTCAGCGGGGAGAGGCACTGACACCCCCACGGGGACAGGCCCGGAGCTTCTGCGCTGGACGCATTCTGATCGGCTCTGGTTTCCCCAGTCCAACAGCCCCTGCTGTTTGAAAATCAGCCCGGTTGTATAAGGACTGGCTTCCCTTTACTGTAGCCGGGAGGACCGAGCAGATGAGAGAGCCCCATCCCCTGCCGCACTTAGCAATGAAGTCTGTGCGAGATGACCCAATGGCTCCCCATCGTGTGGCCCAGGGTCAGCATGTGCGCACCATCTGGGAGCTCCTCAGACATGTCAAACTCAGGCCCCCCTGGACCTGTTCAACAGTTGACCCGGGTGATGGAGAAGCCCTGCTCTGATCGGTTCTGATGTTGGAGGGAATTGGGTCCCTTATTTTGTCCTTGAGCTCCTCAGCACCGCAGCGTGGAGGAGAGGGGGAGCAGGGGGCTGGCTGTGCTGTGTCGTCGTCACGTGGTTGGTAAATAGCCTGGGGCACTCAGTCTGCCTGTCTTTGCTGTGAAATGGGCACCGGGCTGCTGTCCTGGGGTGCGGAGGGTATTAAACAGCTCCCCGTGTATGGAGGGGCTTCCTGCGGTGCTGGAAGACGTGCCGGTGGTGGACACACGTGGCGCTGGCAACACGGATGGTGTCAGCCTTCATCGCGCTCCCTCGGTCAGTGGGCTCAACAGGACCGTGGGAACGGAAGGCAAGTTGGTGGGCTCGGGGGTGATGGCGGGGCGGCGCTGGGCGCACACTGCACGGCTCCTGGCCAATAGAATCGCCCACTCCCGCCCCCACCTTCCTCAGTGCCCTCAGAGGTCCACAGCTTCACCCGTCTCTTCTCAGCGGCTCCTGATCCCTGGTCCCAACCACACCCCAGTCCCCTCTGGGCCTCTGTCGTCACTGCCGCCTCCTGGCATCTCTGAGACCCCCCTTGGTCTCCCTAGGGTTATGACTGCCTGGAGGGAAAGTTATAAAAAAGGACATTGGATTGTCCACAGGAGACAATTTATCCTATAGAATAAAGAGGTAATATGCAGATGGACCGTCACTCCAACACACAAGAGGGCTGCCCCCATGTGGTCAAAGATGGCTGCCCCAAGATGGCCTGCAGGGGAGGGCGGTTGGGATGGACCAGGACTGCAAGGGAGGGCAGTTGGAGGCGATCAGGCTGGGAGCTGGAGCGGGTCTGGGAAGGGCAGGCTGACTTCAGTTTAGAATTCACTCTCCCTTGTTGGAGGCCAAAGGGCACGTGCTCATTCCTTGACGACTTGTCTGGTAATCAATACCTAGTAACCAAGGGCGACTGTTCTTTTTAATCCCTTCACTGCCCCTCTTTCTCTGCCCCCTTCCTCTGTCTTCCTTCTAGTAAGTTCATCATTCCTCCTTTCTTTCTTCTCCTCTTCCTCCCCTTGGTTAGTCAGCTCTGGTGAGTAGTGCTCCGCTGGATCGGAGATGCACTGTCACGAATCTGGAAGGTTCCATCACACGCACGCACTCCAGGGCCTTAGCGTCCACAGAGAGCTTGTTTGCAGTGGCGCTGCGATTTATGGCCCCAGGACGGGGCTGCCTGGCTGCCTCCAGCAGCCGACGGATGGCAGGCGGAGGAGATAATCACAGAGGTTTATGTTCCTCTAATCAGGACCGGGGAGCATGAAAGAAACTCCCCCCCGATCTAGGAGAAGTCCTTCTCAGCCCGGCAGCAAGAAATACGGTCATTGTGCCAGGCTGCGCGGCCTCTCTCCTGCTATGAGTCGACGCTCGTAAATCGTCTGGGTTTCCAGGCCGGCGGTCAGCTGCTTTTGTGGACTCTGAACCACTGGCCAACGTGTCGGCCCTTGTTAATCACGGGAGGGGCTGCATTGCCCGTTCGGGGAGAAACTCTGCTTTCCGAAGGAATGTAGCCATTCGTTTGGCCAATCAGAACTCACTGTCCAGTTGTAACCAGACAATTGGTGGGTCCGTGCTGCCTGTCACTGCTGGAGCCAATTGAGCAGAGACAGGGTTGAGTCATACATGAGCATTTACTCCAGTCCTGCCAGCAGCGTGGGAGCAGCAGGTCACCCACAGAAATCTGCTCCGCACCCCCATCAGCCAGCTGCTTGTATTGGGTAGAAGGACGGAGGTCACATGGAAAGTAGGCAAAGGGCATGCCAAATGGCAGTGAACAGGTCTGCAGATTTGCGAAGGCCTGTGGGTGTGCAAAGGCCTGTGGGTGTGCAAAGGCCTGTGGGTGTGCAAAGGCCTGTGGGTGTGCAAAGGCCTGTGGGTGTGCAAAGGCCTGTGGGTCTACAAAGGCCTGTGGGTGTGCAAAGACTGGGGGTCTTCAAAGGCCTGGCAGCCCTGGTTTCTGCAACAGGGTTGGCCATCTTTCCCTGCCAACGGGCAGCTCCCGATGCGGGGGGGGGGGGGGGGCTGCATTTCCAGGTGAGCGCCCAGGTCCCACTGCCACCCCCAGTCAGGTTAGAATGTCCCATCTTTAACCAGAACAAACCAGTCATGGTGAACAGAGTGATTAACATTTCTTACAATTCTAGCTGGCCCCAGTTCTCTGTTCCTGCCCCTGCCACAGGGGCGGCGCCCTCAGCTTCCGGGCTGCCTCCTGGGTATCACTGCTCTGTTCCTCTGGTTGCATTAGCCCCTCCTTAACGGGAGAGAGCCGGGGGTTGTCAGAGGGCCCCTTTCGTTTGCGTGCTGAGCAGCCCGTGCGTGTCTGCTCCGGCCCTGTGTGTGGCTGGTCATTTGTGCAGGGCAAGCACTTACACCCCAGATACTCGCGCCCCTCTCTGCACGCACGCATGGACGCTCCCCGGTGTTGGCTGTGACTGCCCGTGGACAGGTTCAAGTGCATCGGGGGCAGGAAGTTCCCTCCTGCCTCTTCCCCAGCACAGTGCTGGCGCCTCTGATCAGCGCGGCACAGGAGCTCCAAGAGGCAGGCAGCAGGGACCGGGCAGGAAGGGAGGGCCCTGCCAGTGGACCCAGCGGATGTGGGTGTGGAAGTGGGCGGGCCTGGCACCCCAGCCCAGGGCACCCTCTGCTCTGCTGTGTGGCCTCCGGCTCATTAGCATGTGCAGTGGGGGTCCGGCCTCCTGCCAGCCCACAGGCCTGGGTGACTGCCAGGTGACAAGACAAGGCCTGGCCCAGTCACTGACGGTCTGAAACAGGAGGCGCTTCGTCGCTATTATGACAGCATGATGGCACCGCAGGGAGAGGCACGGCCATTACCGAGCATTGTTATGGTTGGCGGGTCCCCAACACTCGCCCGTGTGCTGTCTCATTTGAACCCCGCGGAAAGCCAATTGGATTGATCACCCATTTTACGTGGGAGAAACCTGGGAGTGCGAAGGGAGAGAAATGTGCTCAGCGACACCCAGCAAATTACCAACAAACAGGAGTTCTGGGGCTCTCTGGCCAACAACAGGGCCTGGTTCTTATGGGAGGAAGGGAGGGAGGAAGGGAGGGAAGAGAGAGGAAGGAAGGGAGGAAGGAAGGGAGGGAGGGAGGAAGAGAGGGAGGGAGGAAGGAAGGAAGGGAAGGAGGGAGGAAGAAAGGGAGGGAGAGAAGGAGGAAGTAAAGGAGGGAGGGAAGAAGAGAAAGAGGGAGGTAGAGAGGGAGGGAGGGAAGGAGGAAGGAAGAGAAGGAGGGAGGAAGAAAGAGAGGGAGGAAGAAAGGGATAGAGAAAGGAAGGAAGGAAGGGAGGGAGGGAGGAAGGAAGGAGGGAGGAGAAAAAGAGGGAGGAAGAAAGGGACGGAGAAAGGAAGGAAGGGAGGGGAGGAGGGAGGGAGGAGGGTAGAAGGAAGGTTGGTTAGATGGATTGGTGGGTGCATAGAGGAAAGGATAAATGGAAGGATGGTTGGGTGCATGGACGAGTGGGTGGGTGGGTGGATGGAAGGAAGAAGAAAGGAAAGAAGGGAGGAATCAAGCAACTCGTGAAGGGATATCTTTCTCAAGAGGATGCACATGCAATGTGGTTTGATCAGATCGCCTTGAACAGTCTCTAGCTCTGAACACGTTCTTCGTTAAATATTTATGGAGCAGGAGCATGCCGTTGAGTTTTATGGAGCTGTTAATCTCCACTCAGCCCTGTGGTGATGCAGATAGCGAATAAACCAGCCGTGTGGGGTCCTCCTTCCTCACAGGCGGACGAAGGCATCAGTCCTGTGGCAGCCATGTCCTCATTTCCGGGGCCGCCTCTCCGATGTCCCCGCAGCCAGGCTCCTGGTCTGCTCGGTAGCTTCGAAGCGAACAAAACACGTGCGTGGCGGGTCTCGGCTCTTCCCTTAATGGGGCCTTGTGCTTGGCCAAGACCCTTCACTCTCCGAGCCTCAGTTTCCTTATCTGAGAAATGAAGATCACCACAGCCCTGACCTTGGCCATGGTAGGTGTGGGTTCCTCCTCCCTCCAATGCGGCCCCCACCCCCCACCTGGGGCGGAGAAAGGCTCCTCCTGACATTCCAGTGAGTTGGGATCTCGTGCAGTTGCAGGCGCTTCTCCCGATGAATTGGGAATCTTGCACCCCCCGCCCCCCCCCCCCCCCCGCCCCATTGACGCTGAAACAGAAAGGTTTTCCTGGTTGTTCTGTTTTCCTTTCTTGTCAAGTCGCCTCAGGCAGTCTTGGCTCTGCAGCCGCTGCCCTGCTAATGACGGGCAGCCTCCGCGGAGGGTAGTTCTTTAGGAAAACAAGTCACATGTATTCAGGTGTCCGGCTCTCACCACCATTCAACGTAACCACCCAGTTTGTACCTCTTGACCGGTCTGCTTTCAGAAAGACCACAGAAGGGGGAGCTGCAGTCCCTCCGCCAGGGCCCGCAGATATTTCTGATGCTTCAAATAAACGGCGATGGCGGGCACGCAGCCATCTGAGTGCAGGTGGCTGTTTAGAGAGCCCCCGCCCCCCACCCCCCACACACCTGATTCTTATAAGCATCCACTTAGTCTTCCAGTCCCTTCGCTGGCTTGCGTGTATGAGCCGCTCAGCCTGGCGGGCGATGAATGTAGTGATTGTGATCGCCCCCGGCGGGAAGGGGCTGGGAAGGAGCCCACAGAGAGGCATGGGGCTGGGGGTGCCCCCTGCAGCTCCCAGCTGCCTGCGCTTCGCCGCTTTCCCCACTCACACGCCTTGAGGAGCCCTCAACAATCGCTCAATATTATCTCCATCTGTTGGAGTGGGGGGAACACCTGGATTTAAAAATCTGCAGGTGCAACGTGTCACTGTTCTTTTTAAAAATTCCTCTGAGTGCAAGTGATTTGCTGCGGCATTCTCCTACCAGGCAGCGCTCTATTTGTATAGGTGCCGGGCTGAGCTGCTAATCAGGCAGGATTACTGCCGTGAGATGATTTTTACAGATGCAGAGCGACCTGGGGAAGGGGGGCGGGGTATGCAATGGGCTCAGGGGTGTTAAAGAAGCTGATTGCCTCTAAGGCCTCAGTATTCTAACAGCCCAAACCCACAGCCCAGGAAAAGGTGGGGGGTCTAAACCCAGCCTGTGGCCCTCCTCCACCTCTCTCTGTGTCCCCTCCTCACCTTCCATCCTTTCGTGATCATCGCTGTCACCAGTGGGCACACTGGCACGGGAGAAATAATCCAGGGACCTGTTTGAGGGCCAACCTTGACTCTGTTGTTCGAGGCCTTGTTATTTTGGGCAGAGATGCTTAGACGCCTCAGTTCTCATTCTGGCATCTACAGAGAGGGAGAGAGAACAGCAACGCGCCTGCCTGACGAGTATACCAGCGAGGATACTCGGGGGTGCAGTGCCAATTGCAGGGAATGGATCCTGAGAGCTCGGGTCCCAGTGCCAGCTACACCGCTTCCTGGCTGTGTCTCCCTGGAAATGTTTCTTCACCTCTCTGGCTTCCATTCCTCCATCTATGAGCTGGGAATAGCAATCACACCATCTCTGTTATTACTGTGAGAGAAAACACGCTGAGGGCGTAAGCTGGGCGATGCTACGGAAATGTAATGATCGCCTAAAACCGTGGTCAGCAAACAGCGGCTCTCAAGCCACATGCTGCTCGTTGGCCCCTTGAATGTGGCTCTTCCATAAAACACCACGGTCCGGGCGAGTCTGTTTGGAAGAAGTGGCGTTAGAAGAAGTTTACATTTTAAAAATGTGGCTCTCCAAAGAAATTTTAATCGTTGTGCTGTTGATATTTGGCTCTGTTGACTGTGAGTTTGCCAGCCACTGGCCTAAAACATTTATCAAAGGCCTGTGAGTACCTCCTTCCACCCATGTTTGCAGAGCACCTACTGTGTGCCATGTGCTGTTCTGGTATGTGTCATGGCCTGGAGACGGATAGGGTCTTGGGACTCAGCTTAAGCACGACATGCAAAGGCGAGGGGAGCCTGAGCTTCGTCTCTGACAGACGAGGCCCCTGTCTTGAGCTCTCCCCCAGCACAGCCTCTTCCCATGGCACTGGACCGGCACCGTTGAAGGTTTCACTGTGGGCACCGAGCCGACTGCTGTCCCAAGCCACCGGCCTCCGGCCCCAGAGAACAGGAGCCGCGCCCGCTGGCCAATCCCGGGCGTCAGTGCAAGGCCCGGGCAGTAGGAGCTCAGCCAGGCTGAATGCGGGCGGGAGGAGTCCCCTGGGGACCTGGTGTTGGAAGAGTTGGCAAATGTGGCAAACTCGGTACAGCAGGTCCTCAGATAGCTGGGAAACCACAATGGGAGCCATGACCGAAAAGGACCCTACCCTCGGGGCCTCCAAGAAGCAAGAATCTGAACACTGGAAGGAGCACCCGGAGCCTCGCGTCAGCAGAGAGAGCGTGGGAAGGCGGGTCCTCAGCCCGGAGACCACGAGAGAGAGGCCCGGACTGCTGCTGCGGTGCGATCCCAGGCTCCGGGCTGCGACGTAAGCGGCTCACTGCTTTCCCCATGGCTCTGCCCAGGGCTCTGTCTGAGACGGGAGCCATGTCCTGGAAGCAGTCGCCCTGAGGCTGGAGCTGATAACCTGGAAGCTGTCGCCCTGAGGCTGGTAGCCATGATCTGGAAGCAGTCGCCCTGAGGCTGGTAGCCATGACCTGGAAGCAGTCGCCCTGAGGCTGGAGCTGATAACCTGGAAGCAGTCACCCTGAGGCTGGTAGCCATGACCTGGAAGCAGTCGCCCTGAGGCTGGAGCTGATAACCTGGAAGCAGTCACCCTGAGGCTGGTAGCCATGACCTGGAAGCAGTCGCCCTGAGGCTGGTAGCCATGACCTGGAAGCAGTCGCCCTGAGGCTGGTAGCCATGACCTGGAAGCAGTCGCCCTGAGGCTGGTAGCCATGACCTGGAAGCAGTCGCCCTGAGGCTGGTAGCCATGACCTGGAAGCAGTCACCCTGAGGCTGGTAGCCATGACCTGGAAGCAGTCACCCTGAGGCTGGAGCTGATAACCTGGAAGCAGTCACCCTGAGGCTGGTAGCCATGACCTGGAAGCAGTAACCCTGAGGCTGGAGCTGATAACCTGGAAGCAGTCACCCTGAGGCTGGAGCTGATAACCTGGAAGCAGTAACCCTGAGGCTGGAGCTGATAACCTGGGAGCAGTCACCCTGAGGCTGGTAGCCATGACCTGGAAGCAGTCACCCTGAGGCTGGTAGCCATGACCTGGAAGCAGTCACCCTGAGGCTGGTAGCCATGACCTGGAAGCTGTCGCCCTGAGGCTGGTAGCCATTTCGGGGAAGCGGTCACCCTGAGAGCTGGAGGGGCCGGGAGTGGAAACTTTGCTGGAGGTAGAGCTGGAATAAGAAAGGAGAGAGCACCGAGGGTGAGCCTGGCTTCCACAGAGGCTGAGCCTGACATGGGCCATCATGTGATGGCATTTACCGAGCGGACCTCCCAGGAGAAATCTGTGAGGCTGGGGAGCATGATGGAGTGCGTGGGGGGAGGGGCATTAATCAGGGCTGGGCTCCCTGATCTTGCAGAGAGCTAGCTTGTGGGTGCAAACTGCACCCCATGTTTGTCCTGCCCTGAGGCCCGGAGATGAGTGTTTGCACACTGCACCGCAGCCCGTGACCGGATGAGGGTTTCAGGGGCTGTGTAACTCCAAGCTCCCTCCAGGTGGACGGTGGCATCCACTCCACAGAACACCCTGCAGCTGGGGGATGGGAACCCCGCACTTAAAGGGCCCCGGGGTCTGTGTGGGAACCAGCACTGTCTGCTCCATGCTTCCATCTTCCCTGTCTCCTGACATGATTGGCACTGGCTGAACCTGACTCCTGGGGTTGAACGCGGAGAGCTTGTGTGCGGGGAAGGGTGAGAGGGGGAGAATGTGAGCGCACACAAGCGGGTGACAGGACGTTGGTGCTCAACAGGACCCGCTGGGCTGAGTGACACCCCGAGCAGGCTCTTGGCTTCGGGAGGCTCTGCCGAAACTGAACCCACCAACGGCAGCTGAAGGTCGCCTGCGCTGAGACCATCGTTTTCAGTGGGGGATCGTGATGTGCCTACGAGTGCATGGCAGATGCTGGCGTGTGTCAGGCCTCCTACAATTTACTCCCAGGCCCCGAAGGGGCTGCGGGGAAACGAGATCCCAGCTCTCTTGGGTGCGGCCCATCTTCTGCAGTGTCCAACCGAAACTATTTCCAAGCTGTCTTTACCTTCAAAATGTAGCGCGTGCGTTCAGTGCCAGCATCAGCCGAGGTCCCATGGGTGTCGTGCAGACGCTGAGTGAAGAGCCTGGGGTTGCGGCAGCTGGCTCCTTCCCGGTGCACAGCCTGTCCTTGCCTCTCAGACATTTGTTCTACGGGTTCCTTCTGGAACTAACAGTGGGTGCCACCCTCGGCGGCGTGGGAGGGACTCGCCGTGCGGCTTGCCAGCAGCTGTTGTCGTAATTCTCGGGAATGTCCGCTCAGGGTCTCACCTCTCAGCTCTCAGCGCACGGGGCTTGACGGACGTTGTCTGGTGTCTGGGAAGATTTCGGCTCTACAAGATGAAACACGCTCAACTCTTTCAAGAGACCAGGAAGGGTTGTAGCCCTTTAAATGGCAGGCACAGTGCTAGGACCTGTGTGTCTTTCTTCTTCTTTTTTTAATGTCTATGTTTGGAATGAGACTGTGAAATCATTTTTGCCAAGACATGTAATATGGGTTGAGCTCAGTTAGCAATAAAAATGCATACAGATAGCTACATTCCTTCAATATAATTCGGGTCATCCCCATTCTTCAAACGGACGAATTTCAAAGGCCAACACCCAAAATCTGTTATGGTCAACACTACACATGTTTTCACATGATCTCATCTTTAGAAATTAAACAAAGAAAACAGCACCTGAAAGATATATCAGTGATAGGAGGCTCTCATTTCCCCGATACCGGAATGTGACTAAAAATAAAAAAAGTCATAAAAACAATGTGCCCTGACTTCATATTTATCCATATAAGCCTGTCACGTGAGGGTACACCATTGAGCCTGGGCCGCAGGCCCTCTGTCTCAGCGGGTGCAGGCAGGAGCCGTCTGCCCTCTAAGGCTCACCTTCTTCCCCTGCCATCACCACACATCATGCGTGAGGATCCTGGCGATGCAGAGAGCGAGACAGAGACTCGAAGACCTATCGAAGGCCACCCAACCGGACGCAGCCAGGCCCCGAGCCCGGGTCTCGCTGATGCAATAGCCATGGTGCTGAGTGATGATAATGAATTGGAACAATTCCATCTACAATTTGAGCCGCTACCGCTACCTACCGCACCGCACTTTCTCCTCCTCACCTTGGCCTAGACGGCAGTCCGTTTGGTCATCACCACCTCCTCTCGCGGCTGAGTGTACATATCCGTTTTCCCAACACCCCGGCCCAACATGACTACAGCTCCATCCACGGTGAAGGTCAGAGCGACCTTTGGCTGGGATGGTGGAAGAGTGGCAGTCCCCGCCTTCTGGGCTGTCCCCTGCTTTAATTCTCCTTGTCGGATCTTCTGAGAGCCAAGACGTGATCTGCACACGGCTCCCTGTGCCATCGCCAACGCCCCAGGCCTGCAGAGAGGGTCTCAGCTTCTGTGTGACAAGACCCGTGGGCGTGCTTGGCAGCATGGGTCACCTGGGACCATCCAGGCCGCCTGGGCAGTTCCTCCAGCTGACAGCCCAGCCCCAGAACCATCCGGCCGCCACACCGTGGTAGGCGTGGGGAGTTCTCGCCATCCTCATGTTCCTCCCAGTCCCAGGCATCAGAGCCGACAACTGCCCGGGATACTGACTACTCAGGCCCAGTCCACAGGAGAGAGCCACAGACTCAGCACCAAAAATAAGAGTCATGCAGAAAACTCCCATTTCCATTTCAAAAAAAATTTTTTTTAATGTATATTTTTATTGACTTCAGAGAGGGGGAGAGAGAGGGATAGAAACATCAGTGAGGAGAAAGAATCCTTGACTGATTGCCTCCTGCACGCCCCCTACAGGGGATGGAGCCCACAACCTGGGCAGGTGCCCTGACCGGGAATCGAACCGTGACCTCCTGGTTCATAGGCCGACACTCAGCCCTTGAGCCACAACGGCCGGGCCCGTTTCCATTTTTATTGCCTTCTTTCCCTTCCTCTGCTGTAGAGTCTGGGATGCTGAGGACTCGTGTGCCCAGCTCCTCTGCTTGCCCGAAGCGGCCATGTGACTTCCTTCTAGAAGTTGGGTCGCAGCCGATGTCCCTGAGGATCTTTGAGAAAGCCTTTGCATCCCCTGTTGGAGGAGCTACGCCTCCTTGGTCTGCTTCCTCCAGTTCTTCCTCCTTCTCCATGGCCACGGCTTGAGTGACGGAGATTCCCCTGTGTCCACCAGGGAAAGGCCCAGGGATTCCCATCCGCAATCGCCCTGATACCGTCAAGCGGAGGCATAAACGTCGATGGAGTGCTGGCTGCACAGGGAGAGCGGTCTGCGCAAGCTCCTGACGCACCCATGCCTAGACAACACATCCTCCATGACGCCCCAAGTCTCTCACCAGCCACAACTCTTTGGGGGGCTCTCTAAGGCAATGGAGGAAGAAGGAGAGCAGCTCAGACAGTGACGGGGAGCAAAGTAAATGGGAGCGTGAGTGAGAGCAGGAAACAGATTCAGGAAATAAAGAGGTGCTCACACATGCACGCGCGCGCACACACACACACACACACACACACACACACACACACATCTGCCCCAGACAAAATCATGCCCACACACCTGGGTCCTGCTGCTATAGGAGGATCGCACGATTTGAGGAGCATTTCAGAGTTCCATAAATCCTAGGTGACTTAGGGACATTCCAATGTAGACACACTGAGGTGGCGCCTACCTAATTCCTATTTTTAAACTCACTCCTTTTGCCCCACTGATTGCAAACCTCCATCACAATCATTCTGCTGTGAGGATCCTAAACACGGCGTGTGCCTTTTTCGGGGAAAGAACACACGATTATTCCCACGCTCCTCGCTGGAACAAATGAGCGAGGGCTGAGAACCGAGGGGCATTGTAAAACGCTGGTTGGCCGTGAGCGTGAAGAAAACTACCCGCTCAGTCTTGCGCAGTGAGCCGCTCTGGTATTTCCCATCCCGGCCTCATCCACCTTCAGTTATGCCCACCCTGCTCCTTCTTCGTTTCCCAGCCAGGAAACCTTCCGTTAGGGGTCTCAGAGCGTCACCTTCGGGGTGGGAGGGAGGAGATGCGGTGTCTGTGTTCCCAGGAGGCGCGGACACGCGTAGGAGAGAGGCAGAGAGGGTGGCGCCTGGGAGGCCCCGGGCACAGTGTCCGCTCCGCACCGAGGAGCCGGCTTTCCCGGCCAGCCAGGGACCTCAGGGCAGCACAGGAGTGGCCTCTGCCCACACGTTTCCTGGCGGGTGGTGAGAGTCAGTGACCCCTGCGACAAGCTTGTACCAGCCACCCCCATTCACGAGCAGCCCCGCCCCTCCCTACTCTAGAGCTTGTCAGATATGATGGATCTCTAGGTGTGTCCTTAAAATGGGGAGAGAGCTGTGCTCTGGCACCCCCGGCCCTGCCTTGAGCTGCTCCTCACCGGCTGGTCCTAGCGGCAGGTGCTGGCGTAGACACCAAGCCCGCCAGGCCGGCCAGCTCATCACACGTGCCCGGGACTCGCCCGCATTGAGCGCTGAAGGTTCCTCGCCCAGAGGATGCCCTCGGCTCCAGGAAAGCTGGCAGGCAGGCCGCCTGTGCCCGGGCAGGCAGCAGGGGTCTTGAGCTGCAGAGGGCAGGAGCTGTGCCTTGGGTGGTCTTGGAATGCCACACAGGGTGTGGGCCAGCTCTGCCTGGTCTGGGCTCTGACCTCTGACCCTACCCACGACCAGTCTGGCAGTATGGGCAGCTGGAGCTGACTTTCTTTTCTTTTAAATGTATTTTATTGATTTTTTAGAGAGAGAAGAAGAGAGCGAGAGCATGAGCGAGCGAGAGCGAGAGCATGAGTGAGCGAGAGCTTGAGAGAGCGTGAGAGAGAAAGAGAGAGAGAGAGAGAGAGAGGGAGAGAGGGAGAGAGGGAGAGAGAGATTGGTTGCCTTACAAACCCTGACCAGAATCAAACCCATAACCTAGGCATGTGCCCTGACCGGGAATTGAACTCATAGCCTTTTGGTGTAGGGGATGCCATTCTTACCAACTGAGCCACGGCCCAGGGCGTCTGTTTGGGCCATTGTTATTTGAATGGATCGATCTATTAATCTGACAAATGGAGCTACTCCCAGTTCCAGTCCTGTCCACCTGACTGCCCTGCCCAGTGAGGCTCCAGGACCTCTGCTCCCCAGTCCCCGGATCCTCCCAAGCGGGCGGACCTCATCCCTCCCGCCCTCCCACCTCCCACCTCCACCCCCTGCCACCTCCCAGTGTCCCCACTCTCCGCCACCTCCCAGTGTCCCGCTCCCGCCGGCTGCTCCACCCATTCTGTTTGCTGGGCATCGGCCTGAGGACCATCGGGACAGTGTATGCCAAGCGCTTAAAGCCACCAGAGGTCGGATTCGATAGGTATTGAACTCCTCCCTTTGAGCGCGGGGAGCGTCTTGCCCTCTCTTATGCCTCTGAGTCGGGGAGCCGTAAAGACATCTTAAAGGAAGGGAGGCAGGGGATTCTGTTATTCGGCGAGGATGTCATTTAAAAGAAGCAGGAGTGGGAGAGGGAGGAAATGCGGAGTTTCTCACAGCAAATCCCAGGAACCTGGGGTTGGGCCCTGAGCGGATGTTCTTGACCAGGAAGATGGTACGTCCGCCCGACCGCCCGCACGGGCGAGCTTCAGGGACAGGGTGTGCCGGGCGCCTTTCCGGAAACGCCGCGTCACCCTTGGTGTTGAGTGTTTGACACCCCAGGTCAGCCCTTAGCAGAACGCCCTCCATTTCCTCCTCGCGACACATCGGAGCCTCGGGTGGGGGTGACTCCGGAGTCTGCTTCAGTTACCAATGGCCAGACAGGGTGGACATGGCCAGTCCCCACCCTTCGGGGACCGTGCCCCGCTCAGCGATGGCTTTGGGGTCGCACTGCTACCAAACAGGGGCTCTCATCACCTCGAGAGGGCGGTCTTGGCCTCCTCCCTGGGGGCCAGGCACGTCCCACCTCTGGCCCTGCCCTAGCGAAGAGGAAGCATGAGGAAGGGAGGAAGGGAGGAGGACGCAGCCTCGCCCCATGGCCTGCCCTGTCATCAGCGCCCACACCCATGTGGACCTGGGCTTCACACTGGCCAGCGCCCCAGGAGGAAGCCACACTCAGAGGCCTTAGCCAAACAAAGCTGGACAATGGGATGATTACAGAGCCGGTGTGCCCTGTGCAAACGGAAGCTGCGATGCTAATAGCTTCTCTTAAAGCCCCAGCGACGCCCTGATGGCCTGATGGCCATGTTTCAGAGAGCACTTGGATGCACATGGCCCTGGCCTTCCCTGGCCAGCATCTCTCCAGGTGCATACACGTGTGGTCATTGGCTCCCCCCCCCCCCCCCCCCCCCCCAGAGCAAAGCTCACAGAGGCATGCTTATCATTACGCTCACAGACAGGCCTCATGGGCCCACAGAGGATGCTCAGGTCTCCATGCCCAGCCTTCTGTGACCGCCTCGGTGAAGCAAAAGGTGGCGCCTGCGTGAGAGACGCAGCTAGAAAGCCCTGGGCCTGCCTTTCCAAAGCACAAAAATGAAAGACGGAAACTCGATTCCCAGGTGGTGCCAGATGCACAAAGTGGACCCCGCTGTTCACCCCTTCGGGGGCTGTCGCTCCGGCACACCCCCTCCCGCGGTCATTCACAGCCTCCGAAATTCGCTGGTCACTCCCAGCTGGTGTCTGTAATCAGAGGAGCGTGAGGACGGGGACGCTCTCCCCAGTGCCTTCGCCATGCCCTGGTCAGAGCCTCCCGTTACTCAGCCCTGCCCGCCGGCGAGGGTTGATGGCCAGACAGTGGACAGTGGAGTGAGAACTGCCGACCGGGGTGCGCTCCGGCCCAAACCACATCTGGCGGCTTCCGGGTGTGGGTCTCAGATAGACGTTCAGAAATAAGCATGAAGGCTTCAACGGAGGAATTCATCAGGGTCGTGGAGTGTCTGATTCTAAATCTCATAAATATTTTAAGAAGTGGGAAATGGAAATTAAAAGGAAGTTCATGTCCAGGTGGCTTTTGTTCTTTCATATGTAAAATGGATAATAATTGTTGTAGAGTGGGAATTTTTGAGCACTACTGAGGCCGTGGACTGTGCCCCAGACAGAGTTGTCACTGCTGACACCAGGCCAGGCCTTGAGATATGGTCTCATGGCCCCTTCCCAGCACGTAGGCCTTGCAAGATAGAACACTTGTCAGCTTTCTGAAGAAGGATGACCCTGTAAATAATATGGTCGTCAATGGCATGACTCTGACGTTGCTTGGGAAAAACTGTTTTGTCTTGGGTTGCTTGCTCTACAAGAACAGGATGTGGTTAATGTGCTTAAAAGTGGTCCTGCACAAAGGGTCGGGGCTGCTCTCTGGTCTCCCCAAGTGGAGAATGGCAGAGCAGTCCCCGGACCGGCTAATCAAGGCTCCCTAAATTTTAATTTGGTCTGGGCTCCAGTGGTCATTCACTCGCATCCGCTCCACAACAATAATAGTACTTTCTTCAATGGAGACTTTTAAGACTAAGTAAGTATTAATCTATCGCAACCATTTGTTGACTGAGGCAGGGGATAGACAGATGAGATAGATAGATAGACAGATGGTAGACAGATAGATGATAGGTAGGTAGATAGACAACAGATAGATGATTGAGTGATGGATAGATGGATAGGTGAGTAAGCAGGATGAAGAATGAATATAGATACAGAGAGACTGACAGCTCCTCAGTTTTTGGTGAGTGTTCAAGCCCTCAATGTTCATCATGCTCTAGAACGAGGGGACCTTCGGACACAGACACAGAAGCAGGCAAAGGCCGCGTGAAGATGAAGGCAGGGCCGGGGGCGGGGGGCGGGGGCCGCCACAGGCTACAGACCACCCAGGATTGTCGACAGAACTCCGAAGCTTAGAGAGGCAGGAGGATGAATCTGGAGACCGTGACCTTGGTGATGTGACCTTGGTGATGTGACCTTGGTGATGTGAATGTACACTTTGGCTAGACACTGGGTTTATGTATTTATTTATATTTCATTTTATTTGTTTTTTAAGCTTTTTTTTAAAAATGGTTCACAGTGTTTGTTTACTTAGGCAGGCGAAGCTTTCGCCTGGAAAACCCTGTTTCTGTGACTCATTCCGTGCGCCCGGCTTTTTCTCGTAGCCCCGGTAAAGCCAGCACACTGCTGTCAATCCCGAGTCAGCGCTTGCTTAGCCCCAGCCCTGGAGGGGAGCTCTGGGAGTCATGGTTCTCACCTCATCCAGAGGTGAGAGGTGAAAGGTCATGGCGGTAAAATAACCCTCAGTCATGCAGGTAAAGAAGAAACTATCTTCTCAGCAGGAGAGAGGTATCGACCCCACCCTTTTTCCTTTAAAGCCAGTGTACTTGGTGCAGTATCCAACACTTATAAAAACACACCCTTCAGCAGAAATCACGAGTACTTAACAAAAAACAGGTTTAGCCTGCACGCAATAATTCTGAACGTTCAAGTTCAAAGTACAAGTGTTACCAGAAGAAACGACAGAGCCTGGCTGGGTGGCTCAGGGGTTGAGGTCAATCTCTGAACCAGGAGGTCATAGTTCGACTCCCGGTCAGGGCACAGGCCCCGGCTGGGGGCTTGATTCCCCAGTAGGGGGCGTGCCAGCGGCAGCCGGTCCATGATTCTCTCACATCATTGATGTTTCTTTCACTCCCTCTATCTCCCTCTCTGAGATCAATACAAATACTTTTTAAAAAAATATATATTTTATTGATTTTTTACAGAGAGGAAGGGAGAGGGGTAGAAAGTCAGAAACATCGATGAGACAGAAACATCGATCAGCTGCCTCCTGCACATGGCCTACTGAGGATGTGCCTGCAACCAAGGCACATGCCCTTGACCGGAATCGAACCTGGGACCTTTCAGTCCGCAGGCTGACGCTCTATCCACTGAGCCAAACCTGTTTTGGCAATACAAATACTTTTTAAAAAATGATAGGGAAGCGTGGGCCACACACAGTTAAAGAAAAATTTGGAACTTAACACGTTGTAAGCACTATGTTTAAATGACACCAACGTTTTTTTTTTTACAAAACTCCCCCACGGGTAAAACGTATTATGAGAAACAGACGGAGGAGCAGGTGTCCCGGGGCTGTGCAGACCGTTAGGGAGCTGGGAGCTGTCCTTGGAGGGGCCACCCTGACCGGAATGCGTGAGTCTCAGGGAGAGGCTATCGGCGGTGGGTGTGTCGATGAGAATTAGTGGAGCGGAAAACGCATCTTCATTTTCCTCATCATCCAAATAACAGACGGGTTCGTTATCAGAAGCGGGCTATCACAAACGCGGGGGCGAGCCTCGCCTGAATCGGCGTTGACGAAACACGGGGCCCTGATGGAAACCCCCTCCCTCCCGCGCTCATAACGGCGGCGTTTAGCCGCCTCCGTGGGATTCGAGCAGCTCGCCAATAAATTAACGAGAGATGAAGCCGTCTGCCCGCGGGCCGAGCAGCAGCGGTGCTCGAAACAACGGCGCGGGGAGAGGAAGCCTCCTGGGACCACTCTCGGAGTAAGAGGATGCGCTTGCATTTAGTTCAAGTGCGACTCCGGATAATTTATTTGTAGAGAGAGATAGCATCCGTCGAGCCCGGTGGCACTCACCGATGCAGACTATGTTGCAGGATTGGGTTCTAGAGAGATGGCAGCTCTATCACATACCACATCCCCTTCTCGATTCCTACAGCCGCCGCCATGAGTTTGGCGTCTGGAGACACATGGGGCGTGGTGAGGGGTAAGCAAGGCCGTGAGACACGCACAGACCCAGACAGAAATGCCTCGGGAGAGGCCGGCTCCCTGTGTCAGCTGAGGGCCGGGAACCCAGGGGAGAGATTCCTGGGTGAAGAGCAGCGTGGATCAGTGGGAAGAGTGTAACTGGGTGGACAGGTCTTGGACCCCCAAGAGGTTCCGGGGCTGGAAAAGGCCTTTCAGGAAGGACCTGTGACCTCCCTGGCTTCAGAGCAGCTCTGTGGGGTCTGAGCAGGTGGGCTGAGTCCTGGTAGCCAAGTCCTTCAGGCTGAGCAAGTCCTTCTCTCCTCTCTCCTCCTCACTCCGAGGAAACCAGTGTGGACTACTAAAGGGAGAAGGTCAATGTAACTTAATATGTAATGCCGTGTGATGTCATCTATATATATAAAAGCCTAATATGCAAATTGTCCCTGTGGGAGTTCTACCGGGAGACTGGTTGCTTGCTATGATGTGCGCTGACCACCAGGGGGTGGTGCAAAACAAAGGAAGGCCCTGGTGGGCAGCTGGCAGCTGAGGAAGGCCCCAATAGGCCCTGATCACTGGCCAGGCCTAGGGGCCCTACCTCTGTACGAATTTCATGCACCAGGCCTCTAGTCCTATCTAATAAAAGAGTAATATGTAAATTGACAGTACCTTCACTACACCCTCAAGCCATACTCACCAGCCATGCCCACCAGCCAATCAGGAGCTGGGGCAGAGCCAGCTAGCAAGCGCACGGCCCAGGCCAGGGGCGCGGGGCTGAGGTGGCCAGGGCTGGGGAGGCGGGGCCAAGGCCCATGCTAGCTGGGCTCGAGCTGGTTGGGATGAAGGCCTAGGCCGCGGGGGTGGGGCTGGGGTGGAGCCAGCCATCAGCCCCATTGCAGGGCGATGGCTGGATGCCCAAGGCCTAAAGCGGCAGGCTGGGGGCAAGTGGTCAGTAGGACATCCCCTGACGGCTCCCAGTAGTATGTGTGAGGGGGCAGGTTGGGCTGAGGGATCACCCACCCCGGTGTAGGAGTTTCATGCACCGGGCCCCTAGTATGTAATAATATTCCGTTAATATGTAATGTAATGTTGTGTTACAATGGGAGCCACCAGTGCCTGAGGGCAAACAAAAGTGTTTAACGGGAATTTTCCAGAAGAACCCCCAATGCGGGCAAGGCCAGAGGTGCTTTGGGAGTTCAGGGGACAGCAGGGACCTGCAGGGACACCCGTGGGGCTGTTGAGAAGGAAGTGCTTGTAAAGCCCTGTGCTCCAACAAACCCTTTCATGGGAGAGTAAAACAATACAACCAACACCACACAGTCTGTTTGGGCGGAGGTAGGACTTGGGGGCCTTGAGGATACTCCACAGTCTCCCCAACCCCAGCAGGAACCCCAGAAGGGCCTTCCCTAAAGCCATCAGTTCCCTAGAAGCCTCATGTCCAGGCCCCCCTCTAGAAGGCTGCCTCTCAGCTGTGGACCCCTCCCTAGGAGACTGTCTCGGACTGCGGGTCCCTCTGGTAGAGCCCGGGGGGGCCTGGCTCAATCAGGGGGTGACGTCTGGTTGTTCAGTACCCAGGAGAAGCAGTTGCTGTGCTGCCCTTAAGGACAGACACTCCGGGCGATGTGCTGATCCGTAGGTCAATGGCCGATATGGAGGAGTGGCAGGGTAGCTGGGACCCCCTCCTGCAGAGGTGCTGTCATCCATGCAGAACCCAGCCAGGGCTCCTGGGAACCCCAGCTCCTCCCTCTCCCCCGGGGCCAGTTCTCTGAGACTGTCCACCCCTGACCCCCTCTGTCTCCGGTTGGTTAGTGGACGGGTACCCTCCCTGCTTTTGACCCCTCAAAACCTGTGTACCAAGATGGGCAGAGCTCCGCTCTCCCCCAAAGGAATGCACTGTCACAGAGGATTCGGGGCCGTGCAGATTTGACTGGAGGTGAATGGAGGGGGTGCAGGGGACCCTCCTTCTCTCCAGAGTCTTTTTCTGACCATCTTCCATGGCGGATCGTTGCCCCATGCGGTTGGCAGCTCTCTCCTTCTCCTTCCTCCTTGCATTACGGAAAGAATTTCCCATTTGTCTCCATCTGTTATGCAAAGCACTTGTTCTTCCCGGGCCCCAGGTCACCCCACGGCCTGGCTGGGGTCTGTACCACCTTTATTCTGTTTATCGGAACACGTGGGGAATGCCAAAACCGGTTTGGCTCTCAGTGGATAGAGCATCGGCCTGCGGACTGAAAGGTCCCAGGTTTGATTCCGGTCAAGGGCATGTACCTTGGCTGCAGGCACATCCCCAGTAGAGGGGGTGCAAGAGGCAGCTGATCGATGTTTCTGACTTTCTATCCCTCTCCCTTCCTCTCTGTAAAATATCAATTAAAAATGTATTTTAAAAAAGTAATCTCTTTAAAAACAAAGCAAAACAAACAAACAAACAAAAACGCACAAGGGGAAGAGTTCCTCCCGATAAAGACAATGCTCTCCTTATCCGAAAACCCCACGCGTACATCAGCTGTCCCCGCTGTCCCCGCTGTGCCAGCTGTGGGGGCTCCCCTGTCCCTGCGTGAGCGAGGAACTGTCTGCAGAAGATCGGCAGGACGTTACTCACCTGGCCGCTTCGGACCCGAGATTTATTTTGCAGATAAGCAGTGGTCCAATAATCACGAACGGGGCCTGGGAGAACTGGGCAGGCAGTGGTAAATAAGTGGAAGGAGTGGCATTAAACATCAGAAGTCCACTGGGTGGATCGGCGGTGGGTAAATGAGAGGAGGGCATTAAACGCCAGAGGCCCACTGGGTGGATCGGCGGTGGGTAAATGAGAGGAGGGCATTAAACGCCAGAGGCCCGCTGGGTGGATCGGCGGTGGGTAAATGAGAGCAGGGCATTAAACGCCAGAGGCCCGCTGGGTGGATCGGCGGTGGGAGGACGTGGTGGAAACGGAAGACGCACAGACCCAGACCCTTGAAGAAGGAAACCAACCCGACAGTCTGCGCGCACCACACGGGCTGCAGGGCCACCCGGGAGGCGGATGTTGACTTTTGCTTTTGGGGGGACACTCAACAGACTGAAGAATCCAGCGGAGAAACAGAGACGGCGGAGAGCCGGGAGCCCTGGTCCCGCCAGGCCAGAAAGCGCTGGGATGCTGGGCGTGGCAGCTCGAGAGAGCGTGGCTGCTGTATCCGGGAGGGGCAGCACGTGGACGTTCCTGGAGGCAGGGCAGCCGGAGGTCCCCGTCTCAGCATCTCCAGAGGGCGGGGGAGGGGGGGCAGGGGAGGAAGGAGGAGGAGCCGTGGGTCCCATGGTGCTGACACAGGAGGTGCCAGGGCCGGGTAGGGGGGGGGGGGCGGGTCGCTGGTGCCCACCCACATGGGCTCAGCCCTGCCCTTGTTGCATGCACTTCAGGAAACCAGCCTTCTGTTTACAGATCTGATATTTCGAGAGAAGCCGGGTCAGCAGAGTCTCTGTCTCTACGGCTGACAAGGACTTTTAAACTTTAAAATGCCACTAAGACAAAGGATCTCCGGGGCCACGGGCATCGACTGTAAACTTTGATCAGAACTACACAATGACACGTTTCTGTTCCCCGTCATGACTGACTTCGAGTGATGTGAGCTGCGTGATGGACCGGATTGGAGCGGGCTCCCCAGTGGCTTGCGATACTCGCTAAAAACAGCTGCGTGGGGGCTGGGGGCCGCCAGAGGGCGGCTGTCTCGGGCCTCCCTTTAAAGTTCAAGGCCCGGACCTGTGCCCAGACCTGTCCCCGGAGAGGCCGGCACAGTAGGTTCGCGCCCAGGTCAGCCGCCGCACGTGCCGAAGCTCCCCCGAGGACCCGAGGGGGCGGCAGCGTGGAACGTGTCCTGTCTGGCCACCCTGAGGGCCCCGCCCCCCGAGATCCGCTAGGTGTGGACGGAGGCAGGATTCAGCTGGGAGAACGGTCCCCGGCAACACCCAGTCATACCGGATGACTGCATGTGGCAGGTGTGCCGGGTTATGCTGCAGACTGTCTCCTCTGCTGACATATGACCCGTTTCCTCACTGTGTGTAATGGGGCAGGACGGCCGTGTATCCGTGTTACCGGTCAGATACACAGAGACAGGCCCAGACCCAGGCTGGGGGCTGAGGGACTTGCTGACGGCCACCGGCTGGTCGCTGGGTCAGGATGAGGGTCACGCACACATCTGCTCACTCCCAGGCCAGTGCGTTTCCTGCTGACTCCGGAGGTCCCCATCCCGCCCCGCCCCGATGGTCCAGGAAGCGCCTCGTTCCTCCCTTCCTGTTTATTCCAGTTGAGAACCTAACTTCAAACCAATCTCTGTGACTTAGGATCCAGGTGGTCTTGCCTCCCCAAGCCTCAGTTTCCCCATCTGTAAAATGGGGGCCAGCAATAACTATCTCACAGACCTGAGCAAACAAGACAGAAGACTATATGTCAGAAAGCGTTGTTCCTAGAACACATTAAATACGCAAGTCATGCTCTAGCCGATTTGGCTCAGCGGACAGAGCGTTGGCCTGGGGACTGAAGGGTCCCGGGTTCGATTCCGGTCAAGGGCATGTACCTTGGTTGCAGGCACATCCCCAATAGAGGGTGTGCAGGAGGCAGCTGATCAATACTTCTCTTTCATCGATGTTTCTGACTCTCTATCCCTCTCCCTTCCTGTCTATAAAAAAAATCAATAAAACATATTTTTTTAAAAAGTTTTTAAAATATGCAAGTCGTGTTATTGGGGCACGGAGCCCCCAGTCCCTCCCGGGGTCATGACAATTGCTGTATGCCAGGCAGCCATGTGGACTGTGTAGTTGGAGGGGGGGGGGGGCGCGTCTTTGACTGATTTTGCGCCGTGAAATGAGTTGAGTGTCAACCTATGGGGCACAGACCAAACCGGAACCAGAGCCAGGCCCCAGGGAAGAACTTCCCAGCGGGGGCTCGCAGGACGTGGGCGTCGGAAGGGACCTCAGCATGGGGGGTTCGAGGTCGAATCTCCAGCCCACCCCAGGCTGAGAGAGTGAGCCCACCCGCGTGCCCCTGGTCACTGGCGTGGTCACGGCCTCTGCTACAGAGTGGGGTCAGGTGAGCCCCTTGGGCTGAGCGTCCTCGGGTGAGAAGGAGTGGGGCTCTCTCCCCTCGGAAGCTTGCTCTGCACCCAGCCCCCTGAGACGGCGAGGCACGGCTCAGCTCGATGCCCCGATTGGACGAGACCTGGGGGAGTCTGGGAGTCTGGGGTGCTGTGCACACAGGGAGGCATGAGTATCTGTGGACCGGAGCGAACTGGAGTAAATCATTAGCCAAAAGGTGAGCAGACAGATCTCCTATCCTGGCCCTGTCCGTCTTGCCCTTGACCCTGAGATGACCTCGTGGTTCATGTGGACTGAGGAAGGCGGTGGCGACGACAGTGGGACTCTTGGGTGAGGTTCTGAGGGGCCTGTGGCTACTTTCTCTGAGAGCTGCGTGCAGCCCGGGACCCGCACACAGCAGCCAGCCCGATACAGGGGCGGGGTGAGCGGTTTTCAGGCTCTGAGTCGGGGAGCACCGGTTACAGGGGAACCAAGAGCCAAAGAGGGTTGGGCTGGTGACGGATGGCGCGGGTGTGTACACAGTGTGAGGATGGAGGGCTGTACCCCCAGAGGCACAGAAGGGCTGAGGCCGCTGCATCCCACCCTTGGCGGGCTGTGCATGCCTGCACCCTCCTTCCCGTGGGTTCCGGAAACACCCCTTCCTGAAACAGAGCTGCCCGCCTCCTCCCCTCACGCTGCCGGCGCTGGGTTAGTTCCCCGCCCTGCTTCCGTGGGTGTGTGTTTCATGGTCGGACAACATGTGGGGTGAGTGATATTCTCATGGCGCTTGACACATGCAGTGTACAACAGTGGAGGGGAAACAGGAAGAGCACAAGGTCACAGCTGTTTCCACTTCGGTGAAGAGAGAGAGGGGCCAGGGGCCTGGACCAGCACAGACGTCCTCCTGGCAGGGAGGAGCAGCTGTTTGGAGTGAGGGGAGTTCCTTCAGCCTGGCCAGCCGGCTGCTCTCTGAGGGGCTTTCTCTCCAAGGTCACGTCCGAGGTGGGCTCAGGGACCATCCCCCGCCCGGGTCTGGAACCGCTTCAAGTAGGGTTCCCACCCGGGAGTTGAGCAACTAGATCTGTGCACGCACACTGACAGA
This sequence comes from Antrozous pallidus, assembly GCA_027563665.1. Classification (NCBI taxonomy): domain Eukaryota; kingdom Metazoa; phylum Chordata; class Mammalia; order Chiroptera; family Vespertilionidae; genus Antrozous; species Antrozous pallidus. The sequence continues at coordinate 3,328,032 of CM050510.1, forward strand.
GAGACGCACACACACACACTCATGCACGCACACACACACACACACACACACACACACACACACATACACGGACAGACACACACACACGCACACACATGCGCGCACACGTGCACACACGCACACGCACACGCACACGCGCGCACATTCCCGTCACTGGCGGTCCAGCGCTGGAAACACCCCTGGCGGGTGACCAGGGGCAGGCGTTCCTGAGCCGGAGCCCACCAGTCAGGGGCCTCCCTGCAAGTTCTTGTTGCTCATGATGCTCTCCAAGCTCCGCCCCGTCTGCAGTCCTCACTCAGCTAAGGGGCCCCCTGTGGATGGCGTGGGGCGTGGGAGCAGAGGGGCCGAGGCCCCTGTCCCTGCCCTCAGGCCCTAAGGGGTACACGGAGGGGACGGCCGAACTGGTACGAGGTGCCTGAAGTCCCTCCGGAGTGCAGCCCAAAAGGACACTATTGCTTGTGTGTGTGTGTGTTTAATTAATTAATTTTATTTTGTTATCTTATATTTTATAAATCTTTATTGTTGAGATTATTACAGATGTCCCTCTTTTTTTACCCCATAGCTCCCCACCACCCGGTTCCCACCCCACCCCAGGCCCTCGCCACCCTATTGTCTGTCCATAGGTGCTGCATACACGCATATAAGATCTTTGTCTAATCTCTTCCCTCTGAGAATTGTCAGTCCACTCCCTTTCCATGTCCCTGATTCTATTCCACTCACCAGTTTATTCTGTCCATCAGATTTTTTATTCATTTGATTTTTAGATCCACTTTCAATAGATATGTATTTGTTGTCACTTTGTTGTTCATAATTTTTTATCTTTACCCTTTTCTTCTTCCTCTTCTTAACGAATACCCTCCAGCATTTCATACAATACTGGTTTGGTGGTGATGAGCTCTGTTAGCTTTTTGTTGTCTGTGAAGCTCTTTATCTGACTATCTTCGTTGTAGGTTCTTAGTATTCATCACTTTGAATATTTCTTGCCACTACCTTTTAAGAGGAGCAGCTGGGTCTCCAGCAGCCTGGGTGTCACTGAGCCCCAATCTGCACTGGTTTTTACAGCCCGTAGTTCTTACTGTCCCTAGGGACTTCCTTTCCCCGGCTCTGGGACCCTGGGCTGGGGTTCTGGTGTGGGGCTGGGACTCCTTGCTCCTTCAGGCGGCCTCCAAATAGGCGTCCTCCCTCCCGACTAAAAAGGTGGCACCCTGGGTGCCAGACCAGCCTGTTCCGCGCCTCTGCACCTCCTACCACTCTCAGGTGCTTCCCTCTGTCCCTCTCTAGTTGTAGCACTTCCACTCAGCCAGCTTGCCCGCGGTGCTGGGTGATGGCAGTTCTGTATTTTAGTTGTAATTTTGATGTGGCTGTGGGAGGCAGCAAGTACAGGCGTTGGTTCCTCTGCCGCCATCTTGGTGCCTCCTCTCCACGTGCGTTGTTTTTAATTCCCAGGAATTTCTTGGGAGAGAATCTTTCTCTCCTTCCTGGAGCCTCAAACATGGTCCAAAGTCAACAGTGATGTCAGTTTCCCAGTAAGCGGCCAGCCACACCCTGCCCAGACGTGCTTCCAAATTGGAAGGTGGGAACAGAAATTGCTTCTTTCTCACGCATATTTTTTTCTGGTTTTACTTTAATTTTAAATTGATATCAGAGAGAGAGAGAGAGAGAGAGAGAGAGAGAGAGAGAGAGAGAGAGAGAGAGAGAAACATCAGTGATGAGAGAGTGTCATTGATCAGCTGCCTCCTGGACACACCACACTGGGGATCCAGCCCGCAACAGGGCAGGTGCCCTGCCCGGGAATTGAACCATAACCTCCTGGCTCATAGGTTGGTGCTCAACCATCGAGCCACACTAGCTACGCTGGTTTTACTTTTTTAATCCATGCTTAGTGCTGGGGACATGGGCGACACTCCAATCTCCCTTGGACGAAGCCAAGGAGAGAGCTCTGGGCTGACTTCTGCAGGGTCAGTGGGAAGACACCTGAGCTAGGTCACCTGGGACCGGAGTTCCAGTCCTGCTTCTCCTTGTCACTGAGTGTGAGCTGAGCAAACACTCACATGTCGGGATTTTCTTCTCTCCTGGCTGACGAGCTGGAGCAGACTGTAGAGGATTTGGATGCCCTGTTCCTTCTATCCACACTCTGTTTCCATCCCCACTGGCTGTTCAGAGCGCCAGGAATAGCACCTCTGTCTCCCTTCCCTCAGTCCCTGGCAGGCACTTGTGGTCTCGGGAGACTGGGAGCCTAGCCATCAGCAGAACCTGGAGTCCAGCCCATGCTGAGTGTCGGGCAAAGCTTTAAACACGCACATCCCCCTCGCCCCGCAGTTTCATCATCTGCAAAACTGCACGTGGTATGCAGCCCTGGGGGATACACTCCATGAGTCATCACCACAATTAGAATTTCACCACTGGAAGCCTCCTAGGTTTTTTGGTCTTGAGATAACATGGAATTTCGATTCATCAAGAACCAGTGGATAATTATTCATCCAGCTCACAATTATCGGATATGCATTGATTAACAAATATTTGTGCTGAGATGCTTCCATAGGCTATCTACACTAATAAAAGAGAAACCTGCAAATTGACTATCACGCCGCTACACCCACCAGCCAATCAGTAGGGAGTATGCAAATCAATCCAACAAAGATGGTGGTGGCCACAGAGCTGGAGTTAGCAGAAGGCTTGGGTTGCCCCCAGTGACGGAGGAAGCCAACCTTCCCACCTGCCCAGCCTGGTCCTGGCTTCCTCTCAAGGCTACAAAGTTTCAATTATAGAAGATAAATCCAGATACCTGTTTCCAGTCGGCCCTGGCCTCCACTCAAGGAGGTCTGATAAAAAAGGAAAAAAGAAAAAAGGAGGGGCTGGGCGCTTGGGTTGCCAGGGGTGTGGCCAGCCTGATTACAGCCCTCAGCCCCTCACCCAGGCTGGCCAGACACCCCAGTGGGGACCCCCATCCTGAAGCGGGTGTGGCCATCCTGAAAACAGCCCTCAGCCCCTCACCCAGGCTGGCCAGACACTCCAGTGGGGACCCCCATCCTGAAGGGGGTGTGGCCAGCCTGATTACAGCCCTCAGCCCCTCACCCAGGCTGGCCACATCCCCATGGCCCGTTCCCTGTAAACAGGCAGTAGACCCCTCGAGGGGTCCCAGATTGGAGAGGGTGCGGGCTGGGCTGTGCACTGGGCCTCTTAGTGTTGTATAATCCACTATTTCTGTGGAGATCAGAGATCAGACCGACACTGGGTCCCAAGAAGCTTGTGATGGCTCAGGTGGTCCAGCCGGTTAGAATAACTCTTCTTCGCGTTTCGCAGATGAGAGAACGGAGGCCCACAGAGGCCCACACACGTCCAGAGAGGCTGTAGCCCGGGAAAACCACTGAGCCTCTCGGTGCTTTAGTTTCACCCCTGACACCCCAGGCTCGGGCTCCGTGTGTCCACGGGACGAGTACGGCCACTCTTTTGAACCCGAGGGGCCCACACTTGCCGTGGGCCGTGGCCCGTCTCCCCTAGTTGTTTGACTTCTTGATCCACTCAAAGAAAATCCATGTGTCTTTTCTGTGGTTTTTGCCACAATTAACTATCCCAGGGGCCGGCGAACTCCTTCGTCAACGGAGCCCAGTATCAACAGGACAACGACCGAAATGTCTTTGGAGAGCCACGTTTTAAACGTCTTCTAACGCCGCTTCTTCAACACAGACTCGCCCAGGCCGGGGTCTTTTGTGGAAGAGCCGCCCTCAAGGGGCCAAGGAGCCGCCTGTGGCTCGCGAGCCGCGGTTTGCCGGCCACTGAACGACACACACACTCATGAGGCCCACTGTCACATGTGTCGCTGAGTTCTTGTCCGGGCGGTGCGAACCAGAGGAATTGCTCTCAACCTTTGACCGGGACCGCCCGCAAGTGCCGTGTCGTCGTTTCTTGGGGTTTCCCACGGGAAGGCCCGGTCCCCGGTTTGGAAGGAGAACGCGGACACAGAGAGGCCCATGTCCTCCAGCAAAGGAAGCTGGAGCCGAGACGGGGTGTCAGGCGGGGGCAGCTCGGACAGCATTGAGGGCGGGCTGGGAGGTCTCCGTTCTGGGGGCCCAGGGCCCAGACACAGGAAAGAGACCAGCTCCCTGATCCAGGCGGGGAGAGGGGCCAGGCAGAGGCCCTTGGGGAACCCCAGAGCGATCGTGGCGCTGCCCCTGGTGGCGGGTGCGGGCGCACAGAAGGCCGAGGGTGCGATAGCGTTTCAGGCTTATCTTCCAGGGGATCCTGAGTTCTGCGACCGAAACCTCCTCCTTTGTCCCGCGAAACACCCACAATACCCGATCCAGAAAGCAGCTGCCCCGCAGGTCGGGTTTCAGGCAGCAAGCAGCCCCGTCTTGCACGCGCGCCCCCCCCCCCCCCCCCCTTTTCTCCATAGCCTTCTCTGTGGGCCCGCCCCACCCCGGCGGTTCTCATGCGTCCTGACTGCCTCGCCCGGCCACCGGGACCCCGAGGGGCACGGGGAGGTGCAGGGCAGTGCGGGCCGCTGCCAAATCTGATGGCCGCCCTGGCGTCCGCTTCATGTCGTGTTTCCAAGGCTCGTGGTCACGGGGCTGCGAAAAGCGAGCTGGCCCGCATTCTGGGAGAGGACAAAGGCGGCCTTGTGGGGAGCAGACTGTCCTACGCCTGGAGAGCCGCTGGGGAGTCCAGCGATCGTGGGTTTCTTAGGGTCCTGCAGCGAGGGGGAGGGCGGGGCTGGCTGGGGCGGGGGAGGTAGGGATGCCAACAGGAGAGGCAGGTCTATGGGTGCCCAGGACAGGCCCGGGGCTGCCGCACAGGCCCCATGCAACGTCCACCGGAGGGGAGAGGGGACCTCGGGCTGTTCTGACCTCTCTGCTGCCGCCGCCACGCCACGGGGTTCGTGTTGGGGTCGCCCCCTCGGGCCTGGGCGGTGCACCCTGTGGAGATAAACAGCGACTGGGCTGCAGCGAAGGCGGAGTTTTGCAGCCGAGAGGGGAGCTGGAAGGCTTCTCGGGACCCCGACTGAGGCTGTTGCTTGACTCGGGGAAGCGGAGGTGGGCGGATTAGCAAGGGCGTCCGATGTGGTTGGCTGGGGGTGCCTTTGGGGTGCTTTCTGGTTGGTCCTACGTTGGAGTCTGGACAGAAATCAGGGAGCCGCCCGTGCTTAATCAATGCCTGGCCATCTGGGGGCACACTGGCACGGCTTGTTGAGCTGTGTCACTTGCTCCGAGAGATGGTGGCGGCTCGATTTCCTCTGAGTCTGATGCACGGCTGGTAGCTCCCTGGGCTGGCCGGTGCGGACACCCGGCTGGTCCCCAGATCGGGGGCTGTGAGGTCTGGGTAGTGCTGACAGAATGGCCCCTTGGCAGGGGGAGGTGCTGACGGAGGAGGAGCACCTGGGGGCGCAGCCGCACCCCTTCCCAGGGTGCCTTGGCCAGCACCATCCCGAAGCATCGCAGACGGACCACGCCCTCCCGCACCTTAAGGTGCCCGCTGTAAGGTGGCAGCCCCCCCGGAACTCCTGTGCAGAAAGCTCTTATCCATCCCTCTGCCCCCCAAGTGCCCAGGCCTGGGCACAGCTTCAACGGCGGCCTCAGTCATTCCATAAAAGGCTCTGAAAGGGACGGGGGGGGGGGGGGGGCGGCGTCAGGGGCTCCACATATTCAAGCAGCAGGACAGGGCCTTTCTCCCCTGCCTCCCCCAGGGAGGGGCGCATTCCCACAGGGCAGGGACACCTCCCGGCCCCGGGGCCCTCAGCCTGCAGCACCCGCACCTCCGCTGCTGCCCCGCAGCCTCCAGGACAGGTGACCACCGTGCAGGGCCCGCCCCGCAGGGGAGCTGGTGACCGGCCAGGTTCCTCGGACTCGGAGACGGACGGCAGAGTGTGCGTCCCCGTGGCAGCAGGACACACAGCAGGCTGGACAGGGGGTGGGAAGGGGCTGAGAGGGGGGAGGGGAGGGCGGGGGAACCCGGCTGGGACAGAAGACTGAGCAGGATGAGACCCTCCTTCATTTTTAAATATATTTCTATTGGTTCCAGAGAGGAAGGGAGAGGGAGAGAGAGAAACATTACCGGTGAGAGAGAGTCACTGACCGGCTGCCTCCTGCCCGCCCCGCACTGGGGATCGAGCCCACAACCCAGACATGTGCCCTGACCTGGAATCGACCCTGACCTCCTGGTTCCTAGGTCGACGCTCAACCTGAAGGGCTGGTACGCAGAAACGCGGCCGGCCGGTCCCGTGGGGACTCGAGGGCTGCACCGGAGACAGAGAGAGCTTCCTGACAGACCAGCTGCCCTGTGAGCCTCGGGGGGGTGGAGCCGGCTGGGTCCTCGGCCGCCGCAGCCACCCTGGCCCGCTGACACGCAGCTGCCCCAACGCAGGCAGGCGACCCAGCGCCCTCTGAGGCCAACATCCCAGTAACCGGCTCCCACCCCTCAGAGCAATCGAGGTTGACCAGTCCTCCAAACTCCCCGTCCACAGCTCTCCGCCATCGAAACAATGATTGGCTTCCGGCACATTCCCTCGCATTGCACAGGAAACTGCTCATTTCCTAGTCAATCACCCTGAATTAAGAGCAGGGAATGAAATCGGGTCACACTGACACTAGCATGACACCGCCAGAGCACCGGGAAGACCCGCCGTCTTATAAAGGCCTTCCTCGGCTCCTCCAGAAATGCCGCAGAGATTCACGCCGAGGAAGGTCAGGGGAGAACGGAACAAGCATTTGCCGGGGCCCGTTTACCGGCCCAGCCTGCTTGTGGGCATGGCAGCCGTCCTCCCAAACGCGGTCTCCTCAGCTCCTACCCACGGGCCGAGACATACATTCCTGCCTGCCTTTCCCGGCCGAGGGCCCAGGCCTCGGACACGCAAAGCAGTGGCCCCGGCGAGCGGAGAACCTCTAGGCGGATGAGAAGCCAGCTCGTCCTGTTCCTATTGCCTGTTTTCATCCAGCCCCGGGGGTGTGTGTGTGTGTGTTGGGGGTGGGGGGGGGGGGGGACAGGGGGATGGCACCTCAATCACTTCCTTTCTCCTTCTTGTATTTTCTCGCCCCACCGGCCGTTCCCAGTTACAGCCTGCACGCCCGGACTCCGACAGACACCGTTCCTTCTCCCAGCCCGACCAAACGCAAAACACAATTGTGTGTCTACACGCTAATCAGCCTTTCACAGCTGCGTGCCCCGCTCTCTCAAAGCAAAACCACTCGCGACGTGGGACGGTTCTTGCCGCAGCCACGTTCCCCGCCTCCACCTGTTAGGAGGCTGCTGCCTGCAGCTACTCCAGCCAGACCCGGCCCCTGGAGGTCAAGTGTTTGGGGGAGAGGAGACGACCTGGGCGTGGCCGCTGCGTGCCTTTCTCTCTGGACAGAGGCGGAGCCCACGCTCACGCAGACCCGCACCTAGCGACGCTTGGTGCCTCTAACACTCGGTTTTTCTCGCCATAAAGCGGTGGCCGGCAAACCGCGGCTCTTTGGCCCCTTGAGGGTGGCTCTTCCACAAACTACCACGGCCTGGGCGAGTCCATGTGGAAGAAGTGGCGTTAGAAGACGTTGAAGTGTAAAAAAAACTTGGCTCTTAAGAGAAATTTCAGTTGTGGTGCTGTTGATACTTGGCTCTGTGGACGAATGAGTTTGCTGGCCGTTGCCATCAAGGAAGAGATTCCTCTTGAAATTTTCCTTTCAGCGCCGTGTTCCTCGGTAGAGGAAATTTTGTTTGTTTTTTCCCCACTCTGTGCTCAGAATTGCGTGTGACAGGCCACGTGGCCCTTTGCAGGTGGTGAGACAAGAGCCAGTAGGTGGAGCTAGAGAGCAGGCACCCACTGGCCTGTGGCTGGGGAAGTGCAGGTGGCTGCTACCTGGGTAGTTGACTTCCCTCTTCAGAATGCAAATCACTACATGGTCTGGGGTGGGGGTGGGGGAGATGAATTCCTGCAGCTCACTCAGTCCTGAAAGGTGAAGGCTAGACCGAAGTTTCCTCCCGGGAGTCCACCATGGGAAGGGAGAATTGGTAAGACACAGGGATACTTCCGTACCAGAGGGGAACACAGAAGTCTTCCTTAAAGGTCCAGTCCTGGGTTTGAGTCCTGTTCCCCCCCCTCCCCCCATCTCTGTCTCTCTGTCTTTTTGGTGAATCAGGATCCAAATCAGGGCAAGATATTAAGATTAGATGCTGTTTGATAACTCTTACATTTTTCCTATTGTTCAAATACTTCCAGAACTGTTTTAGATTTCAAGAAAAATTGAGCATCTACTACAGAGCATGTCTCTACACGTGTATAACCCCCTGTCATCCAGTCAGACACGGCACATTGGTTACAGTCAGTGAGCTCACAGGGACACCTTATGGTCAACCACAGCCCACGGGTCCCTCAGGTTTGCTTAGCTCCCCCCTTCCCCTCCTCCAGACTGGTCAGGTACCACAGGGCACTTCATCTCCATTCTCCCCCTACCTCCCCCTACCTCCCCCTACTCCCCCTACCCGGCTGTTCTCAAATTCCTTGGCATTGAGGACTCCGGGACTTGGAGGATGGTGGGCAGGATGTTGGTGTTTTGCAGGATGTGCCACTGTTGGAAATTGATGCTTTTCTCATGATTGGACCCGGGTTACAGATTTGGGGGGAGCAGAGCCTGGTGCCATTTCCAGTGCCCGTGCAGGGTGCACGCAGTTGACGTGAGTTATGACGGCTGGTGTTTAACCTTGACCGCCTGGCCGGTCCTGCTTATCAGGTTCCTCCGCTGCGAGGGGCTTGCTGCGCCCCCTTTCCACCCTGTGGTCCTGGGGAGGAAGCCCCCGTGCAGCTGACACCGGGGTGGGGAGTCCGCGTTGCGTCTCTGACGGTGGAGGGTCTGTGTTAATCGGCTGAGAACGTCTCCCCTATTAATTCAGTTCCTTACTGATGTCGGCACAGCCTCATGGGTATTGATTTTGTCCTTTGAGTTTTAGTCCGGTACCAATTCGTTTTCCTGCTCAAGTTGTTCCAGCTCTGGCCACGGAGAGCCGTTTCCCTCGGCTCCTCTGCTCCTGTGACATTCGTGACCATTTAGACACCCTCCCTCCATTCGTCCCTCCCTCCCTCCCTCCCTCCCTTCATCCCTCCCTCCCTCCCTCCTTCCTTCCTTCTTTCCCCTATTCCTCCCTTTCCCTCCTCCTTTCCTCCCTGCCTTTCTGGTTGCTTTCCTCCCTTTCCCCCCACAATTTTATGCGAGGACACCTGAGGTGACTGGCAGTGCTGCCTCCAGGGTGTCCCCGGATGAGGAGACAGACGAGGACACACACATTCAGCGCCCAGTAGCGAGTTGCACGGCCAGGGTGCACAGAGCTCAGCACCCTCGGGAGGGAGGCGGACCTGGCTGCGGGGGCTGGGAGGGGTGCCCAGTCCAGAAGGAATGGGAAGACGCTGGGTGGGGGGAGTGGGAAGGTGGAGAGCTGTGCGTGGGTTCTGGACGGGATGAGATATCTGTGCAGAGAAGCCACGAAGACAGCTGTCACGGTGCGCCGGGGCCACAGCAGGTAGCGCGTGGCCGGGAACTGCACCCACAGAGGCGTGGTGCAGTAGGGGTCTCCAGGGAAACAGAAGCAAGTATGTGTATGTTTGTGCGTGTGCATGCACGAGTGTGCATGCGTGTGTGTCCCTGCTTATTTTTACAGGGTCGTGGTAGGGATAGACATCCAGAGGAAGAATGGGTGATGCGTGATGTATGAACACGCGCTGTTTGAATGGTGCCTGATCACACTTTGTCTTTTGCCCCCCACAAACCTGCCTCCTCATCATGCTCCCCAGCTAAGCCTCAGGCCCAGCCCTCCTCGGCTCACACCCCCAGTGCGGGGATTCTTCCAGCATACCGAGGGACACCTCCAGAATCCGCTGTCCACCCCCGTCCCCGGGTGCCGAGGGGCTTGCCTTTCAGGAGGGCCCCCCCAGTGCTGTCTTCCCGGGCCCCGGCTGGCCTGGCAGCGGCCGCACAGAGCCTGGCAGCTCGCCTCCCGCTGCTGCCGTGGCGATGACGGGGCTGGGCTCCCTGAGTCAGAGGGGCCGGTGCTGCTCGCCTTTGGCTCTGCATTGACTGCTGCTGAGCCGGGGCTCTGTGGAGCAGGCGTGGGCGCCCGCCGCAGTGCGGGAAGCGGGATGCCAAGCCTGGCTGGCTCCTGTGCCCGCCGTGTCCTGAAACGCCTCTGAGCTGGCGGGGTGGGGGGAGTGGAAATACATACACACACGGACACATGCACAGGCACGCACAGGCATGCACACAGATGCACAAGCACACACATGAACACATGCGCATGCACACACACGCACAGACACACTCATGCACATGTACAAGCACACACAGGCACAGGCATACACAGGCACACACAAGCACACAGGCATACACAGGTACCCATAGGCAGGCACAAGCATATACAGATGCATGCACAAGCACACACAGGTGCGCACACAGGCACAGACACACAGGCATACACAGGCACACAGGCATACACAGGCACACAGGCATGCACAAGCATATACAGATGCATGCACAAGCACACACAGGTGCGCACACAGGCACACAGGAACACACACAGGTATACACAGTGCACACACAGGTACACAGAGAGGCACACACTCAGGCGTACACAGGCACACACAGGCACACACAGGCACACACAGGCACACACAGGTATGCACAGGCACACACAGGCACACAGGAACACACACAGGTATACACAGGCACACACAGCACACACAGGCACATACAGGTACACACAGGCACACAGCACACACAGGCACATACAGGTACACACAGGTACACACAGGTATGCACAGCACACATAGGCACATACAGGTACACACAGGCACACACAGGCACACACAGGCACACATAGCACACACAGGTACATACAGGTACACACGGGCACACACAGGCACGCACAGGAACACAGGTATGCACGGGAGCACACACACAGGTGCACACACAGGCCACAGTGGCAGTTGAGTAGTGGGGTAGCTGGAAACCCATACTTTTGGCCCTTCCCAGAGAAAGTTCGCCAGTCCTTCCCTGTAACTCATTTCCCTGTAACTCATTTCCCTGTCCCTCATTTCCCTGCCCCTCATTTCCCTGGAGCCCTGGAGCCTTCTGGTTTCCAGAGGGAAAGGAACAGAGCTGTCGTGTTGGGGTGAGGACTCCCTGAGATGGTTGAGGGTGTGGGTTTCCCTGGGAGAACCTGAGACAGGCGATTATTCTCGTTTCCTATAACTCAGTTCCTTTCCCATTTCTTCTTCTTACACCCAATGCCTTTCCCATTTCTTCTCCTCACCTCAGCAAGCCGCCGGCCGCGGGGCGCACACGTGGTGGTGATGGTGCTGGCCCGCGTGTGGCACGGAAACCCCGGAAGACACAGCGCCCGCGGAGAGAGCAAGCTGCGTCTGACACTGGGCGTCTGGGGACCTGATCCAAGAGGGAATGGGGACCCCTTGGAGACCGAAGCCGGGGAGGGAACCCCAGGGGTTCCCATGAAGGCAGGTCCTGAGGTCCAGGGAGGCCGGTCACACCGCCGTCTTCAAATCCGGGGCGTTTATGAGGGGAGAGGTCAGACAAGGGAACCCCGTCTTCCAAGGGGTACACGCCTTCCCTCACCTCCAGGGCCCAGCGCTGAGGAGCTCATTTCAGACACAGGAGACTGAGGCCTGGGTTCGAGACACCACCTTAACATCCTGGCCAGCGAGTGGCCAGGCTCTGCCCGACGTGCTCTGTGTCCGCGAGGGCCTGGAACGCGTGGAGGGCTCTCTCGAGAGCGGTGGTCGGTCCTCGCCTTCCGAACGCCACGGCCCTTCGGTACAGCTCCTCATGCTGTGGTGACCCCAGCCATCACATTATTGTCGTTGCTACTTCATCCCTGTCATTTGCCGCTGGTATGAATCGTCACGTAAATATCTGTGTTTTCCGGTGGTCTTAGGTGACCCTACGAGTGGTTCTCAATCGGTGGATCATGAGCCTAAGACCATCGGAAAACACAGATATTTACATCACGATGCACACCAGTGGCAAATGACAGTGATGAAGTAGCAACGAAAATAATTTCATGGTCGGGGGTCACCACCACATGAGGAGCCGTATTAAAGGGTCGCGGCATTAGGAAGGTTGGGAACCCCTGGTTTAGACCAGTGGTCAGCAAACTGCGGCTCTCGGGCCACAGGCGGCTCTTTGGCCCCTGGAGGGTGGCTCTTCCACAAAATACCACGGCCCGGGCGAGCCTATGTTGAAGAAGTGGCCTTAGGAGAAGTGGAAGTTTAAAAAATGCGGCTCTCCAGAGAAATTTCAGTCGTTGTCCTGTTGATATTGGGCTCTGAGCTAGAGGAACAAAGCCTCCTGAGCTGGCAAACACCCCTCATCAGTCCCTGGAGAAACTCACGCTGGTCAGATGCCACTTCTTCCAGCCTCACTGTGGGGGTGCAGCTGTCTGCGGAGAGAGGGGGACTGCGGGGAGCCCCCGGACTGTGAGAAAGGCCGGCGGGGAGGATGGGGTGGGGGGCGGGAAAGGCCGAAAAGAATTCAGAATCCCGACAGCGAGGTGGAAGCCGCAGTGAGAAGTCTAAGAGAGCCACGCCACGCCAGACGCCGCCGCCCTGGACCTCCTCCCCCCGTGGCCACGGAGCCGCTGTGGCGCCCGGGGAGGCGAGGTCCCTTTCGAGGGTCGGCTCCCCGCTCTGTGCCTTGGCATTAGCAGATCCCCCCTCACCTGAGTCCCCGGCGTCAGACATCACGTGGGTCAGCGACAAGCTCGGGTGGTACCCTGTTTCCCCGAAGGTTAGACATCCCCTGAAAATAAGACCTACTTGCTGTACTACAAGGCATCCCCCCAAAAAATAAGATCTAGGGCATCTTTGGGAGCAAAAATTAATATAAGACACTGGCTTATTTTTGGGCAGGAAACAGGGTAGGTGGCGTGAGAGGCAGATGGGCCGCAGAGGGGCCCTCGCGCAGGTGAGCAGGCTGTGTCTGGGTCCCCCCCCCCCCCCCAGGTCGGAAGGGACCCGTCCCTCTGAGCCTGGCTTTCGGGGCGGTGGGTGAGGAGGTGAGGAGCGGTGGGTGGGGAGGTGAGGAGCCAGCCTCCAGCCTCCAGCCAGGTAGAGCGTTCTGTTCTCTCCCACCACCTGCCCGCAGGTCTGCGTGTCCTGTGCCAGCCCAGGCGCCGGACACGGCCTCGAGCTCCCCGCCCACCTCCTCCAGGGGCAGAGGGGACATTGGCGCAAAAGGCGGCTCTTGGGGTAGGGGAAACCCATTTGTGGTCCAGTGCGTCTCGACCTCTATAGAGAAAAGGAAGTGCTCCGCTCCCACGGATGCGTCTCAGCTCTGGGGAAGCAGCCGCCTTGAGGGAGCTCACGCCCGAGCCCCGGGGTGCCCCTCTCACGTCCTCCCGGCAGACGCCCCCACGGGCGGCAGCGCCGTCTGATGAAGAAACCGACACAGAGACGTGGACTCGGCGAAACAAGCGGTTAACGGCCCGACGGGCTGGGACTGGCGCCAAGGACGGCCTGACCCAGGGACGCCGTGCACTGCCGGCCGCCAGCGGCTGTGACGGTCGGTCACCGGGCACGCGCTGTCTCCCCTCCTCCTCCCCGCAGGTCATCGCAGCGGGGCCGGGTCCCCGTTGCCGACGAGAAGCCCGGAGGGAGGGGGATCCCTGGACGGCGGCACACAGCCAGGCCCCCCGGGCCGGGCCCGGGGTCAGCGGTGAAGCGCACTGACCCTTTCGGGAGAGCCGGCTCCCGTGCCCGTGGGCGGGGAAGACGAAGTGTGAGCCGGCTAACAAGCGGCCACACAGTCAGCGTGGATTTCCTGCTGGGGGCCCGCGGGGGAGGCAGGGCAGACGGGAACCTCATCCCAGCCGTTCCAGTCCGTCCCACCGTCGCCAGGCGAGGGGCCGTGAGGGTGGCCGCCCCCACGGGGGACTGAGGGAGGGAGGCCCAGGGCCTTGCTTTCAGGGGAGAAAACCTCCACGTGTCTGTCCGAAGCTGCCTTTCCCTCCGGGTTGGCTCCCTGCGTCGATAGGGCCTCCTCCCCGTGACCCGCAGCCTCCCGTCCCACAGCCAAGGTCGCGAGAAGGTTATGAAAATGTGCCGAGACCCGGTCTTCCCCGCGGCAGGTCTGTGGTGATGCGGCCTCGGTCGGGGCTCCGCGGGCCCCGCACAGGGTCCGGTTGTGGATTCCGACACCAGACAGGGGCCTCGGGGACGCTCCCGGGAAGGACTTCAGCTCAGCAGACGCTGCTGGGACAGTGACCGTCTCTCTCTGTCCAGCACCACAGGCCCGGCCCTACCCAGGCAACTGCCCAGCCCGTGAAACGCGGCCAGTACAACCCCGCAACGGAATATTTTACAAAAGGTATTCTTGCCCTCACCGGCGTGGCTCAGTGGATAGAGCGCCGGCCTGCAGACTCAAGGGTCCCAGGTTCGATTCCGGTCGAGGGCATGTACCTTGGTTGCGGGCACATCCCCAGTAGGAGGTGTGAAAGAGCCAGCGGATCGATGTTTCTGACTTTCTATTCCTCTCCCTTCCTCTCCATAAAAAAATCAATAAAAAAAATATTTTTTTAAAATGTATTCTTATTGATGTCAGAGGGGAAGGGAGAGATAGAAACATCAGTGATGAGAGAGAATCATGGATCGGCTGGCTCCTGCACGCCCCACACTGGGGATGGAGCCTGCAACCCAGGCCTGTGCCCTGACCGGGAATGGAACCCTGACCTCAGTCATTATCCGGATCGGTGCGGTCCAATTCTGTCGTCATTACTCACAGGTGGCCACTTAAATGCAATGAAAATGGAATTAAAAATTCTGTTGGGGGCCTGGCCAATGTAGCCCAGTGGTTGTTTATGCCCCCAACACCTGGAGAAGGGCATTATGCCCATTTCACAGATGGGAAAACTGAGGCACTGGGAAGGGAGCCAGCTCTCCTGTCGTTCCCTAGCTGCTAGGAGGCAGAGGCTGGGATTGAATGCCAGCCTGCCGAGCCGCACCTACCGCAGTGACTTATCCCCCTGCCAGTCCCTCCTGCTGCCCTTTAAGGCCCAGGGTCGGAAGAGCCGGAGAGGAGCCCTGGGTGGGGGCTGGGAGCCACAGGCTGGTGGCTGAGCCGGGCTTGAGTACGATGAGAGGTCCCAACCCCCGTCGAGTGAGAACTTGGCAGAATTCACCATCACAGGTGCCCCCTTCATCCTGGCTTTCAGCGGCAAAAAGAAAGAGTCTTTCACGGGCACACGACAGCTGACACATTAGGACATCACCGCTCCCGACTGCAGACTGATTAAAGCCGTTAGAGTAATTATAATGGAGGACTTACTTAAAAGCCCGTAATGACTCTTTAGACAGCCTTCCGCTTGAGTGCCTTCTCCCATCTCTGTCATTCCCCCTCCGCCTCCCCAGACCCAATGGGAGCTTTTGTTCTCTCTGTCAGCATCCCAGAGCCCTTGTCTAGGAGCATGATGGGAAAACCGCGCCAAGAAGGAGCGTGGGCCGGTGTGGGCCGCGTGCCTCCCTCGGTCATGCCGCGTCTCCTTCGCCTGTGGGTGCGTCCTGTTTAAGGAAGTCTTAAAGATAAGTCAGCCATGTGACCTCGTCCCCCCTCGGGAATGTCTCAGTTACTTCCGTTTCTGGGCACCTGTAATGGTGAGTTCTGGAAGTCTCCTGGTCTCAGGACAGGGCGCCAGGCAGGTCGGCATGGTGGGTTCCCCGAGAAACACACACAGACGCCTCCACCAGCCACGCAGCCCTGAGAAGAGGGTCACAGATAGAGTGCTTGACTTCTTGAAGGATGCCCAACGACTCTGTCGCTTTCCCCTTGGCACATAGTAGGTGCTCACCCAGTGACAGGGCCTCCTTCGTTCTCCCGACTTCATCATCCCCTGGGCCAGCGGTCGGCAAACTCGTTAGTCCGCGGAGCCAAATATCAATAGGACGACGACTGAAATTTCTTTGGAAAGAGCCACATTTTTTAAACTTCGACTTCTTCTAACGCCACTTCTTCCAAATAGACTCGCCCGGACCGGGGTATTTTGTGGAAGAGCCACACTCGAGGGGCCAAAGAGCCGCATGTGGCTCACGAGCCGGAGTTTGCTGACCACTGCCCTGGGCCTTTCGAAAGATGCACAGTTGGGTTGTGCTATGAATTTGGGGTTGTGTCTAAGCGTGAGCCTCAGCTGCATAGGGGACTTTATCATTCATTCATTCATTCATGAGACTTGCTTCGTATCAGGCACCGTGAACACTTTAAGAGGAAGATGTGGCCCTGGTCAGATGTCTCAGTTGGTGGGAGCATCAGCCCTGGCACCAAGGGCTGCTGGCCTGACTCCTGACCTGGACACACAGTTAGCTTTCAAGTTTGATCTCTGGGTGGGGTACGTATGGGAGACAATAAATGGATGTTTCTCTCTCTCTCTCTCTCTCTCTCTCTCTCTCTCTCTCTCTCTCTCTCTCAAATCAATATAAATAGATCCTTGGGTGAGGATTAAAACACCAAGTGAGGATTCTGTGAGTACGTAAGTGTACGTGGACTTATGTGCACACGGAAAACACAATGAGAGCCTACGTTTGCCGAGGTTTACTTCGGCAAGACAAAAAGCACACGCAGTAAGAAAAAAAAAGACAAGTCGCCCCCCTTAAACTGAAGAGCTTCAGTGTATCGAAAGAAGCCACAGAGAGTGTGTCAAAAGGAGCCAAAGACAGGAAGAGGCACGTACAAAACTGACAGCGAGTCCCTTTCCAGAACGTTCCGGAAGCGACCGATCAGTAAGCAAAGGCAGCTCAGGGAGGGCGTGGGCGCGTCGGGTCCTCCTGCGCGGAATGGAGGAGAAGGCAGGCCCCGTAGACAGAAGGACACCCCACCTCTGCTGTCATCGGGGAGGGATGCCCCATTGCAGCCGCCCACTTAGCAAACACCAAGGCCCACGATGAAACGTCGCAGGAGGCGGGGCGGTGGAGGGAGAGAGAGACTCGTGTCTGTGTCTCCGGGGAGCCCTGTGGGCTCGAGGGGCGGAGTCCGAGGGGCCAGGCTCCCAGGTTGGCACCCGTGGGCCATTGGCGAGAACAAGGCTCTTGGGAGGAGGAAAGCAGCCAGCGAGGTGGCTCTGTTTCTACCTAAACCAGCCAGGACCTGTGCTTTCTTCACCAGCTCTCCGTGTCCCTGACCCCCGCTGAGTCTTATCTCCGAGGCGGCCCCGGTTATGAAACAAGATGGCAAATCCTATTTCATAACCGGTGCGTGCAGGGGAGGGCGGGTTTCCTATAATCATCGCGCGCAGCTTTGCCAGAGGGGAGAGGAAAGAGCCTGTGGCTGAGACCCGAGGTTGCGTGTGCGCCTGAGGCTCTCCAGGAATGAGGCAGCCGGGGCCCCGGCAGCGCCCACAGTTCAGGGACCCGGTGTCTGGTTCCCCAGGGGCGGGCAGCTCCCTGTGTCTATCTGTCAGTCCCACTCGGTCCCTCGACGTGTTCCTCAAAGGTGCCTGGAGCCTCCCCAGGAGCCCCCACTCCCTGGAGGCCATGGCGGGGAGCCCGGCCTGACACCTGCCTGTCGTCAGCACCCCTGGGCCTGAACGGGGGAGAGGGGGACCAACACTCGGACCTCACACAGGGAGGAAGGGCAGCGTGAGATCTGGCCCAGCCACCTGGGAGCACCTGCTATGAAAAGGCAGAGGAAATAAATACTCGGGGTACCTGGGGTTTGGAATAAGAGTGGCAATCAGGGACGGGCACCCCCAGCTCATGAGTCGCCAAATGCGACAGGCCACCTGCTCCTGTGCAGCCCGTGAGTGAGGGTTGGTTTTCCCAGGTGCATATGGTTGGGGGGAGGGGGGATGATCAAAAGGAGAAAACTGCTTGTGACACATGAACTTGTCCCATTGCACTGTAACAATTACAGAGGGGCTGCCAGCCGGTGGCAGAGACCTCAGGGCACCGTGCCGTGCGTCAGAGCGGCGAGAGCTCTGGGTCCGAGGGGAGCCCTCGCCTTGCACCCACACCTTCCCCGGACCCAGCCAGGGCGCCCAGCACCCACAGTTGAGTGTCTCCCTCCAGCTTCAAAGCCAGGCCACGAGGGCAAGCCCCTTCCCACCCCAGAGGGCCGGACTCCAGGATGCCACCATGGACCCGAAAAGTGTGCTAGGTGCCCAGCCCTGCACCCAGAGTCCAGCCGAGGCCACCACACCGGGCCCCTGCCCCCAGTGTACAGGCAGGAGGGCCCCGCTCAGAATGAATCTCACACCAGCATCCGCATCCACCTGCTACCTGAACACACCTCCTGGCTGTTCATTTCTCAGCAAGCAGCTGCTGAGTCCATGCCCTGGGGGAGGGAGTCAGGGTTGGTGATCTATAATAATGAGGCAGGCGTGGCCTCAGGGTGTAGTGATGAATAATAATGAGGCAGGCGTGGCCTCAGGGTGTAGTGATCAATAATAATGAGGCAGGGTGGCCTCAGGGTGTAGTGATCAATAATAATGAGGCAGGGTGGCCTCTGTCCTTACGTGGGTGGAGTCTGAGGCAGGAGTGGCACTAACACAGGACCCCAGGTGAGTGTCCGGGGCAGAAGTGACCAGCATGGTGAAGGAAGGCGCATGGATAACAGACCGGGACTGGTCCACAGGGTCAGGCGGAGGGAGGGCTGCAGGATGTGGGGGCGTGAGCTCTGCAAAGGGAAGAGGAGTGGACGGTCAGAGGGAGCGGTGTTTGCCAACGCCTCGGGGAGACCAGGGGATCTGAGGGACAGAGAGAACAGTGTGGCTGAAGCTGGGGGCGGCGAGGGCAGTGGTGGGAATGGGGCAGAGGCAGGGGGTCCCTGCCTCCCCGCCCATCCCCCCTCTTCGTCTCCCACACACTCGCCTCGAACAGGAAGGTCCCCCTTGCCCGCCGCACAGTTACACTGTCCAACCACCCGTGATCGGCGGCGGAGAGTCACGGCATGCGAACGGCCTGCGCTGCACGCTGTGTGGCTCGGGACAGGCGGTAACGGGTTCGGACAGCAGAATCACACGTGTGTTGTAGGCATGCACGCCTGACGTCACAGGAGTGAGGCCGCCGCACGGCTCCTGGGCCGGAGGGGCTCCGTGTGCACCCGCTCTCGTCAGCATCGGCGTTATCCCTCACCGCTCACCATCACTTCTGTGTCAGGCTCAGGACGTGACGTCGGCCCGGCCGGCGGGGGTCAGGGGTCGAGCGTCCACCCATGAACCGGGAGTCAGGGTTCCGTTCCTGGTCAGGGCACACGCCGGGTTGTGGGTTCCATCCCTAATAAGGGGCGTGCGGGAGGCAGCCTACCCACGATTCTCTCTCCTCGTGGATGTTTCCATCTCTCTCCCTCTCCCTTCCTCTCTGACATCAACAAAAAGATATTTTTAAAAAAATATATTTTATTGATTTTTCACAGAGAGGAAGGGAGAGGGATAGAAAGTCAGAAACATCGATGGAAGAGAGACATCGATCTGCCGCCTCTTGCATGCCCCCTACTGGGGATGTGCCCACAGCCAAGGTACATGCCCTTGCCAAAATCGAACCCGGGATCCTTCAGTCTGCAGTCCAATGCTCTATCCACTGAGCCAAACCGGTCTCGGCAACAAAAATATATTTTTTAAGGAAATAAATTATTAGAAGAATCAATAAAACTGGGCTACATTCCCCCCTTTCTTTTTAATTTTTAACATTTTCACACGTGTTGTTGCTACATGCTTCTTCCTCTGAAAATTTAAAATCTTCTATTCCTGAGAATTTTTTCTTTTTTTGAAAGACAGCACAGGCCTCCCTGACAGGAGGAGCCCCCGAGAGAGCACTCTCCACAGGGAGAGGCCAGCGGAAGTGAGGTCCCCTGAGCACTCCCTGCAGCCTCCTCCCTCCCCGGGGCTCCTTCCCCCTCCCCCCTTCCTGGGAAACCGTGGACGACAGCTGCAGGGGAGGCTCTGTGACCAGCGTGGGCTCAGAAAGCGCTGAGTCAGCCGGGAGCTGTAACATGAGTCAGCATCGCCCGGGCTGATCAGCTCTGATCCGCAGTCTGCACCAAAGAATAAAGGGCTGTGCTCTCAGCCTGGCGCCTTTCCGGCAGGATCAGCGGGGTGTCCTCGCTCGAACCCCAGCCTGCCCCGTTTCCCCGATTAAGAACGGAGGCTGCTCTCCTAGAGGCCGGAGTGGTGGAGAGAGCTCTGTTAGATCATCTGCAAAAGCAACAAAAGCTAACCAACACGCCTTCTTAGTTTGTAAAACGGTTAACGGGGCAGGCAAGTGGAAGCCTGAATGTCATTCCCGTTTCAATAACTAGACAGTCCGGCCGGTGGGGCTCAGTCGTGGAGCATCGACCTATGAACCAGGAGGTCAGGGTTCGATTCCAGGTCCGGGCGCAGGCCCGGGTTGCAGGCTCCATCCCCAGTGGTGGTGGTGGGGGGGGGGGGTGTGTGTGCAGGAGGCAGCCGGTCCATGATTCTCTCTCATCATGGATGTTTCTCTTTCTCCCCCTCTGCCTTCCTCTCTGAAACGAATAAAAATATATTTTTAAAAATCAATAAAGAGATAGGTAGCCGAAATCGGTTTGGTTCAGTGGATAAAGCGTCGGCCTGTGGACTGAAGGGTCCTGGGTTCGATTCCGATCAAGGGCATGGATGGACCTTGGTTGCGGGCACATCCCCAGTGAGGGGTGTGCAGGAGGCAGCTGATCGATGTTTCTCTCTCATCGATATTTCCACTCTCTATCCCTCTCCTTTCCTCTCTGTAAAAAAAAAAATCAATAAAATATATTTTAAAAAAAAGAGAGAGAGAGAGGTAGATGCATACATTTCCTAGGCCTGTGTATCTTACCGTGCAATGAGGTGTCCGAGGATTAGAACTCCTGAAAGAGGCCTCACGCCTGCTGGTTAGAAGGGAGCAGTCTGGCCGAAACCGGTTTGGCTCAGTGGATAGAGCGTCAGCCTGCAGACTGAAAGGTCCTGGGTTCGATTTCAGTCAAAGGCATGTACCTTGGCTGCGGGCACATCCCCACTAGGGAGTGTGCAAGAGGCAGCTGATCGATGTTTCTCTCTCATCGATGTTTCTGACTTTCTATCCTCTCTCTTCCTCTCTGTAAAAAAATCAATAAAATATATTTTTTAAAAACAAAAATAAAAATAAATAAAAATAAAAAGGTAGCAGTCTGTCCAGCGAATAGAATCTGAACCGCCCGAGACCCGTGTTGCCCAGTAACGGCAGCCCCGACGCAGGCCTGCGCTGTACGCCGTGTGCTCGGGAAAGATGGTCATGGGTTTGGACAGCAGAACCACACGTGTGTTGTAGGCATGCATGCCTGACGTCACTGGTCAGGAGACACAAGAATATTCTAGAACAGCGTTCCCTAGCAACCACCGCTGGCGTGTAGGCGGCCGCTGTAGGCGGCTGCCCCGAGGGAGCTTTCGGAGGGCGGAGAGCTGTCCCATCAGCAACCTCGAACGAGGGGCACCGAGATACGGTCAGGGGCATGACGGTTCTCCTCTCGATGAGTGTCTTCCCCATCCTGAGAAGACACCCAGGAAGGGGGGACCCCTCCCTCCCCGTCCCCCTCGAAATCCCCATTCTTTTCCTGTTCCGTCACAGGCCCGCAGGCCCGTCCTCCAGGACCCAGCGGGCACCACAGAACCACAGGTTCTTCCTGGAAATGGGCCTTTCTCCAGGGCGGACTCCGCTCCCCAAGGCCCGTCCCTGCCGTGCAGACTCCCGGGCCCTGCAGCCCCGAGCCTCAGCGGGACTGAGAAGGCGCAGGGTTGTCATGTGGCCCGAGCGTGCTGAGGTGTAAGACCTGCTGCCCTACTGTGTGCTCAGATGTGTGCTGAGAGGAACATGGGAAGATGGCCGCCCTGGGAGGATTTGTAGATTTCTGAGACGTGATCACGGGTGGGCGGAGGTGAGGGGAGCCTCGTGGATTATCTCTCGTGTGCAGGAGGCGGGTCATTTGCAAGCATGACGTGGCCAACAGCCACCAACGAGCGAGGTCCCTTCTTTCCCGCCCTGCAGAGGCTGGACAGGAGGCTCAGAAAGGTCAGGGATCTGCTCACGGTCACCCAGCCTTAGGGGAGAGCTGAGATCTGAATCCAAGTCAACCCGACGCCAGTTCATCCCGGCTCTCGGATGACTTCCAGAGGCAGCGCCAGCTGCTGCCTGAGGGACACGCTGGTTGGTGCAGGAGGCGGGCAGGCCGGGAGAGAGTGGGATCCGGGTCGTGCGGCTGAGACGTCCTGGGTTTGGGGTGGCTCGGGACGGAGCTGTGGCCTGTGGAGAGAGCAGGAACTCCAGACCGCCGTACAAACGGACGGTGCGTCTCGCCGTTCGTGAGGTCACCGAATTCTGGCGTCCGTGAATAGTCTGGCAAGTGGCCGGAGGTGGCCGGGACCCCCGGAAATTTAACAACAGCTGCAGGATCAGCGTCCCGGCCCAGCAGACCCCATGGAGCCAGCCTGAGCCGGCGTGTGGGGCTCCACATGGTGTTCGTCATACATCAGAGGTGGGAGGCGCCTCAGGCAAGAAGCCTTCCGACAGGACCCCGGTGCTATGAGCTCCCTGAGACCCGGTGGCCACACAGAACCCTGCTTCCTGGCTCCCCACCACACACACACACACACACACACACACGCCTGCCCCTCCCTTCCCTCTCTCCCTTCTTTCCTTCTCTCCCTTTATCCTTAGCTCCGGCTTGCACAGGGCACCTACTATGTGCACAGAGCTGAGCGTAGTGAGGTCATTGGGAGAGGTGGGTGCTGAGTGCGTCCTGAGCGGTGGGCATTGCCCTTGGCCGCTCCTCTGTGCTTGGCTCACCGCTGGGAACACTGGGAAACTGTCCGCAGCACGACAGCTGGGCTCTCTCTAGGAGTCTGGCCAGCTGTGGAAAGCTGATGGGAAATGTGGTGAGGGGTGTATGCTTGTGTGTGTGTGTGTGCGTGCGCGCGCGCGCACCCTGGCAATTCCACGCTCTTTGCATCTTTATTTTTCTCAAGTTCTTGGGAACTTAAGTCACACGGCCCAGTTGTGGATGCTAAGCATTTTTTGACTGTCTACTATGTGCCTGACATTGCTAGGTTACCTCATCAAATTCTCATTTAAAAAAAAAAATAAACAGAAACAGATGTCCTTATTCTCCGCTTGATGAGTAAGAAAACGGAGCCCCCCAGAGGTTGCATTTCTTGCCTAAAGACATTAAGATAAGATGATAAGAAAAGCCAGGAATCCTCCAGCAGGTGTTTACCGCGGACCTACTAGGTGACAGACACGTGGGCTCCAGCCCAGGAAGTCATCTGGTCCTGCTCTACTCCACTGCCTCGCTGAGCCCGCGAGGAAGCTCGCTGGGCCTTAGATCAGATGTATGAAGAGACACAGCCCCCTGGTACCTCTTTCTTTGCGCACACGTTTATTTGGACAAGTATTTCTTCACCCTCTCACCTATTTATTCATTCAACCAATGTTTACTGAGTGCCCACTAGGTACAGGCACGTGCCTTTTACTGGGAATTCACTGGTGACCTGAAAGAGACGGAGTCCTGGCTCAGGGAGTTGACCCTCTGGGGATGTAGACATGAATCTGTTACCCAGACCCGTGGGGTTCGGTTGCCAATGGCGGGCGGGGCCATGGCCAGAAAGGAAGGTGCTGGTTCCATGGGCAGAGCCTGATGCCAGGGAACCTGACTGCCTCACCCTGGGAAGTGAGGTGGACCTGGGCCCAAGGTGAGGAAGAGTGAACAGGAGGGAGGTCGAGATGGGCAGCGTGTGCAAAGGGCCAAAGCTGAGGGGAGGGGCTCAGAGGTCAAGTCTAGACATCCCCACCTGTGGCGGGGAGCGGGGTTCTCTCCTCTCAACGTCCAGCATGGAGAGAGGAGTGGGTCCAGTTTCTGAGAAGTAGAGGCTTGAGAAATAAAAGAAAGAATAGAGGACACAGAAGTAGAAATAAAAGCTGGGGCTGGGTGGATTCTCTGTTCTCTCTGATGGAGAGACAGGGATCCCAAACCCAACAGCAGCGTGTTTATTTATACTAAAGTAAAAAGGGGTTTCACCTGGAAAAAACCCCAGGATCAAAGGAGCTTAAGTGGGCCCAGGTCCTATTTATTCCCTCATTCCTGGGGCTCAGCTGAATCTATATTTCAAGGCCCTCCCCCTGACACCTGGAGTAAGTTAAGAGTCAGTCCTGATAACGCATCCGGCCTTCTTGTTGGATGTGTTCCCAAGTGGCGGCTCTGCCTGGCGCCTCGGATTCAGCTGACACTGATTTAAAGAATGCTCAGGTGTCTTCCCTGGAGGCTCTCTATGTCCACCTACAGATCCTCGGGCATCTCAACCTCATCCTGAACCAACAGTGTCCCCCCAAATCTGGCCCATCCCACTCAGAACCCCAACCTCCAGGCCACAAGGCTGGAGATATCTCAGGCTCCACCCAATTCTATCAATAACCAAGGTCTCTTGGCTTTCACCCCCCGTTTCTCAAACCCATCATCTTTTCTCGGCATTCTGCTTGTCCACTGGGGTCCCCCGGATGACATTGCTCAGCCCCCTCCCTGGGATTTGTGGTGGGCCTGAAGGTGGCAGGCACTGTCCTTAGCCCTGAATCACGGCACGTTAGCCTAGGCTCATTAGGGAAGTTGAGTAAGAAGTCAGTCATTTTTCCACTGGCCTCTCCCCCTGCCTCCAGCCTCGCGTCTTTCCACATTCCACGCTTCACTCGAGTGGCCTACACAGATGCAAATCTGGCTGTGAGCACCCCAGCTCCCCTTTGAGAATATCCATTACCCACGGAATAAAGTCCATGATCAAACCCCAACCCGCTACGTCTGTCACCTGCCACGCCCAGACCACATCTAGCAACAGGGACGCCTGTATGTGTCTTAAAGACTTACATCAGTTAAGACAGTGGTCAGCAACAGTGGCTCTTTAGACCCTTGAGTGTGTCTCTTCCACAAAATACCACGGCCTGGGCGAGTCTATGTTGAAGAAGTGGTGTTAGAAGAAGTTTAAGTTAAAAAAAAATGTGGCTCTCAAAAGAAATTTCAATCGTTGTGCTGTTGATATTTGGCTCTGTTGACTAATGAGTTTGCCAGCCACTGAGTTAAGGGAGCAGCGTAAGGACTGTCTGCCTTGGGCACCATTTAGTACCTTTCCTATCTCCCTTGCTTTCTATTTAGTCACACACCATGCCATGCGATGCATGAGAGATCGGAAGGAATGAAAAATGAAATCACATGCTGTGTCACTGAGCATGTGGAGGAGCTCCCTTGCTTTGCAGCGGCGGCAGCTTTAGCCCTTCCTCCGCCGAGAGGGACTGGCTGCCCAGTCGCTAAGTGGCCCAGAGCGGGCGTCCCCTGCCAGCTCTAATAGCCGTAATGAGAGCACTTGATCCTTATCCGCTTCGAGCTAATCTCGGGAAAGGCCCGAGGTCACCTTCTCAGGCATCGAGAGGCGCTCTCAATAGCTGTTCCCAGATCAAGTTCAAGAACAAATAGGAAAGGGCTCTAGGAGGGCCCCTGTAAGTGCTCTATGACTTTCATTTTCAAGTCTCTAAAAAGATATCAAATGGATGCGCAGTTACCGACTTTGGGTCTTTTAAAGAGAGACATGCACACGTGTAAAGATGTTCACTCAGCCTCTGCTACAAAGGAACACAAGGGCAGAGTGTGCTAATCCAGGGAGGAAATACAATGGGAGTCGGACCGATCTGGGTCCGAGTCCTGGACGTAGCATGTCCCATCTGTGTGGCCTGGGGCAAGTTCCCCACCCTCTCTGAGCATGGGTGCACTCCGATAGAGAGCAAGAATCATCATGCCCATCCATGAAGTCTGGTCTGCCTGTCGAAGGGGACCTAGAGCTCATTGTGGGGGAACTGGCTCAAGGCCAATGGAAGCTCAGCCATTCTGTCCCTTAGACGTGAGGAGCTCCTTCCATCACGGGCTCCAGCTGGCCACCACGTGGTCTGTGTCCACTCAAATCCTGCACCCACAAAACTCTTCCCCCTGGGCCTAAGTCTAGTCTCAGAATTCTTTCTATGCAGCCTTACTCAACCAGTTTGGGTTTTCCATGAGATGAAACGGGTCACCCTGTTGACCCCTGGCCTTTATCGGCTCAGAAACTGGGTGTGGCAGGAGCTCAGGGGTGGACCCAGGGCAGCAGGCACTGACCCTTCCTCGGGGTTGTCCCACCTTCCTTTCCCAAGACCCGAACTCACCAGGAATCAGAATTGACCTAGATTATTTGTCCAACCCCTCAGGCGACAGGTAGGACAGTGAGTAAAGGAGAAGCAAGGTGTTCTTGCCAGCCACCTGGCAGTTAGCAGCCAACCAGCCCGTTTGCTACCTGCCATCACACAAGGCCACCTCAGGCTTCTGGGCTGTTCTCCGGAGCAGCGGTCGCCAACCTGTGACCCGTGGGCCATGGTGGTCCGTGAGGTCCAAAAGGTTGGTGACCGCTGCTCTAGAGAGCTCTCCGACCACATGAGAAGCCCAGAGCCTGAAGAGAGAAGAAGCCCGAGACCGGTCCTGGCTGGTTCTGTGGGATTCATTGCTCTGGGTTCTAGGAACGTCTAGCCAAGGCCAAGGTTGACTCCATCACCTCCTGGCCCAGGAGGAGCACCACCGATGGAGTCATAACCGTCAAGATACTTTGCTTTGCCTGGCAGGTGTGGCTCAGTGGTTGAGCACTGACCTATGAACCTGAAGGTCGCAGTTCGATTCCGGGTCAGGGCACATGCCTGGGTTGCAGGCTTGATCCCCAATGTCGAAGTGCAGGAGACAGTCAATCAATCAATCAAGGATTGTCTCTCATCATTGATGTTTCTCTCTCTCTCTCTCTCTCTCTCTCTCTCTCTCTCTCTCTCTCTCTCTGTCTCCCCCCCCCTCCTTTTTCCTCCCTCCCTGAGATCAATAAAAAGGTTTTTTTTTTTTTTTAAGAAAGATAGTTTGCTCTGCCACTAGGACCCCGAGCAACCCCAGACCTTTTCCCAGTCCCTCTGGGCCTCCTTTGCCGGCTAAAGGGGCTAATAGCTCCTCACTCTTTGGGACACAGACCATCGCACAGTACGATGATGTGAAAGCTACATGGACTCTAGCCTGGAGTCGTGGTCTGCGTGTGTGACATTCTGAGACGGGTGGGCCCTAGGTCTATAGGAGTCATCAGCCATTGGCCGTTGGAGCTGAGTGAGATCCCATGAAACCCCTGTGCCAGGTAGATGTACAGGGGCGGGAAGAGGGAGTTGGGGGCTGAGGAGGGAGGAGGGCAGCAAATGGGAAGAGAAGCTGTGGCAAGGCCTCCGAGTCGTTGGCTACTCTGAGATCTGGCAGGAGACTGGGATTGAATGAATGAATGCCTTCCGTGGGTGCAGGGTGAGCTGGGATGGGTCTCCTCTCGACTCTCCCTCTCAGGCCCCCTTCCCCTGCCCTGTGCTCTGCTGTGTCATTTGGAGCTACTTGGTGTTCTCCAGAGGGAACCGGTGCTCGCTGGGGTGCGCAGGAGCGCCTCCAGATCTTCCAGATCTTCCAGATCGCACCCCTCTGCTCCATGTGGGAGGGATTCTATGGAGCCTCTGAGAGCAGGAGCCGCCGCAGCTGGAAGAGGGCCCCTTCTCGGCCCATCCACGGCCAGACCTGCTGTCTCTGTGATGCCTGCGCTTTCCGGAGGAAAAAAGAGCCCTCGAGCGCCAGGAGATGTGTCAGCTTTGATTCATCCCCCTGGGCTGCTGCCCAAACAGGTCTCGGGGATGAACTGGGAGAGTCCGTGTAGTCTGGCCGGGAGCCAGGAGGAGCCGGGAGCCAGCGCGGCCTGTGGCCAGAGGCCTGCTGCTGCTGGAGACACGCCATCTCTGGCAGAACCCACGGCAGGCTGATTCCGGGTGGAGGGGAATGTCAGGTGGTAACCTGGACACTGTTGCTATCCAGGAGGATCTCATAAGAGCGATTACCAGGCCGCTGGTGGGCCCTCTTAGATAAAGGAGTCATTGAAGTCGTCCCTCGGTGACACCGGATGTAAGGGGCCTCGCTGGGGCCAAATAGAGCGCAGGATGCAAAGGGGGTGAAGGTTCATGGGTTCACTTCTTCCTTATTGCTCAGCCCACGGGTTTCACCACAAAGCCAGGCACTCAAGGAAACAGGAAAAGGCTTCCCGTCAACAATAAGAAACCGTACCCAGCTGCCCCCACCAGGCTCCGTGGTAGACAGTGCACTGTGGCTCCACAGTCCTGGTGTCTCCGAGCCCCGGCCTGGCGTCTATGCATCAGTGAGCCCACGTCACCGATGCAGCTTCCTCCTGCCCAGCAGGCAGAGCGTTCCCGGGCCTGTGGCCAGCCGCCCGGTCATTGGGATTTAAGTCCCCTACTGGTTTGGTGCCTTAGCCAGACCGCAAGCCGCCGGCCCAGGCAGCACATTCCCTGCTGTTGTCCCCTCCTGTTTTTTTTTTTTAAGTTCTTTGTTGATTAAGGTATTACATATGTGTCCTTATTCCTCTATTAACCCCCCCAACCCTCCCCCCACTCATGCCCTCACCCCCCTGGTGTTCATGTCCATTGGTTAGGCTTATATGCATGCCTACAGTCCTTTGGCTGACCTCTCCTCCTTCCCCCCTCCCTCCCCTACCTCCCCCCTAAGGTCCGGCAGTCTGGTCGATGCTTCTCTGCCTCTGGATCTGTCCCTGTTGATCAGTTTATGTTGTTCGTCATATTCCACAAATGAGTGAGAGCACGTATATTTGTCTTTCTCCGACCGGCTTATTTCACTTAGCACAAGGCTCTCTAGTTCCATCCATGCTGTTGCAAATGGTAAGAATCCCTTCTTTTTTTTTTTTTTTTTACAGTGGCATAGTATTCCATTGTGTAGATGTACCACAGTTTTTAATCCACTCATCTGCTGACGGGCACTTAGGCTATTTCCAAATCTTAGCTATGGTGAATTGTGCTGCTATGAGCATAGGGGTGTACATATCCTTTCTGATTGGTGTTTCTGGTTTCTTGGGATATATTCCTAGAAGTGGGATCACTGGGTCAAATGGGAGTTCCATTTTTTGTTTTTTGAGGAAACTCCCTACTGTCCTCCACAGTGGCTGCACCTGTCTGCATTCCCACCAGCAGTGCACAAGAGTTCCCCTCCTGTTGACCAGACACGGTGACTCACACACCCGTCCTGGCCCTGGGGACCCTCGGGAATGCGTGCAGACCCTTTCCTCCCGAGTGTGAACTTAAACACCTGGGGTGAATGTGTGGCTTGATTGACAGGGTGTCTGCAGGGCTCTCGGCTGGCTCTTTGGGACTGGGGCTCCGTCGCTCTGGGCAGCCTGGGGGCTCCGCTGGGCTCAGAGCTGACCCTGGTCGGAGCACCACTCACACCTCCTGAGGCCACCACTCGGCATGAGGCTTGGCAGGTGGGTCATAGGATGGCGCCTCTCAGGGTGGTTTTGGGAAACTGGGAATTCCTGAGGGTGTGTCTGATGACGGGGTGCGTGCAGCACTTTCTCTGCGCTCTCACCAGACTCCCAAAGGGGACCTGCGGCCCGCAGATGGTGAGAGAGGTGATCCCCGCCAAGCGCCGTGCGGGGCGGAGAGCTGGGGCGTGCGTTCTCTGAGTCCACTCAGCCTTAGTCTCCGCTCCTGTGATGGGGGTCTTCATTTTCTCTCCGAGGGAAGTACTTGTAGAGAAAGAGTTGGGAGGCCGGTGTTTTCCTATTTAATGCACATTTTTATAGTAAATCTGTTGGCAACGTGTCTATGTTTTCAGGCAGGGAGGTAACACAGAGCAGTTGCAGGAAGATGTAATGAGCGTTGGAAACAATGGAACACCGTGTGCAAGGCAATGAGCTTAGTGTGTGTGACTCAGTCAGTCCGTGATTCTTCATGCCATGAACAGGCATGAAGCTCCTACTGCGTGCCAAGCTCCTACTATTGTGTGTGACTCAGTCAGTCTGTAATTCTTCATGCCATGAACAGCCACGAGGCTCCTACTGTGTGCCAAGCGCCTACTATTGTGTGTGACCCAGTCAGTCTGTAATTATTCATGCCATGAACAGCCATGAAGCTCCTACTGTGTGCCAAGCTCCTACTGTTGTGTGTGACTCAGTCTGTAATTCTTTATGCCATGTACAGGCACGAAGCTCCTACTGTGTGCCAAGGTCCTACTGTTGTGTGTGACCCAGTCTGTAATTCTTCATGCCATGAACAGCCACGAGGCTCCTACTGTGTGCCAAGCTCCTACTGTTGTGTGTGACCCAGTCTGTAATTATTCATGCCATGAACAACCACGAGGCTCCTACTGTGTGCCAAGCTCCTACTGTGTATAGCAAGGAATAGATCCTGACTCCCAGAATCGCCCATCTTCTTGCTGTTATAGCGTTTGACCTCCGGTGGGTGAGTTCCCACAATCCTCTGCCCTCCCACCATCAGCCTGTGTGTCGCCTGTTATCATTTCTATTTTTCATGGGAAGCGACAGCATTCATCTGTCCGTTAATTATTCCCTGTCCCCTTCTTCCTTCACCTTGCCCGTTGCCTATATTCCTTCTTCCCCCCGGACCCCCTCCCCGGGCTGAGCCCTAACCCGCTGCCTGCCCTCCTCCCACAGCCTGTGCCCGCGGAGGGTCTGGTGCGTGCCTGCTAGCTGGGCCGTCAGCTCAGACCCCGGCTCTGTGGGAGCCCGTGCTGGGAAGAGGGGAGGGGAAATGCACCTCGTCTCTGTGCTTCCGGCGTGGCACTGGGGACAATCACCCGGTGAAGGAGCGGGAGGGAAGGTTGCCAGCCTCACCTGCTCTGCCCGCAAGCTGCTGGGAAGCCGCAGGGGCCGTGTCTCACTCGGAAAGCGCCGGCTGGCGTCTGCCACGTGGCACATCGGCTGCACCGGCGTGTGGGTTCCCAGCGGACTCGACGGAACAGGAGAGACGGTTATGGGTTTCATGCCAGCTCCATACCAGACGCTGCCAGCTTGTCACTGATGGGAGGGCACACAGCTCCGGGGGCCTCTGCCTTCAAAACCTGCGGCTCAGCCCTGTCCGGGGTGCTCAGCGGAAGCTCTAAGCAGCCTTTATCTTTCCGCAGTCGACGGATGGCACCTCCTTGTCCTCGGCATGGGGTCCGCAGGGCCACGCGTTTTGGACTCGGGATCTAAGCTCCAGTCCCTGCCCCGTCCCCAGGACCCAGCCCAGGGCCTGGCACAGAGTACCCTGTTTCCCCGAAAGTAAGACATCCCCCCAAAATAAGACCTACTCGCTGTAATAATATAAGGCATCCCCCCGAAAATAAGATCTAGCGCATCTTTGGGAGCAAAAATTAATATAAGACACTGTCTTATTTTCGGGGAAACAGGGTAAGCGCTTCCTAGAAGTTTGCTGAATGAATAAATCCCAGCGCGAGTGAAGGAATCACAGGCGCTTAGCTCTTGTCCCAGGCGCAGTGTCCCGCGCTTCCCACACGCTCGGGTCTCCGCCTGCAAAGGTAGACACTCTGCCCCCAGAGCGCTCATGCAATGGAGGAAACGGGTGAACACAGCGGATGCAAGCGAGGAACAAGGGCTGTGGGGACAGGTGCCTGAGGAGGGAGGACGTGGCCGCTGGCCCAGCCTGCCCGGGGAAATTGCTGTCGGTCACCCCTGTGTGTGCAGGGGACCCGGGAGCCAGGAAGGATGGATGGCGTGAGTGGCCGGTTGGTTCCCCTGGCAACAGACTTTGAAATGAAAGTGAGGTTGCAGAGAGTTCACTGGTGTCGGTGTTGGTGAAACAGAGGGGACGAGGGCAGGGTCCAGGTGAGGCCTCCGGTGAACCCTCGGTTTCCTGGCAGCCGGAGGACCTCGGGACTGTCGCCGGGGGTGTGGGGAGCACTGTCTGCCCTCTGCTTCTGGGAGCCGGTGTCTCTTCAGCATCTCCCAGAGCTCATCCCAGGATGCTGATTCCTGGGGCCCAGGAAACGCTCCTGATCCAATGAACTGGCTCCTGCAATTCTGCGTCCCTTCCCCGCCACCCCCGCCTCGATGGCAGGCTCCTGCAGAAAAGGAAAAGAAAAAAGGGGGAAAAATCTCGGAAGGGTTAGAGGCTATTGAGGAAGCAGAGGACCAGAGCTGTGTCTGGGGAGAAGTATGCAGAGGGAAGGCCTAAAGGAAGGTTTAGAAGCTTCTCCTCACTGCCCAGCGGGGGTGTCTGTGTTCCCCGTGGCCAGTGTGGCCGGAGGAGCAGCCGGGGCGGAGAGAGTGGGAACGAGGTGCCCTGCCATCCAGCCCCCACAGGTTTGTGTGTGTGTGGTGTGTGTGGGTGTGTGTGTATGTGTATATATATGTGTGTGTATTGCATGCATGTGTATATGTGTGTCGATGCATGTGTATGCGTGTGGATGCACGTGTACATGTGTGCGTGCCCGTGTGTATGTGTGTCCGTGTGTGTGCATGTGTATGTTCGTGTATATGTGTGTGTCTCTGTGTGTGCATACGTGTTCATGTGTGTGTGTGTGTGTGTGTTTATGTCGCCCATTGCCGACAGGAAGCCGAGGCGAGCTAGGAAACGGGCGACGGCCACGTCAGCATGTGGCTTGGAACCCCGCCAGACAGCCACGTGTGGCAGGAACAGGCACGTCGGCACGGACAGGCCTCCCAGAGGGTCGCTGAGGAGGCCCGTCGTGTGGAGACACACGCTCTCCGTCCGCTGACATGCGTACCGCGCCTTCGGGAAAGGCGCCGGGGCCTCACCTTGCCTCCGGATGCCGGCCCGGCGTGATGGATGCCTCGTCCTCGTTCACCCGTGTGCTCCAGTGGCTCCGTAATGAACACAGACGACTTCTATAATGAGGAGCGCAATGACGGGCATTTTTAAAACAAACAAATGAGCATGTCAAACAGGCAGGCTGGATTTAATTCTAAAGGAACACCAGCTGTCCTGGTCAGAGTGGTTCCTGCGTCCTCCCTCGTGGCCAGGAGCTCGGTGCCGCTCTGCTGGGGCTCTGGGAGGGGTGCTCAGGCCCGATCTGCGCTCTGGAGGAGCCCCAGCGCTCAGGGACTCCCTGTGGCCTCTCACAGCCGGTCACCAGCGTGGGGAATCCCAGCAGCCTCTGCGAATGTCAACGCCTTCTCTCTCTCTCTTTTTCTAACATTTTTTACATATTTTTTCCTCTTTATTAAGTTTACTAGAGGCCCGGTGCACGAATTCATGCACAAGGGGGATGTCCCTCACCCCAGCCTGCACCCTCTCTAATCGGAGACCCCACCAGGGATGTCCGACTGCCCATTTAGGCCTGATCCTACTGGGGATGTCCCTGCAACCAAAGTACATGCCCTTGACCGGAATCGAACCTGGGACCCTTCCGTCCGCAGGCCGGCGCTCTATCCACTGAGCCAACCGGGTCAGGGCCAGGCACCAGGATTCTTAAGGCCTTTTTCAGTGTCGGGCTGATCAATTCAGATCACCCACCACCGAGGGGACCCTTTTCCATAGGGCTTTATGCAAACATCGAAAGGTCAGTTGAGACATGAATTAACCGCACCTCGAAAATGAACTCGGCGTAGCACGCCTGAACCGAATAAGGCGTTGGGCACGCATTCCGTTTGGAGGGGGACTCTCTCTTCTCATGAGAGACATCCTCAGCCAGGAGTGGCTGCAGAAGCGGCTCTGTCCTCCTCTCCTCTGGCTTCGCCTTCTCCTTCATCTCCTGACTCTGCGTTATTGTCTTTGTTGTTGCTGTCCTTTACGTGCTCTGCAGAGGCTGGCTGGCTGCTTTGTACGAGGAGGGAGCTGCACGCTGCAGAGAGAGCTGGTTCCATCCGCTCACCACAGCTCCGTGTTTAAACATGAAGTGCGGCATCGCACTGACAGCGAGCGGCTACTGTTTCTAATTGGCCACTGCACTGACCTGTGCCAGCGGTCGGCAAACTGCCGCTCTGTTGACCAATGAGTTTGCCGACCACTGACCTTGACTCTCAATTCCAACCATTACAGCCTGTTGTTGTTCCTTGTGATTAAGCCCCTATCCCAGTGGTTGGCAAACTCATTAGTTAGCAGAGCGGCGGCTCTGGGCCAGGGAAGTACATCCTCTCCTGACAGCTGGGGGTGCAGGTCGGGGCCCCTGACGTGGCGAGTGTGCAGAGGTGCTGAGGGCTCTGGGGGGAGATTTCTGTGGGTGTTTGAAGTGCGGTTGAGGATCCATCTCTTCATTTCCTCACTCATCTAGTCGGCATGTCTTATTTCCCACACCATCCCCACCCCTCCCCCCACCCCAAACAAAAACCCAACCTCCGTACTCTAAAGCGAGGGGCCATGCTTCCAGCATCCAGAGCTGGGCCCTCTCCTCCATCAAGTCCCGGGCAGGGCAAGGACCAAGGTCAGGCCAGAGAGAGGCTGGCTCCCAGCCCCCAGGTGAAATTGAGTGGGGCTTCATGAAATTCACTCATCATGATCAATGCTGTTCAGTAGTCAACAACATCAAAATTCATGCAAGACCTTGGCGATGAACAAAATCTCAGCTTCTTCAGTAAAGACAGGTCTGATGGAGAGGACTGTGGGGAGGGGTGTGAGGCAGGACCGATGCGCACGCAGGTCAGACTCCATCTTCTCTGATATTCCTGATACTTTGTTCACTGTGGATGGTTTGCATCAATTTGGATTACTTTTTAAAAATATAATTTTTATTGATTTCAGAGAGGAAGGGAGAGAGAGAAACATCAATAACGAGAATCATCGATTGGCCGCCTCCTACATGCCCCCTCCTAGGGATCAAACTCACAACCCAGGCATGCGCCTTTGACCAGAATTGAACCCAGGACCCTTCAGTCCGCAGGCCGACGCTCTAGCCATCGAGCCACGCCAGCCAGGGCGGGTTATTTTTCAGTTAAAATC
Organism: Antrozous pallidus; assembly: GCA_027563665.1. Classification (NCBI taxonomy): domain Eukaryota; kingdom Metazoa; phylum Chordata; class Mammalia; order Chiroptera; family Vespertilionidae; genus Antrozous; species Antrozous pallidus. Next base: position 3,362,800 of record CM050510.1, read on the forward strand.
TTGACGGTGATGACTGAGTCTGGGGGAGCCCCCTGGGACTCTGCAGATCCCCCGCGGCTCCCTCTCCAATGCCCACCTCGCCTCTCTGCTGAGGAGGCCCCTTAGCGTAGTTCACCCAGAGTCTGACTTGAAGAAATGAAGCTATTCTGAAACACACAGTTGACTGGCCTCCCTGGGCTCTATCCAAACCACCTCCAGAAGACAGCTGCCAATACCAAGCCCACGCCGTCGCCAGCTGGCACAGTCTTGGCGATGGGGCGCCGTGCGGGACGTGGGCTGCACCGCTGAGCGGGGGAATGCTAATAAAACGTGTGCCGTCAGTTGGATTTTAAAAGCATCCTGGGAGACGGAGGTTGCTCTTTCCAGAGACCCTGTGAGGAATAGTTGGATAGAGTCCGGAGGGGGGAAGAGCATTTAACCATGAAATAAAAGCCACTCATCTGAGTCTCATAAGTTCAGGCGGCGGTATACGGAGCTTCCTTCCAGCACATTGTGTTTTATGTGAGCGGCATACGCCTGAACCCTCCCCCGTAAACCAGAGGCACAACCGTGGCGGGCCAGCCAGGGCCTCCCCTGCTGCCAAGTCCCTGGGACCTGGTGGGCACAGCCACGTGATACAAGATCGGCCGATCAGAGGCGCCCGGGCGTGGCTTTGATTTAGAAACGAGTTGCCTGGAGAAAAAGGCCCGTGTGTGTGTGTGTGTGGGGGGGGGGGGGGGTGTCCACTTTTCTAACTGTGGAGCGCCTGATGGAGACGAGGAGCAGGATCTGGGTCTGAGGTCGTGAAGTCTGTTTTCTCTCCTTCGGGCTGTGTGATGCCGGGACAGGCTCTGAGATCAGAGTGGACAAGGCCCACCTCCCGCCTGTTGTGGGGCGACCTCTACGACCAGTTGCCAACGACCATGGAGGCGGTTAAGTTGGTGATAAACAGACAAGGATTTATTGAAAACTGGCCAGGACGGTCGCGGGGGCACCGCGTGGAGACCTAACACCCACGGCCACCCCGCCCCGAGTGCAGGCCGTCCTTTTAAAGGGGTCCGAACCATAAATGTTATGGCCCTACATTTGGCGAACAGCCCCCAAGGCCGCATCTGGGGAAGGGGTGCCAATAGACTCTGAATGAGTGGGTGCTCGCTCCTTATCTTCCAATTATACATTCTGATAGACGTGGGAAAGTGGTCCTATCTTGTAAAAACAGGTGGTGTAGCTACACAACTGGTGCCGACCAGTTACTCCTCTGGTTCTAGTCTTCAAAGGGTTTTGTTTTTCGCTCTAGCCTTCAAGGTCTCAAGCTGGAAACTAAAGCAACAATTCTTTTGTTTTAAGCAAGCAGGGGTGAACAGTGGCCAAAGTTTCAGAACAGCAGTTTTACCCCAAATAAATGTTCTTGTGACCTTATTTCAGCACCCTGCTGCACAGGGCAGGCAGGCGGAGCGGCAGCGCTTCCTGTTGCCTTCCCTTCACTCGCTGTGTGACCACGGTGAGGTTTCTTACTCTCCAGGCCTCAACCCCCTCAACTCAGAAGGGGGTGGCAACACCCCATTGTTGTAGGAGTGCCCCGAGGACTCAGCAAATGAAAACAGGTGTACGTGCCGGTCCGTGTGGCCCGGCTCCGGGCAGGGGCCCGGCGAAGGCTGCGCACTGACCCGGCGAGGACCGCAGGTGCGTGGAAGCGGGTTGCTAGTCTGCGAGCCCTGCGTTTCCCAAGCCCTGGTCCTGGACGGTGGCCCCGCGGAGACGGAGCAGGTGAAGGTGAGAGGCGTGGGCCCAGGATGAAGGCCGGAAGCGTGGTCCCTGGCCCTGGGTGAGCCGCCCGTGACCTCGACCATGTGCACAGGCTGTTGAGACGATCGCCCGGGTTCATGTTTAGGCTCCAAGGCAGACACCCCCACGGACAGGGGGCTCTGGACTTGAGGAGCAAGCTGTCCCGCTGTCCCTTGTGCTGAGCAGAATGCCACCCCCTCCCCCTGGAGGCCGTGGGGCCAAGAGAAGCGAGGGTGGCCCTCGGACCAAGCAGACCTGAGTTCAAGTCCCACCTCTGCTTTCCCACGCAGAGTCTTCTCCCCCGACCCCCCGCCTCCGCCCAGATTGTGGCTGCGACCTCCTCCTCCTCCTCCTTCTCTGACCAGCTCTGTTTTCTTCTCTGTTTAAAATTCGGCTCACCCACAGACTCACGCAGGCCCCCCACGCAGGCCCAGCGGCTGTGTTTTTCTGTCGTCCCCAAACCACCCCTCACCCGCATCCAGCCGAGGCTTTGAAAGAGCCCATTCAGCTCCCCCAGCCCCCCTGGACCACCTGGGAGCACCTGGGGGAGGACAGAGCCTCATTCATGGCGTCCCCGGAGCCCGGAAGGATGCCGGCACCGTGAAGTCGGCCCTACGTTTTTGCTGAATGAATGAATGAAAAACAAAAACAAAATCAAAACCAGTGGGCTGGGCGCTGGGAAGCAGCCGAGACCAGACAAGCGAGAAGGGAGCCTGGTGGCCAGGAAGAACCTGGGCAGGTGGGACCGCCTTCCAGCCAGGCCCACCCACCAAGGCCTTGGCCCCAAGAGGTGCCAGATCTCTCCCCCTCCCCCCACCCCAACCCCCCTTCCTCCACCTGATCGCACCAAGGTCCCATCCCTTCCTGCTGCCCGCTGTGGCCAGGGGCCCCCCTCCAGCTTCCCTGTGGCTCATGGCTGGGCCTGCCCAGCCTCCAGGACCAGAGCGGGGACTCAGGTCCCCCTACAGGCCCCCCTCTGGCCGCACCCTTAAGATGAAGAAGAGGACGGCTTTCTAAGCCTCCCTCCCTGCAGATTTTCCATCTCATTGGTCCGCTCCGAGGGATGGGAGGCGCTATACACCCCGGGCGCAGTAATTAGGGGCCTGGAAGCAGCGGAGGGTGCTGAAACACGGCAGCTCTTAGTGCTTGGGAGGAGGAAGGGGAAAGGAAGGAGAGAAGGGAGAGAGGGAGGGAGGGAGAAGGGAGGGAAGGAAGAAGGGGCAGGCAGGTGGGAGAGGATGGGAGCAGACACCTTGACCTTTGCACCCAGCACTGAGCCACGTCCCTGCTCAGCGATGAGCCAGGTCCCTCACCCATGTGACCTCGTTTGGTTCTTGCGGATTGAGTGGACTTGCCCCGTGGGACCTCAGCAAGCCGCAGGCGGGACATTCGGGGAAGAACGAGGCTGCCAGTGGGCACCGCCTGGAGGTCAGGGCACCGAGAATGAAGCCCTGACCACCCAGCACAGCCACGAGGTGCACGGAGCCTCTGCAGAGTTCCAGAGCCTTCTCTCCAGGGAGCGCTCCCCTCTCTGGGCCGCTGCCCGAGAACCCAGCGCCTGGGCCTCACGCGTTCTCAGTTCCACCTCCAGACCCAGAACCGCCCTTCCTCTCCCCGCCCTACCCCCCGGCCGGCTTCGTCCTGCGCCCCGAGCCACGGCCCGGGGACTTCCCAGTGGGGCTCAGGGGCGCGCCTGGGCCCCCCCTCACGTGCCCCTCTCTCGGACTGCTGCCCCGCAGGCCTGCTCTCTCTCTCTCTCTGAAAACCCCTCCTGTGTGTGTGTCCGGGGTTTGACTGTTCTAAGCGGGAGGACGAGTCTGGCCCGTGTTTCTCCGCCGCAGCTGGAGGCGGACATTCTCCCCTAAAACATCTGACGGCCTGGCCGGCGGGGCTCCGGGTTGAGCACCGACCTAGGAACCAGGAGGTCACGGTTCGATTCCCGGTCAGGACACATGCTCGGTTTGTGGGCTCGATCCCCAGTGTAGGGCGTGCAGGAGGCAGCTCATCTATGGTTCTCTCTCATCACTGAGGTTTCCATCTCTCTCTCCTTCGCCCCTTCTCTCTGAAATCATTAAAAATCTGTGTTAAACACACACACACACACACACACACACACACACACAAGCATCTGATAGGTTCCAAACAAATGTCCTCAGAAACCGCCCTCCGCCACCTGCTGGGCCGTGTCAGAGCCGAGGTGGTCTGTCCCTGGATCATCCTCCCAGACTCATCGGCTCTCACCCTCGCCCCACTGTGGCCTCCCACCGTGCAGCGTCAGGGCTCCAGAATCGGCCAGCACATCGGCACCTCTGTGCCGGGCCTGAGCAGCTCCCTCTGCAGGAACGTCCCCTGCACATCCCCTGCACAGTGACCCTGCACATCCCCTGCACAGTGACCTTGCACAGTGACCCTGCACAGTGACCCTGCAGTGACCCTGCACAGTGACCTTGCACAGTGACCCTGCACAGTGACCTTGCAGAGTGACCCTGCACGTCCCCTGCACAGTGACCTTGCAGATTGACCCTGCACGTCCTCTGCACAGTGACCTTGCACAGTGATCCTGCACAGTAACCCTGCATGTCCCCTGTACAGTGACCTTGCACAGTGACCCTGCACAGTGACCCTGCACGTCCCCTGCACAGTGACCCTGCAGTGACACTGCACAGTGACCCTGCACAGTGACCCTGCACAGTGACCCTGCATGTCCCCTGCACAGTGACCCTGCAGTGACCCTGCACAGTGACCCTGCACAGTGACCCTGCACAGTGACCCTGCACATCCCCTGCACAGTGACCCTGCACATCCCCTGTACAGTGACCCTGCATAGTGACCCTGCACATCCCCTGCACAGTGACCCTGCATGTCCCCTGCACAGTGAACCTGCACATCCCCTGCACAGTGATCCTGCATGACCCCTTCGAGAGCAGCTCCCTCCACTCTTCCCAGCTCTGCCTACACCCCTCACCTCCCTGGAGGCGGGGAGGACGGCTTTTCAAGTAGCTGGCCAGATACTGCTGCTCACCGCTCGGCGGGGAGTTGGCAGGGACCCCGGGAATGGAGATGGTCACGCGTGGCCCTGTTTCGGCCTCACCCCTCCATGGACGAAAGACTTAGTCTCCAAGTGTTGGGACCTGGGGTCACAGGCCTGAGGTGTCACGCCCTGGCCCCCTTGTTGAGCCAGGTCCTCCCCCATCCCCCACTCCGATGTCTCCCTCTCCTCCCCCACTCCCACCCCTTCCAGCTGCTGAATCCTACCCCAGAGTGAACCATCTGCTGCCTGTTTGCTCGGCCAGAGGTGACATTCCACTGCATTTCTCGGCTGGACCGCGGAGCGCTAAGGTAGAACCGGGGAGAGAAGGGAACACAGTGCTTTGATTGCTCCTTGCAGGAAAGCGAATCCCTGGCTGAGCAGGAGGGATTGATTGCTAAGGAGGGAGGTTTCTCCGCTCAGAGACCTCTCTTCCCAGGATGCGTTTTAATTTGCAAGTCGAAGGGAGAGGAGGGAACTCCTGTGCTCACAGCTCAGGCCTCGCTGCAGAGCTGCCAAGTGAAGTGGCTGAACCTCATCATCGGACACGGCAAGTCCCCGGGTGGATCCGAAGGCCTCCAGGATGCAGGCGGTCCGGAGAGTCAGCACACTCACCGCAGACACTCCTCTGCCCACGGGGACCGCCCGGCCTTTGCTGGGCCCACGAGGCTCGTGTTTTCCCAGCTGGGGAGCGGGGACTCGGCCTGGAAGATCGTGGAGGCTCCGACCCGATGTCATGTTTGTGAGGGGCTCAGGCCTTTCTGTCTCCTCTGCGTTTCCCTTACTCCTGGCAATGCCTAGGCCGGCGGTCGGCAAACCTCTCAGTCCGCAGAGCCAAATGTCAACAGGACGGCGATTGAAATTTCTTTGGAGAGCCACATTTTTTACACGTAAACTTCTTCTAACGCCACGTCTTCAACATAGACTCGCCCGGGCCGTGGTATTTTGTGGAAGAGCCACACTCAAGGGGCCAGAGAGTCGCCTGTGGCTGGCGAGCCGTAGTTTGCCGACCACGGGCCTAGGGGATCGGCCATGACTCAAGCCTACCGGGCCGCACACCCAGGCTTCTCTCTCCTTCCCCTTCCTCCCCGTGCAGCAGCCCGGGTCTCAGCGGACTGTCACCCACGCTGCTGCGGTGTGGGTGGTGTCAGCCCCACCCCGGGGCCTGGCCCACACGTACGGGGGACGTCGGAGCACCCACAGAGCACCCGAGCCTTCACCTCCTCCTCCAACTCGGCGCCGCACGGCCCCCGGCGTCAAGGACACAAGTTGCCCGTGTGGCTCGTGTGTGAATGAAACGGAGCTGCTCCCCGATTGGCTGTCATTCTCGTGGGCCCAGTGGTGGGAGCCCCTTTCATGTCCCATATGGTTCAGGGTTCGGGTTCAGGGTTCAGGTTCTGGAGGAGGCCGCACACCAATCAGAAGAGACTTAGAAAAACATTAATTTGGGAGATGGGGGCCTGGTGGCAGTCCAACCCTAGTGGGAGAACTCCTACCCGCTCTGGCTTTACCATCCCTTTTGTTAAGATGAAGATCATAAGATACACCCATCTCCCCCAGCCAGGAAACACCAGTAAAAGCCAATCAGTGAATCTACTTAGGACTGAGAGGTGGGGGCTGCTTCAACCACCGACATCCAGTGATTAGTTCCGACCCTTCAGAGCAATCAAGGTGGACCGGCGCTCCGGATTCCCTGCCCACGGCTCTCCGTCATTCAAACAACGAGCGGCTTCCGACACCCAATCCCTTGGTCTGGATCTGCAGAGGGCAGGCGACCTGAGCCATGTCCCCACAGAGAGCTTCTAACAGGACAGAAGGACCCACTGCAGAGACCCAGGGAAAGGCCTGGGCGGGAAATGCAATAGCGCGTTTCCTGTCGGCCCTCCCTCCCTCCGCGGTGCTCGCTGCATTAAGTGGAACTCAAGTGCCAACCATCCTGCCAAGCTCGGAAGGCAGGAGCCAGGGAGAAGCAGCGTGTGGGCCCCGGCTTTGGGCTGTCTGGGCGGCTGGCTCTCCCTGACGGTCACCCTGAGTGTCCCTGTGGTCATTACCTCCCGATGACATGGCTCAGCTGAGTAGGGGCCGCCCTGTAGGAACACTGACGTGACAGAGCCCTGCCCCTGCGCGGGGAGCCTGGAGTTAGGAGACAAGAGAAGCCAGCTCTCGGGCCTGACAAGCGGCCGGGGAGCTCCCCCGGAGACCGGGGAGCCGGGGAGCCTGGAGGAGAGCGTTGGCCAAGCCGAGGGCCCTGGCCTGGGCTCCCCGCGCGGCCGGTTGAGACTGGCCGAGCTGGTCCTCACCTCCCCCTCACCGCTCTCTGCGAATCCAGGGCTCCGAGTGCTAAGGCAGGAGGTGGTTCAAAGAGGGATGAAAGGGCATAAAAATAGAGCTAGGTTCCCAGCGCACGGAGGCCTGTCGGCCCGGGGAACACGCAGGGGGCTGCTCTACGGCGACGATCAAAATGAGTTGCGGTGGCTGCTGGGATTGTGTGGCTCCCTCTCGAAAGAGCAAAACCGGGACTATTGTTTGTGTCAGAAATACTTCTGTGAAGAGGCTGCGGGAATCACGGGGTGCTGGGGTACCGATGTCTGAAGGGGCAGGGGGAGGGAGAGAAAGAGCCTGTAGCCTCATCGCTCAGGGGAAGCGGGTGAGCACGGAATAGCGCTTCGGGGCAGGATGGAGGAGGAGTGGATTGTGGGAAGGGGGTGACTCCAGGAGGCCGTGTCTGGGTCCCTGCTCTGTCACCAGGGAGGCCCTCCCTTTTATTTACTGTGTGATAATCATCCTGCCGGCCCCTCGGGGTGTGCGAGTGTGACATTCCCTGTGCACAACAGTTCCTTGAGGGAGCCAGGTGGCCTTGAAGATGTCCCTGGTTCTCTCAGATCCTCCGTGTCTTCTTCTGGGAAGTGAGGCTCCCGGTCTACACCTCCCCAGGTGGGGGAGGGGTATATGAGCCCACCTGGGCTGCCATGACCAAGTGCCACAAACTGGGTGGCTGAGCAACAGGAAGCTGTTGGCTCACAACTCCCGAGGTAAGCCGCCTGAGGTCAAGAGGTCAGCAGGTGTGGTTGCCCCTGAGGCCTCCCTCCTTGACTTGCAGATGGCCGTCGTCTTCTCCTCCGTGTCCTCACGCCGTCTTCCCCCCATGGGTGCCTGCGTCCCAGGCTCCTCCTCCTGAAGGACCCCAGCTGTGTTGGGTTGGGTCTCGGCCATACGCCCTCATTTTACCTGCGTTATCTCTTTAAAGGCTGTTAACGGAAAAACCATTGAAACCTGTAGAGGATTTTAGTGAGTTTACTTGAGCCAAAAACTGACGACGTAGGTAGGGAAGCAGAAGCTCAACGAATTGAGATAATGCTCTGCAGAACGGCGGGTTACAATTCCATTTATTTATTTTTTAAATATATTTTTATTGGTTTTTTACAGAGAGGAAGGGAGAGGGATAGAAAGTCAGAAACATCGATGAGAGAGAAACATCGGTCAGCTGCCTCTTGCACACCTCCTACTGGGGATGTGCCCGCAACCACGGTACGTGCCCTTGACCGGAATCGAACGCAGGACCTTTCGGTCCGCAGGCCGGCGCTCTATCCACTGAGTCAAACCGGTTTCGGCTACAATGCTATTTATACATCGCAATCAAAGGAGGGACATAGGAGGGTTACATGAAATTCATTGGTGATGGATTTAGGAGGAGGGATAAGCAATCCCACCTGGGATTGGATAAAAAGTAAAATGGTGGACACATACTTAGGTGAATGCAGGAACAATGAACATGCTAATGAAGGAATTGGTGGCATCTGTCCAGGCGCCCACCACATCTGGCTGTGCCCCAGGGGCTCCAGAAAAGAAGTTACAAGTTTTCTAGACATCTCACAAATATGTTATCCTAGAGGCAAAAAGGCAAAGGGCTCAGTAAAGATCTAAGTTGATCTTTGTCAGGGAAAATACAGCCCTAGGACATGACTACCCGCTCTAACCTGTTTGTAGTTATTTAACTTTCAAACCATCTTTTATGGTGACTTTAGGTCTCTGAGTTTGCAAGACCGCCACGTGGGCCTCCCCTGAGCTGGTCAGGCCAGCACGCGGCTCCTTTCATCCACAAGGCCCTGTTATCAGTCACGTTCTGAGGTCTTGGAGCTTAGAAGTCTACGTAGCACTTTGGGGGGGCACAATTCAGCCCATGTCAGGAGTGTGAGAACCATGGGTGAAAACGCCGAGCTCCTAAGAGGGGGTCAGTGCATAGTAGCTGAATTACAGAGCAGTCACTGAACAATCAAACTCGTGATAATATTTATCGAGGCCACGTTACACCGGCCACGGGGAGAGCACTTTCCCTCCCTGCATCTTCTAACTTAAGCCCTCAGGACAAACCTGTGAGCAGGGAATAGTCTAGTCTCCGTTTGCTGACTAGCGACGGAAGCTCATACAGACCAGGACAGGAAGTTGGCCAGTGTCACGTAGTAACTAGTGAAGCCAGAACCCCAAACTCCCTTGTAGGTGTTTTTCTCTCTTTTCCGCATCCAGTGTGGAGAGAATGTGGGTCTAGTTTCTGAGCAGAGGAGCTGGGGATTGAGAACTGAAGGAATAAAAGAGAAAAATGCCGAAGTAGAAATGAAATAGCTGGGGTTGGGTGGAGTCTCTGTTCTCTCTGATGGAGAGACAGGATCTCAAACCCAAACAGCAGCAGTTTATTTATATTCCAAAATACAAAGGGGTTTCACCAAAATTGGGATCAAAAGAGTTTCAGTGGGCCCAGGCCCTATTCATTCCCCCATTCCTGGGGGTAGGCTGGATTTACATTTCAAGGCCCTCTCCCTTACACCTGAGGCAAAGTTAAGGCCAAGCTGATAACACACATCCAGCCTTCTTGGTGGATCTGCTTTTCCAAGACCCGGCTTTGCCAGGCACCTCGGATTCAGCTGACAATGATTTATTTATTTATTTATTTATTTAAAATATATTTTATTGATTTTTTATAGAGCGGAAGGGAGAGGGATAGAAAGTCAGAAACATCGGTGAGAGAGAAAAATCAATCAGCTGCCTCTTGCACGCCCCCCACTGGGGATGTGCCCGCAGCCAAGGTACATGCCCTTGACCGGAATCGAACCCGGGACCCTTCAGTCCGCAGTCCGACGCTCTATCCACTGAGCCAAACCGGTTTCGGCTCAGCTGACAATGATTTAAAGCATGCTCAGGTATCTTGCCTGGGGGTGCCCTCCACACTCCCTGTGTCTGGCTGGTTCCCAAACCCAGTGATCCTCATCATCCCACTGGCTGGTTTTCCAGAATGACAGAGGGTCAACATTAGAATCGGAAAGGTGACCCGGTATCGAGCCCTTCCCTTCTCCTGAACCCTCTTTTCAATGCCTGAGCCCCTCAGAAGCATCTTGTCAACCGAACCACTTGCTGCCCCTTGCACTCTCCTGGGGACGGGGCGCTCACTCCCTGCGGTGGCCTGCCCCATCCGAACAGCTCCGACGGCCTGAGGACGGCCTTCCTCCCGCAGGCAAATGGACGGATTTTGAATTTGAATGCGGTCCCTCGTAGACTGGTTCTTGATCGTGGCTTCCAGGGGAGGAATCTTTGACAAGTTTCCGCTGCTCTCAGAGGCAAAATAGTCATAACTTCTCCTCCTTCGAAACTGCCGGCAGTGCGCAGAGAACGAGGCTGAAGACTGAAATTGCTTTTCTCTCTCCCCCGGACGCTGTCAGCGGGGAGCCCGGGTTCCCGGGCTCTGCAGTCGGGGCTAAATTTATATTCACTCAGGTGTCGCCGGCCTGCGCTTTCTGGCATTTCTCTCTGATCAATGCGCTCCTTAGAGCTCTGGGCGCGGCCATAGATTCACCTCGATGCGTGTCCCCGCAGGCTCCAATAGCGCGGCTCCGAGACGCTAATGAGCCGCAGAAAAATGAAAAGAAGAGACGCTCCCTCTTCCTCTCCTTCCGGAGTCCTGCGCGTGTGTCTCCCCGCCCTTTAGAAATGGCTGGTGGGCTGCGTTCGCTTTATTTAGGAGCGTTGAGGGGCACATAAAGGAAGGAGGAGGTTGGGGAAATAATTGCAGGTGGCAGAAGGGAGCATGGGGGCCCCTGTTCATTCGTTCCGAAGCACGGGAAATTCGAGCAACACATAGGTCTGTTTTTCGTGGCTTGAAGATTTGTTTGGACACTTGCAATCAAAGCGTGCTTGTGTACCTTTTGCCTAATTACTTTCTTTCTGCAGTTCCTTTCTAGCATCTGTGCACAATGCTTGTGGATTTTCACAGTTCCAACTGTAACCGCACAACCAGGGGGTCCGCGCTTCCTGTCACTGCTGGAGCCAATTGAGCAGAGACAGGGTTGAGTCACATCTGAGCATTTACTCCAGTCCTGCCGGCAGCATGGGAACAGCAGGTCACCCACAGAAATCTGCTCGGCATCCCCATAAGCCAGCTGCTTACATTGGGTAGAAGGACGGAGATCACATGGGAAGTAGGCAAAGGGCATGCCAGATGGCAGTGAACAGGTCTGCAGATTTGCAAAGGTCTGTGGGTGTGCAAAGGCCTGTGGGTGTGCAAAGGCCTGTGGGTGTGCAAAGGCCTGTGGGTGTACAAAGGCCTGTGGGTGTGCAAAGGCCTGTGGGTGTACAAAGGCCTGTGGGTGTGCAAAGGCCTGTGGGTGTACAAAGGCCTGTGGGTGTACAAAGGCCAGTGGGTGTGCAAAGGCCTGTGGGTGTACAAAGGCCTGTGGGTATGCAAAGGCCTGTGGGTATGCAAAGGCCTGTGGGTATGCAAAGGCCTGTGGGTGTACAAAGGCCTGTGGGTGTACAAAGGCCTGTGGGTATGCAAAGGCCTGTGGGTGTACAAAGGCCTGTGGGTGTGCAAAGGCCTGTGGGTGTGCAAAGGCCTGTGGGTGTGCAAAGGCCTGTGGGTGTACAAAGGCCTGTGGGTGTACAAAGGCTGGGGGTCTTCAAAGAGCTGGCGGCTCTGGGTTCTGCAACAGGATTGGCCATCTTTCCCTGCTAACAGGCAGCTCCCGATGGGGAGGGGGGGGGCTGCATTTCCAGGTGAGCGCCCAGGTCCCACTGCCACTCCCAGCCAGGTTAGAATGTGCCTGTGTGTTTATTTATATTCCAAAATACAAAGGGGTTTCACCGGAAAAAACTTAGGATCAAAAGAGTTTGGATTCAGCTGACAATGATTTAAAGAATGTTCAGGTGCCTTCCCTGGGGACCCTCTACATAGCTGGACCCCAACATTCTATTTCTGCCCCTGTCACATCTACGATGTGTATGTGTCAGGTTCCAACTGTTGTCCGCACTGAACAGTCTATCATGTGTCTTTATAAATATATATTTTACTGATTTTTTTACAGAGAGGAAGGGAGAGAGAGAGTCAGAAACATTGACGAGAGAGAAACAGCGATCAGCTGCCTCCTGCACACCGGGGATGTGCCCGCAGCCAAGGCACATGCCCTTGACCGGAACTGAACCGGGGACCCTGGAGTCCACAGGCCGACGCTCTATCCACGGAGCCACACCGGTCGGGGCTTGTTTCACTTCTCATACTCACATCTTGTGAGAAACACTGTGTGACCTAGAGGTTCTTAACCATTCCACTGGATTATTTTCCCTTCACCCCCCACCCCGCCGCCATCGTTACATGTCAGGTGTCAAGAACTGACTCCGTGCATTTTGCTCTCTTCTTTCGAGAAGCTCTTCTTCAGCTTTGATCCTGGTGGATCTGTTCATCAACAGCCCGATGCATTGCTGTCTACACGGTGTGTGCAATTCTCACAAAACAGAGTTTAGCCATTTACAACACACCGGCACGAGATACGCACCGGTTTTGCTGCCCGGTACTAACACCGAACGCGGACTCTTCCCCACCGCACGAGCTATGTGTGCACCTGTTGACCTTTTCCCAGGCAAATGCTAACGCCCTTCAGAGCCCTCAGCGCCTACGTCTAGCGCGGACGCCAGCTGTGTTACTCGCAGTCAAACCCCTCCACGCTCTCGGCGGCGGACTTTGGGGTCACGCCACATACACTAGAGGGTAGCTGTGCGCTCCCCTCTGCTTTTGCGATAAGCGGAATCAAGGCTATTTAACCAGCAGGAAGGGTAACAGCTCTTTCACTCAGAAGTTGCACATTTGTCCCGGGGCGGTCGCCGGGTTCGCAGCTGCATCGGGCATGTTTGTTTGAGATGGGGAAACCGAGGCACCAGCTGGCGGGTGGTCTTTTACTTAGTGGGGTGCTGGTCCAGAGCTGCTTCTCCCCCGCCCCCGGCATTCAGGGCCTGCTCTGTCTTCTTCACCAGGCGTGTAATTGTGCGCGATTCCGTGGCCAGGCTGGGCATGGGCCGAGTTCTCAGGCGACTCCTGCAGGCTTTCGTGCCTCAGCAAGAAATACACTTCTAACACCACGCAGCCAGAAGCACACTGCACCTCGCGATGCCAAAATCTAGAACATGGATTTAGAACATGTTCAGCAGCCCAGGCCATGTGCCTGTTTACTTCCAACTAATTTCCACTATTATCTCCTCTCTCTCTCTCTCTCTCTCGCTCCACTCCACAACCATATCTCCCTCTGAGAAACACTCTTTGATCTAATTTTGATTTTCACAGCAGCTACTGGAATCAAACCTGAGTCACTGTCGTTCAGAATGAGTGCTAAGAAGGAGGATGTATGGCTGAGCACCGACCTACCCTGTTTCCCCGAAAATAAGACAGTGTCTTATATTAATTTTTGCTCCTAAAGATGAGCTAGATCTTATTTTCGGGGAGGGGGTGTCCTATATTACAGCGAGTAGGTCTTCTTTTCGGGGGATGTCTTACTTTTGGGGAAACAGGGTAGGAGCCAGGAGGTCAGGGCGCAGGCCCAGGGTCAGGCTGGATCCCCAGGAGGGACACACGCAGGTGGGGAAACATCTCTGTGGAACCTTTAATGCCGTGAACTGTGCCTCTGGCATACCGGCCCCGAGCTCGCGCGCGCACTCGCCTGTGGTCGGGATGACAGTTGAATGCACCCTGTGTCTGGGCACGGCTCTGTGCCGCTGCCTCAGGTCCTTGCCCAGCCCCGGCCGCGCCCCCCCCCCCCCCCCCCGTCCTCCCGAGGCAGCTGGAGGCCAGGGAGTGCAAGGAGCTCATCGAAGGCCATGTTCATTGGTAGCACATGGTGGAGCAGAAGCTCAGTCCTTGCCTCTCTATTTGCCAGTCGGTCACCTACCTGCAGCCCCACACCTGCCGTTGGAGCCAAGCCGAGCACCTGCCCTTGGTGCTCAGGGTCGGGGTTGGGGTCGGGTTAGGGTTAGGGGTTAGGGGTTAGGGGTGCAGGCTCATTGTCGTTGTCGAGCAGGAGAAGTGGGGCTGAGAGTTTGCGTTCCTGGCCCCACCCCAGAGTGACAGGCTCCCCACAGCTTCCCTCCGGAGCGCCAAATGATGTCACACACGCAGCACCCCTACCCCCACCCCCAATCAGGGTGCAGCTTCATTACCCTCTCTGTGAGTGTGGGCTAGACTTCAGCACTTGTCTCTAAAGAATACGGCACAGGAAGGAGGAAATAGTAACCTTTATACTGGAACAGTGGTCGGCAAACCGTGGCTCTCGAGCCACATGCGGCTCTCTGGCCCCTCGAGTGCGGCTTTTCCACAAAATACCACGCACGGGCGCGCACGGTCGGTGCGATGGAAACTTCGTGGCCCACGCGCAGACGTCGGTTTTCGGCTCTCCCGAGAAATTTCCGTCGCTGTCCTGTTGATATTTGGCTCTGTGGACGGATGAGTTTGCCGACCGCTGTCCTGGAAAAACCCGGCCGTGCCACCGCAACCCCGTGCTCAACATCCCTGTCACAAGTGACAGCTTCGGTTAGCGCTCCCCGCCTTGTCCACCTCCTGGCACACACGATTACTAGAACTCTGTGGCATATCAAAAAATGTGTTCTTGCTGATCTGACTACAAAAACAGGTGTCGTTTTGCTTCGTTCACACCCAACGGCTCTTGTGCTGGCTGTAGTCATTTCGTTTTGTTTGACAACCTAAGGGAAGAGAGGCGGGGCCCTCGGCTGAACAGTCAGGCATTGCGTGTCCTGAGAGTACCTGAGGCGCACCCGGGGAGCATCCCTGGACTAAAGCGACGTGAAAATACACTTCTCACACCACGCAGCCAGAAGCACACTGCACCTCTGTGATGCCGTCTCAGACATCTGGAACGCCAGCCTGATCGGACAGTTCTACGCGGGGCGGCAGCCGGCCGGCGTGGCCCCGTGGCTGAGCAGCCACCTAGGAGCCAGGAGGTCAGGGCACAGGCCCGGGTTTCAGGCTCGATCCCCAGGAAGGGGCATGCAGGAGGCAGCCGGTCCACGATTCTCTCTCATCACGGATGTCTCTCTCCCTCTCGCTCTCTCTGAAATCATTAAAAAAAAAAAAAACACTGAAAAAAATAACTAACTAAATGGAGAGCAGCCTGCAGAAAGCAAGCCCAGCTGTCGTCCTGAGCCAAGCGGGAAAGAGCAGCTTAGGAAACCGAGACCAGAGTGTAAGGTCTGGGGCTGGGAAGATAGGGACTTTGCCCGTCCTACCCGCTGAGGATGTAAGGTTTGGGGCTGGGAAGTTAGGGACCCCCCATCCCATCTACTGAGTTAAACAATAGCGGTTCCCAAGGACATACTGGAGCTGTGTGGACATCCTGCTGGACAACAAACGACCACCCCGACTTATCAAGGGAGCCAGGGTGGAGTTGTACGAATTTCTCGCTCATACATCACCTGCCACAAGCTCCCTCAGAACGTGCCGACAGCCGCATAACAGAAACCTGCCAGGCATAGGCGGGTGTGACTCCCCCTGCCTGCGTTGTCGGACTGAGAGATCTCACCCGAGGGCGTTTAATAAACGCGAACTTTTGCTGGTGCCCTGTGTGTCTTGGTCAATTTATTGGCTTCGGTCAGATTCAATCTTATTTCTCAGATTACAACCTTACACAGAGACATGACAGCTGACGGCCAATTCCCACAGGGAAACCAGCGCCAGGCTGGTCTGCCCCTCCCCCATCTCACCCACGGCACCCCCCTCAGAGCCAGGGCTGCCAATCAGCCCGCCGTTCCCGGGCGACAGTGCCGTGTGAAAATCCTGGCACACACATGTCTATTACAAGTTGGGCGCAGGGAAGGAGCCTGCTGTCAGAGCCTCGCGCAGAGCCTGTCAGTCGCTGTGACGCGGTCCCAGCCTCGCCGTAAGCCCCAGCTGCAGCGGGTGCGGGCGTTTTGGAGCCGTGGCTCACCTGTACCCGCAGAACCTGGCCTTGACTGTGCACAGCGCCCGCCCCTGGCAGGCGCCCTGATCCTCTCGGCCTGTGCACCAGCAGAGCTCAGACTGGGAGCTATGTCAGTCAGAACAGACTAATCCGGCCCTGGCCAGTTTGGCTCAGTGGATAGAGCGTCGGCCTGGGAACTGCAGGGTCCCGGGTTCGATTCCAGTCAAGGGCATGTGCCTAGGTTGCAGGCTTGATCCCCAGTCCTGGTCGGGGAGTGTCGAAGGCAACTAATCAATGCGTCTCTCACACATCAATGTTTCTCTCTCCCTTCCACTCTCCCTGAGAAGGAGTGGAACAATATTCTCAGGTGAGATTAAAGAGAAAAAGAATAGACTAGTCTAGTGGTTGGCAAACTGCGCTCGAGAGCCGCGGTTTGCCGCTCTATTGACTACCTTCGGGTTAAAGACATTAGTACATTATTAAAATGGTTTTTAAGTATTTTTTCCCTAAGGCCGTGGTCGGCAAACTCTCAGTCAGCAGAGCAACCAACCGAGCCGCCGTTTGCCGACCACTGAACTAGTCCTACTGTGTAACAACGCAAAGTCTTAGGGGCTTCCGAATGCTGAGCTTACTCCTCTCCACACCAAGTGCCCCGGGTGGGGCTGGGGAGCAGCCAGGAGCTGTGTTTCACACTGTCCTCCCTTCAGGGACGCAGAGGGGACGCCACCTTCTGATCATGACCAGTGACTGGCAGGAGGAAGGAAGCAGGAGGGGTTGCCCGCTAGGCTGGTGTGTGAAGCTCCCTCTCAGATGTGACATTGTCACCTTCGCTATTGGCCAAAGCCAGTCACGTGGACACACCTACAGAAGGCAGCCTGCAATCTTGCCAGAGGGCAGAGAGCCGAAAATAATTTGCGAAGAGCGCTAATTACTACAGAACACATTGACAATCCTCCCTCCCAGGCCCCGGAATAGCGAGCTCTGGAATCGTTCCCAGAACACAACAAACAGACGGATCCAGAGGCCTGGCCAGGCATAAGCGACGGGATTTAGTCCCGGCTCTCACGCTCTGAAGGAGGAGGAAGCGTGAAGAGTTCTGGGAGTAGAAGGTTTATCCTCGAGAACGATCAGCCCCGCGTTGCGAGCCCTGCGATTGGTCCAGGAGGGCTGTCAGTCAGATGCCAGGTGGTCTGGATGAGGGATGTCAGGGGTCTCTGTGGGAACCCCTTTCGTGTTCCGCATGGTTTAGGGTTCAGGTTCTGAAGGAGGCTGCACACAAATGAAAGAGACTAGAAAAATATTAATTTGGGAATATTGGGGGCCAGGCAGGAGCCCACGTCTAGGGGGAGGACTATACCCAGCTCTGGCCTTGCTATCCCTTTTATTAAGATTATGTGATATACCCATAGCCTTTAGGCAGGCAGTTCCAATAATAGCCAACCAGCAAGGATTTACATTAAGACTAACAGGTGGAGGCTGCTTCAACTACCAACGTCTCAACTAAACAGTGAGTGGTTAGCTCTGACCTTTCAGAGCATTTAAGGTTGACCAGTCTTCTGGGTTCGCTGTCCACATCGCTCTGTTAGTGAGACAATGATCGGTTTCCAGCAGGTCCCCATCATGAGCCCTTTAGGAGGGGGCAGGGACTCATCTGAGGCCTGATGCACATCCAGCGTGGATGCAAGACTGGGGAGCTCAGAAGGAGTACTTTCCCAGGCTGGTTAGAATGAGAAAAGGGCCTTCCCTCATGCCTCAGCCTTCGCCATGTTAATGACTTCAGCGGCTTGGTTTACACGACTCCATTTTACACCTCCCCTGCCTTTCCTCTTCGCGCTTCAGGGCGCTAAATGACTTTTAGTGGCCTGATTGATTTCTTTGCTATTTTCAGGTGTAATAAACATTATTGACATTTTGGTATCTTGTGGCCTGGTCTTTATTATCTGTTAATATTTTATTAATATACGTACATGCATTCTAAATACTTAATTTTTTAGTTATAGATGTGTATGTGTGTATATATATATATATATATACATGATTATATATGATTATTTTTTATTCTAATTGAGATATTGAGGGGAAGCAAATTTTGGTATCTTCTGGCCTGGTCTTTATTATCTTGTTAATATTTTATTAATAGAGGTACATGCATTTTAAATACTTAACTTTTTAGTTATAGATGTGTATGTATACACATACACATTTATTATGTGTATTATTATTTTTTATTATTTTAATTGATATATTGAGGGGAAGCAAATTTTGCCTCACCGAATCATGCCTTTTGGGGATATTGATTACAGTAAGCTGGTTATTTAAAAAAAAAAACAAACCAAAGACGAAGCCAGAATCCCTGGCCCTGCCCTTCCCTGCCTGCTGGCATTTAGGTGGGAAACCTGCTTCTGGGAGCGGCCCTCTCAGCACAGTGTGAGCCAGGCGAGGCGGGCAGGGAGGAGCCACACGTGCCTGCCTGCGGACGCCCCTCCACGCCCCATCGTTTCTGGGTGGCCAGCGAGAATTCCTGTGCCCCTGTTGGCCCTGCACTCGCCACTTTCACTGGGAAGTGCCACACCCTCGCCTCCTTCTTCCTCCAGAACACGCTCAAACCTCAACTGCCCGTGTGTCTTGGGCCCCACATTCTTATGGAATCCTCATAAGTACAGTCGTGATAAAATTGGCCATTTTCTCCAGTAACTCTGTCTCCCGTCGCTTTGATTAGATTAGATGGAATTCCTGAGCCTCCCAGGACTATAAAGTCTCTTCGAAGAGTGAAAGGCCCAATTAATCTCCCAGCAGGTCCCCTGGGCATAACTCTCACCCCTACAGAACAGGGGCTCACCCCTAGGGAATGGGCACTCCCCTTGATTGGGGGCTCACCTCTAGGGAACAGGGGCTTCCCTGTGATCGGGAACAGCCAGCCGAAGGCTCGCCCCTTCCGTGTATCCAATGGCAACTATAGGCCCTTGTAGGCCTGCCCGGGGGCTGCAAGCTGTGGATACCAGGAGGTGGACTGTCAGTAAGACCCCTTCACGAGGCTTAAAAAGAGGAAATGACCTGGGCCCCTATACAGGAAGCGGGACAACAGCTGACGTTTGAAAAACTGAGCCTAGAACTCCCACCCGTGGTCCACCCTGAAGGGACAGGCCCTTCCTCCCGTGTGTCCCAGAAAGACGGCAGCAGTGGAAGTCTGAGTGCAATGCCTAGAGACTGTAAGGTTCAAGGCAGGGAGATGAAAGCTGGATACATTTTAAAAGGGGGGTTTTATTACGCAGGAGGTAGAGAAACCAGGATTAGAGGAGGGGGAGGAGGAGAGGGGAAGGACCCCGCTGGACTAGCTCCCAGACCAGGAGAGCAGGCTGGGAGAGGAGTGCCACATGGGGCACCGAAGACACCTTTTAAGGGCAGGAACAGGAAGTGGTTGGGCCCAGGGCGGAAAGGGAAGGGGTGGGACCCAGGGCACTCGGCATGCGCTGATTGGCGGTTCAATGTCTCTGAGATGTCTCTGTGACAGATGCTGGTTACATCATAACCCCGCCCACCAGTTGGGGGTAGGGAGCATCTATCAGATATGCGGGTGCATCAGCTGGGCTCTGGACCTCCCCGCCTGCATCGACCTAACAGTGGCAACCCAGGCTGTTCTTCCAGAGACCGCCTGGCACCCTCCCAGCTGCACCCTCTCATTGGCCCACTCGCCATCATTCTTGTTGCTCTAGCTTTTGCCCCAATCACATTGAGATTTATAACACAGTTTGTCTCCAACAGGTTACAAGCCCTATGTCTAGTCTAAGAATACACCCCCGACCCCTGCTGACTTAGACCTCATCTCAACGTCCTCACCGGCCCCACCTTCCCTCTGACAGAGAGCAAGGTCTTGGCTCTGAAAGGGAACCTTGCCCCCTTTCAGGGAGAGACGGCTACAGAAGGGACCCTGCCCCCTTTTCCTTTAAAGCATTCAAGGGGAGTGTAGTAGGCGGGTCAACGGGCCTGCACAGAGCAGGAGCCACAGGCCAGGTGCAGGGGATCACCATGTGGAGAGCCCTGGGTGCCTAGCAACAGGCAGAACTCTGGGCCCTGCAGGACCACTGCTCAGACATTCACCCCTGGAGATGCCTTATGGCCTCCGCTGTGTTTCGGCTCCAGGTCCAGAGGAGCAGCAAAATCAGATATAGAGACCCGCGTGCTGAGAACCAATTCCAGCATGTGATAATTACAAGGGTTCCGTCAAAAGGTTGATGGGACCTGGGAGGCTCAACAAGGGTGAACCACACACATAGTTTATCTGTTGGAAGTGGCGAAGGCACTTCCCCCAAACCTGAATAGGATTGTTCACTGCCAGACAGCTCAGGGCATTTTATTGCCTCCTGTTGGCCAAACACCTGAACAGCCATAGGCTATTCCCCAAACTGACAATGCTTCTGTATTCTACCCTTTGGTACCGTACCCTTTGAAGTGTATGTTTCCACCTTGCCTTGGGACAAATTGTCTTTAATAAAAGCATGGGGTCCTGAGACAAGGAGAGTCTCTAGCTCCCTTTAGCTGAATCTCCTCTGACCGCCCCCCCACCCCAATGCCTTTCAAAAATATCTTTCATCCTTGGACTCCATAATCATCTACACGCAGCCCTTTCTCCAGAATGCTGAACCCTTTGTAAGGCTGGGAACAGAACCCCGGCATTATGATGCCCGAACGAGGGACACCAACACCTTCGGCCGACCTCGGGGCCAGCTGCACTGACTCATGACCCCCTGGCGGTGACCAATCAGTGGAGAGCACAGGGGGCACACCTGGAAGGCAGATGGCTGTTCTACTGGGATCTGCCGGGGCCTCCAGATAAAAGCCCTCAATAGAGGGTTCCCCTCGGCTCTGTCCATGGAGCAGGCCCATGCCTTTTCCACCGCTACTTTCTCCAGGGGTTCTCTCTCCCTCTTTCTCTCTCTGTTTCCCTCCCTCCCTCTCCCTCCAAGGTCCCTGCTTTAGCTGTAAGCTGTTTCCTGCACTCATTTCATTTAAGGCTCACTTCTCTCCCTGTGGCTTTTTAAGTGAGCTTTCCTTTCTGGTTTGAAAAAACAGCTAGGAGAATGGGGAGGGCGGAAGGTAGTTCCTTTTCCTCCCCGCCCTGTGAGAATCTCATTCTTAATGGAAAGACCTGGCTCACCGGATCAGGGTTTCTCCCTGTGAAGCCTCGTGCTCTAGAATCACACGTCTACCCTCATCAGTAAGCGAGTGACCATCTTTGGTGTTTTCCGTCACAGAAATTCCCAGGGAAGCGTCCAGGGTGGGTGCAGGGAGGGGTCCTGGGGCTGAGCCCTGCTCCGCTCACCAGGCAGGCCTGTGGGTTTGGTTCCCACGGGAAAGAGGAAAAACCGTTCAGGCGGTTAGTGTCCTCTCAGCACCCGTGTGGCCTGCAGGCGGCCAAGCTTCCTCTGCCGAGCTGGAGCGGGTCTGATGCGGCATCACTTCTAACGGCAGAGCGAAGGCGGAGGGGGAGAGGCCAGCAGGAAGCAGCAGAGAGGGTCAGTGTCAGCGGGAAGTGGGAAAGGAAGTGACATGCTCCTCGCCGTTCCTCCTGCTCCCGGGGAGCAGACCTGAAAAGCCAGGCTGCCCGGGGCCCTGGGCTCCGCACGTCACGGGGACGGAGCTGCTCCGGGCCCACCTGGCCCCTGGGGCTCTTAACCAGGAGCGTGGCTCCGGCCTGGTGAGCACCCACAGGCGTGGAGACCGGGCCACAGGGGCTGTGGCGCTGGTGGTGGACGGGGGACTCGGCCCAGACACTGCCCCTCACCGCCCACTCAGTCACCTTCCCGCCCGCTGCTCCTCTCTCCACCTGACCCTGCACACCCCTACATGCCCCTCTCAGGGCCACCCCTCCTCTCTCCACCTGACCCTACACCCCCTTCTCAGAGTCACCCCTCCTCTCTCCACCTGACCCTACACCCCCCCCCATGCTCCTCTCAGGGCCACCCCTCCTCTCTCCACCTGACCCTACCCCCCCCCCGCATGCCCCTCTCAGGGTCACCCCTCCTCTCTCCACCTGACCCTACACCACCCCCCCCGCATGCCCCTCTCAGGGTCACCCCTCCCCTCTCCACCTGACCCCCCCCCCCCCGCATGCCCCTCTCAGGGTCACCCCTCCTCTCTCCACCTGACCCTACACCCCCCCCCGCATGCCCCTCTCAGGGTCACCCCTCCTCTCTCCACCTGACCCTACACCCCCTTCTCAGAGTCACCCCTCCTCTCTCCACCTGACCCTACACCCCCTTCTCAGAGTCACCCCTCCTCTCTCCACCTGACCCTACACCCCCTTCTCAGAGTCACCCCTCCTCTCTCCACCTGACTCTACACCCCCTTCTCAGAGTCACCCCTCCTCTCTCCACCTGACCCTACACCCCCTTCTCAGAGTCACCCCTCCTCTCTCCACCTGACCCTACACCCCCTTCTCAGAGTCACCCCTCCTCTCTCCACCTGACCCTACACCCCCTTCTCAGAGTCACCCCTCCCCTCTCCACCTGACCCTACTCCTCCCCCCACCCCGCATGCCCCTCTCAGGGCCACCCCTCCTCTCTCCACCTGACCCTACACCCCCCTACACATCCGCTCTCAGAACGGGCCGCTGATGCCACGGGACTGGCCAGGTCAGAGCAGGAAGGACCTGCGGGGAGAAGGGAGGCTCCGTGGGGTGTGTCCTCCTGCTCAGTACCCGGGGCTCCTCTAACCCCCCGGGGCAGGAGTCCCTGGGGCACGGGCTCGTTTGCTCGTGGCTTCCAGCTGGTGCCGCCCGCCATTTCCCTCCTGTTCCCAGTCAGGGAGCCACCCGACTGCTCTGTGCTCTGGAGCGAGAGGCCAAGCGCCCAGTGCCCTGGCTTTGTGGGCACCATCCCTGTCTCCGAGGCTGTGCCCTCAGCTGTGAGCCGGGAGCCAGGGAGGGCTGGCCACGGGCTCCCTGGTTCTGTTTAAATAACACCCTTCTGCTAAATGCGCGGTGGGGCATTTTATGTCAGTTTGGGGCACGTTATAGAAATCTAACACTATCTTCCTAGGCTACAATGGATCCCTCATTCCCAGCACCCTCCCGTGACCTCCCAGGACTTGAGGTGCAGAGTCCATTCTCAATAGTCAAACCGTCCCGGGCATGGGATGCAGGTGACAAGCATGCGGGGCTGGCTCTGTCGCCAGCCTTCCCCATTGGCTCTCAAGTTCCCCGACAGTTAACAGGTGTCTTTTTTAACTCTGGATCAGTGCCAGGTATTGTTCTCACAGATTACACTCTCCAAACTCCCTCATCACAGCTTGGCGAATCGGTGCTGTGACCAGTTTCCCATTTTACAGATGAGTCCACTGAGGCACGGCAGAGCGAGTGCCACCCACGTCCCGAAGCTTCGTGCCTCTCCCTTTCTCCGGAAGGCCAACCCCTGTCTCTCCTCTCAGCGAGACAGGCCCAGCGCCTCTACTTCGAGACAGCTGCTAGCTAGCTCTTGGCTTTTCCCAAACGCCTGAGGTTGGGGGGTCAGAAGATATGTGACCTTCTCCATATGCATATGAGGGGAGGGGGGGAAGTGTCAGGCTCAGAGGGGACCAGCGACCCTGCCAGTGAGAGGGGTGGTTGGAGTTGGGGTGCACTGTGCCCCCTTCCTCGTCGTCACCCACGAATGCCCCCGCGCTCCCCACGCAGCAGGGTTGCTCCATGCGAGAGCTCCATCCTCCCCCGCACGGTTTTCCAATTTCACGTTCGCGAAGCTCTCATCTCAGCAATAATCTTCCCCCGTGGCTGATGCCCCGGGAGCGTCTTCAGAGAAATGAAATCCGTGATCACCAGGCTGAGCGAACAGACACTCTTTAGGTTACAGACGAGAGGAGGCCCAAGTCACCCCACCCCGAGTGCGTGCTCGCTGGCTCCCTCCCTCGCCAGCCTCCCGGGCAGGGCTCTGCGGGGCAGGTGGAGGGCCGGGGAAGAGCTGATCCCTGCCACCTGGCTGGCCTCTCCCGTCCCCCAATGTCTTGTGGGAGCCTACCCCGCCCTTCAAAGAGCATGCCTGGTGAGAGGAGCTTCTTCCCTGAGCCCCAGCTCCTCCCCCTTCAGAGGTGCCAGTTACACCTGGCCCGCGGGTGGGCACCACCGCAGAGCCTGGAGCCCAGGGGCTTCTGGGAACGACAGCGGGAATGCAAGTGGAAACGGAACTTGAGAATCAACGTGTTCACTCAGGGAGCACGGAGCGGGCAGAGCCTGGCCCTGTGGGTGGTTTAGCTGCAGCCAAGGAAGTCCATTCCTCCCTCAGAGCTTGCAGACGTACACACACACAGGCTACAGCTAGTGCCACCTCAGACCCAGGCGGACGGGTCCTGTTACTGCAGACACAGCCCTGCCTGGCTGCGGTGGCTGTAGGGCACCTGGGGAGACCCCACCGATGTGGTGAGGACTATCGTAAAGAGTCCTGTTGACGGTAGATGCTTAGACAAATGGCAGAATGCACACAACCGAGCAATAAATAGCAATACTTTCTGTTTATAGAGCCCCTCCCATGGGCCACGGCCCATCTGCCTGTTGGCTCTCTTCACCCCAACGACCCTGTTGTGCCTTCCATTGCAGAGATGGAGCAACGGGGTCCTTTTGCCCAGGCCCTGGAGAGGAGAGGCGGTTGGACCCAGTGCCTCCGACGTGCATGTGAGCCCTTTCCCAGTGAGGAAGTTGAAGTGGCCAGTTTGCAGTCACACCAGAGCCAGTCAGCAGTGGCACCTGTCTACCTACTAGGTCCTGCTGCCTCCAAACCCCACTAGCCGCTTCTCATCAGCAAACCCAAGCCCAGGATGCAGTACCAGGACCCCCAACGCCTGGGGCAGCCACACCTCCCACAGCCCAGCAGCTGGGCAGAAGCCAGCCAAGATGCTGGGGTCCTCGGTAGAGGCCGGTGGTCGGGAGTCCTGGTCTTGCTGCAGGAAGAGGCACCCGGTAGCAGAGACACAGGGTGGGGCCTTGGGAATGCAGAGGAAGCTTCCAGGACTGAGGCGACTACCCAGAGGGAGGCAGGGATGGATCGGGTTGTCTTTGACCTTGAAGGCAGGCCCAGGAATGCAGACTCTCTGTCCCTCTCCACATGGGGGCATGTGGGCCCTGCGGAGTGAGGCCTGGCAGGGCTGGATTTGTGGGCTGGAAGGAGCTCTGTGCTGGATCTTGGAGGGCAGATAGACAGACCAGCTGGATTTGCACAGGCAAACATCAGCGGCTTCCAGAAACCATCATTGTCTCACTAATAAAAAGATGTGACAGGAAACCTGGAAGGTTGGTCAACAACCTTAATTGCTCTGAAAGATCAGAGCTAAACCATTGTTAGCTGAAGCAGCCTCCACCTGTTTGTCCTATGTAAATTTCCGTTATTGGAATTTCCTGCCTGAAGGCTATGGGTGTGCCCCATAGTCTTAATAAAAGGGATAGCCAGGCCAGAGCAGTGTCGTAGTCCTCCCACTACAGGTGGGCTCCCACCTGGTCCCCAATATTCCCAAATTAATGCTTTTCTAGTCTCTTGCATTTTTGTGCGGCCTTCTCCAGAACCCGAACCCTGAACCTGAACCCTGAACCACGTGGGACGTGAAGGGGGTTCCCACAAGTGGCCCATTTGAAAGGGGATGGGGAGCCACGAAGAAGGGGGAAGTGTGGTCCACTGCCGTCCGTGCACTCCCTGCACCTTTCCCATCCACCTGCTGTGTTCACGGATGTATCCCCAGGCCCTAACGTGATACCTGGGACTGGTCCCCCTCATGAACAATCACTGAAAAGACATGGATACAGGCACACGTGGGGGATGAATTGCGGGGGATGCACCGAGAATGAGAGCAGCCAGCCTCAAGCTTCCACATGAGAGTTCTCAGAAGGCTCGTCCCCTGGCGTGGGCATAGCCTGGGCGTGACCCCACCCAGGAGGGTGGCATCAGGGACCCAGCCTCAGAGACAGGAGGCCCAGACGGAGAGCAGAGGGCAGGGAACAGTGCAGATCGGCCTGGAACCTCTGAGCTTTCCATGTGGAACAAGAGCCCAGCAGCGTGGCTCGGTGGTTGAGGTTGACCTAAGAACCAAGAGGTCACGGTTTCAGTTCCGGGTCAGGGCACATGCCCGGGTCGTGGGTCCATCACCAGTAGGGGGCATGCAGAAGGCAGCTGATCAATGATTATCATCATGGATGTTTCTATCTCGGTCTTCTCCCTTCCTCTCTGAAGTCAATATATATATATATAGATTAACACCTATACTAATAAAAGGATAATATACAAATGGATCACAATGCCCTCACAGTAACAGCTGAACAGCAGATTGTGTGGGGCGACAAGGCTAGTAGGAGGGTTAGTGAGGGACGACCAAACAACTGAGCAGCAGGCTGCATGGGGCAACCAGGCTGGCAGGGGGACAGTGAGGGGTGACCAGGCTGGCAGGGGGGACAGTGAGAGGCAACCAGGCTGGCAGGCAGGGGCAGTTGGGGGCGACCAGACAGGCAGGAGAGGGGCACTGAGGGGCGACCAGACCAGCAGGTTGGGGGGGGGGAACAGTTAGAGGCAATCAGGCTAGCAGGCAGAGGCTATTAGGGGGTAATCAGGCTGGCGGGGGTTGGCAGTTAGGGGTAATCAGGCAGGCAGGCAGGTAAGCAATTAGGAGCCAGTGATCCCGGATTGGAGAAGGTGCAGGCTGGGCTCAGGGGACCCTTTCTCCTGGTGCACAAATTTCGTGCACCAGGCCTCTAGTATGTATATAAAACACAAAGAGGGACCAGGTTCTCCAGGCCAGGCTACTTGGTCCCACCTCTACCCTGGGTTCTGAAAATGACCACCCCCTCCCCGCCCTGTGGTGGGCTAAGTCAGGCTCCCCAAACACGGTTGAATTCTCATCTTCAGAACCTGTGAGGTGTGACTTGGCTGATAAGAGGGACTTGGTCTGTGTCACTGAGGATCTTACCTGAGAGACAGTTGCCATCAGCCCTGGAGTGGGCATTTCTCCTCCCATCTTGGGGGGCAGAGCGGGGGGGGGGGGAGAGGCCAGGCTGCTGCTAACCGTCTGACTGTGTCCCAGACGCCCTGCCCCTAGCAGAGAACTCGCTGGCCCCAGATGTCAATCACGTGAGGCATGAGCAACCCCACTCCTGAGCGTTAAGTGCTGCTTGAGGGTGGAAATCTCGCTTGTTCGTGTTCAGACGCCCAGCGCCAGCTCCGAACCTGGCCCGGGGTCAGAGTCCAGTGTCCCTTGCTGTGGGCGAGCACCCTGGGCAGGGGTGAATTCCCGCCTTCCCGAAGCATGAGGCATGCACGGTCACCTTCATGCTGCCAACACGGCCTCAGGCCCACAGGTGTCTGTAAACATACCTGCACACGCACGCGTGCACACACAGAGGAGCTCACACAGAATCGGGAGGCCTGCCTGCCTGCCCCCCAGCTGCTCACCCAGCCCCTGGCTCCTCGGAGGGTCGGCGCCTCTTCTCTCTCTGCAGCCAGAATCCCCGGGTGCGGAGCCCCGCAGAGGCCTCGCGTGTCTCCGTAATTAATGTCTCAGACTGAGCGCTCTTTCCTGGCGTGGCCTCGTCACCAGATAAGCAGCGCACCCCAAAGAGGAAAGATCCTCCGGGCAATGACACACGAGGCGAGAACAGAAGCGAGTCAACAGCCGGGAAGTGAAATGTCAATTCTGACAGCGGCACAAAGGCCTTGACGCGTGGCAGGCAGGCCTGACGGGGAAAGCAGCGCTGCTGGTGGCCATGGAGACGGAGCGGCTAGGCTGGGGCACGCGAAGCATGGGGGGGGGGGGGGGGGCGCCAGCCATCCCCAAGGCAGCACCCGCCGGCACAGGAAGGCAGGGGCTGGGACGGCCCGAGACAAAGACACGAGCTCCTGTCTCAGGGGTACCTCCTCCCCTGGGAGCCGGGGAAGCTGAAGAAGGGGTCACGCAGGACGGTCGCATGGGGGTGGTATAGAGTTTAGGGGGCGGGTCCTGGGAGAAGCTGGGACAGATGTTGCCTGGGATTCACTAGCCCCGAGCTCTGGGGGCCTAAACGAGTTACAACTCGCCCTGCCCACTTCCGCCCTGCGCAGACTCTGATTCTGCGTGCCCGCTTCCCTTAACCATGGCATTCACCACCCCGTAGACCAGTGGTGCTCACCCTTCCTGACGCCACGACCCTTCAATACAGCTCCTCATGTGGAGGAGACCCCCAGCCATCACATTATTTTCGTTGCTACTTCATAACTGTAATTTTGCTGCTGTTATGAATCATAATGTAAATATTCGTGTTTTCCGATGGTCTTAGGTCAGTGGTCGGCAAACGGCGGCTCTCGAGCCTTCTTTGCCGCTCTGTTGACTAATGAGTTTGCCAACCACTCACCTAGACTCTCGATTCCAATAATGACAGGCTGTTGTTGTTCCTTGTGATGAAGCCCCCTATCCCAGTGGTCGGCAAACTCATGAGTCAACAGAGTGGCAAACCGCGGCTCACGAGCTGCATGTGGCTCGAGAGCCGCAGTTTGCCGACCACTGTAAGTGACCCTGCTAAGTGGTTCTCAACCTGTGGGCCGAGAACAGCTAGCAGCGTTACCTAAAGACCATCGGAAAACACAGATGTTTACATTAGGATTCACAACAGTAGTAAAATTACAGTTATGAAATAGCAACGAAAATAATTTCCTGGTTGGGGGTCGCCACAGCATGAGGAGCTGTACTAAAGGGTCGCGGCGTTAGGAAGGTCGAGAACCACTGGGTAGGTGGTCCCTGGCTACCCGTTCCCCTCCCCATAGGCTGTGAGGCCCCCGAGCAGCCAGAAGGGCTCACTCATGCGTCTCTCTGCTGCGCCTGGCCGAGTGAATGTGTAACGGCGGCGCCAGGAACTCAGTGACCGACGGACACACTGCAATCAGGTGACTCTGGACGCATTTCAGCCGAAAGCAGGACAGAAGGTCAAGGGCCTGGCGCCAGAAGGCCACGTCCACGGAGTCCGGGAGTTTGGGTTTTATTCGAGAGGCAGCCAAGGTGTGACAAGGGGGTGTCACGTGTTGAGTGTGTTGAAGACACCCCTGCGTCTCAGTAATGCGCACTGTGAACTGTCAGATTCGTAACCAACGCCCTGAACGGTGGGGACTGTCTGGGCTTGGTTTTCCACGGGGAGAAGGGCTGACCGTGCTGGGACGGTAAACCCCTCCTGCTGTCATCGCTCACCTCAGCCTGGAGGTGGTCTCTCCTCACTGTGCTTGAACTTGGCCTAAGGCACTGGTCGGCAAACTCATTAGTCAGCGGAGCCAAATATCAACAGGACGACGATTGAAATTTATTTTTAATCTTTCAGCTTTTGGTGAATGAGTGTGTATGTATTGAATAAGAAACTAAATATATATTTTTTTTAATTTAAAAAATGAGATGAGTCTGGCGGCGAAGTGGAAGACTGATTCCAGCGGGGAGGTTTGGAGGCAGTGGCTCAGGGAGGACGAGGTGAGGCTAAACCAGGGCAGTGGCTGTGGGCGCTGAGCAGCAGCGTCATAGGAAGCGGGACTTGGTAGGGCTGGTGACCCCGAGCGGGTGAGAGGGAGGCGTCTGGGGGCCGCCTGCCTGGGGGACCAGTGGGGGACATGAAGGAAGGGGTGCCTCCCCGCCCCCCAGGAGGCTGTGCGTGTCATCTGGATGCAGAGAAGTCAGCCGCGGTGGCCCCTGGAGCCTTCCCCACCAACACCACCGGTACCCGTGCCTCCCCAGCCTCTGTCCTGGGAGAGGGCCCACATCTAATTGTCATACACCCTTTCACTGTTTGGAAACTGTCCTTGAACCGCCGCCATCTTGCTTTTTAGAAAACCGAGGCTTGAGGGACAATGAGGAGTCATCCCATCCATCCCCCTCCCCCCACCACGACATCATGGGAGAAAGCACACGTGCAGACCTGCCTGACGCCATTCTCAAGCCTACGGGGTCGACATCCAAGGGCATGACCTTCAGCAGGTCCGGTGGTTCTCAGAGATGTAGGGTCCTCATCATGTAAACAGAAACTGTGACACCCACTTTACAGAGTTTGGACTTCAGAAAGCCATCATTTTATTATTATTATTATTGTTATTATTATTATTTTATTTTAAAATATATTTTATTGATTTTTTTCACAGAAAGGGAGAGGGATAGAGAGTTAGAGACACTGATCAGCTGCCTCCTGCACACCCCCCACTGGGGATGTGCCCGCAACCAAGGTACATACCCTTGACCGGAATCGAACCTGGGACCCTTCAGTCTGCAGATCAATGCTCTATCCATTGGGCCAACCCGGTTTCGGCAAGAAAGCTGTCATTTTAAAAAATACCATGACAATGCCTGTAATACGTGTAATTAGTAATTAGTATAATGACAGAGCTCTCCCAGTACCAGGCTCGGCCCAGCCCTGCAATCATCATCCAAACCACAAGGAAAAGCCATCTGTCCTTTGTCCACCCGTCCCACCACCTCAGGGTCAGGAAGTGCCTTCTGGTGTCCGACCTGAATTCCCACGGCAGCTCGGCCCACACGCTGGCCCCAGCCACGCGACAATGACCTTGGACTGGAACCCGTCCAGTGTCATGGGAAGAGCGTTCGCTATGGAGTCAGACGGCTCTGCTTCACAGCTGGTGACCCTGGGCACGTCTGAAAATCTGGAGCTTCAACGCCCAACCCCCCGTTAAAAACGGGAGCACCATGACCCACCTCAGGGTCCGGTTTTGGAAATGATTTTGAGAGTGACAGAGGCAATGTGTCTGGCTGTACAAGGGCTGCATTAACCATGAGCTCTTTTCCGTTTATCTCCAATAGGCTTTACCGTTTAGGGAAAATCTGATTTTGTTGAACGCCAGGCTTTTTTTTCCCCAGCTCATTATTTTTCCCCGGGATCATTACAGCTGTTAAGTGTTTGGGGCTCCCCTCTCCCCAGAGACACTTGCTAATGCCGATTAGACACGCAGGCGCCGGGATTAAACAGTAATGAGTAGCTCAGTGGACAGTGATTTTCCCCTCCTGACACCCCGCCTGCTGCTCCTGCCGCTTATTTCCAAACATCTAACTCCCGTGGAAGGGAAACACCATGATCCAAACCCCCTGCATTTCTGGGGTCGGGGGACAGCATTGGGATTTTGCAGTTCAGGGTCACCGGAAGGTCATCGGGAGGAGGGTGACTGGGGTAGAAAGCTGATGACAGGAACCAATGGTCGCCTCTCAGGGAACCGATTGGTTAACCAGAAGATGGGGCCCGGTTCTGAGCCGGGGCCACCCCTTTTATGAGCACACAGAGGGGTTCTCAGAAGCATGCGGGCCACTCAGAATCCATGCCCGTGGCGTTATGTTCAGTTTGTTTCCCCCTTCTATTCTTTTCTGCCTCTTTGCTCCCTTTTCTCCACCTTCTTCTTTCCCGAACCAGGGGAGTGAGAATAAAATGACCTGATGTAATTTTGAGACCGCAGATGTGTTTCCTGCTCCCTCTGAAACCACTCTGCTCCTCCACAAATAGAACAAGAGGTGCCTGGCGCTGGCCAGTGGATAGAGCGGTGGCCTGTGCTCCAAAGGGTTCCCGGGTCGCTCCTGGTCCGGGGCACGCGCCTCGGTGGCAGGTGTGATCCCTGGCCCTGGCTGGGGCGCCTGCAGGAGGCAGCCAATCGATGTGTCTCTCTCACATCGATGTCTCTGTCTGCCCCTCTCTCTCTCACTCTCTCTAAAAATTAGTAGAAAAAAAATACCATCGAGAGAGGATTAACAACAAAAAGAATTAGCGATGCCTACTTCTGAGCCTCCTACTTCCCTGCCCATCCCCACCTCCTTAGCTGGACCCGTCCTCCCCCCTGGAGTGCATCCTGCCTCCCAACCTCAAGAGTCAGCATCACTGTGCCCTGCCCTGTCCCTCCCCTCCCCCCCGCCAGCCTGCAGGATCCACTCTCCAAGCTCTTGCCACGCTGGCATTTCAGCCACGCCTTCTGGCCACGGCAGCACCTCCTATTTCTGTCTATCAGAACGGGTTAACTGCCTCCACGAGAGAGGAATCTGAAGCAAGACCCCCTGGAAGACCAGCAGCCCGCCCCCAGCCCATCATTCCACTCCCCAGGGGGTCACGTGGCACATTGTCCCAACCTCTGTGGCTCACACGCCGGGGCTGCACCGGTACTCTGCTTCTGGAGAGGGATCCGCTCAGAACCTGCCCTCCCCAGATGCCACCATCCCAGGACCCGTCTCATGTGCCTCCAGGCACTCTGCCCTCCAGGGGTCCCGGTCTCCCGCCCGTTGGACGGTCCCCATGCTGGCTCACGGGGCCGGGACAGACGTGTCCCTTTCTTCCCCGCATGCCCCGTGCCTGACGCAGCTCGTGGCAGCAGTGAGCGCCAGAGTGGTGGGGCAGCAGGGAGGGAAAACCACGTGCCCAGCACACTGCTGCCCGCGGTAGCAGACCCACACGGGAGGTTGACCCGCCCAGAGGCTAAAACTGGAAGCAGACAGGCTGTAGAATCGCTGTGGCGGATGCTTTTATGATCACCATTTAGTGTTTTGGCAATTCTTTATTGAAGGGCTGAATCTGGCAGGATGTCATTACCCAATGGCCTGACTCAGACTGGCCTGTCCTGTCTCCCTCCCCCACCCTGAGTGGCAGCTCAGGAGCCATGACCCTGAGGTCACCTTCAGAAGTACCTGCAGTCCCTGAGTAATACGGGAGCGTCCATCCCACACGCTGGGTCAGGTTGAGACCAGGCAGCCCTTACCCGCTTACCCACTCCAGGCATCCTCCCCCCCACCCCCAACACACAGGGCTCACTGGGCAGGAAGGCCCCGGGACCAGCTCTGGGCCAGTTGAAACCACATGAGGCTCTTATACACACAGGGGGTCCCACAGGTGCTCCCATAGGGGTTCCCACAGGGGTTCCATAGGGGTTCCCATAGGGGTTCCACAGGAGTTCCCACAGGGGTTCCACAAGGGTTCCACAGGGGGTTCCACAGGGGATTCTATAGGGGTTCCACAGGGGTTCCCATAGGGGTTCCACAGGAGTTCCCACAGGAGTTCCACAGGGGGTTCCATAAGAATTCCACAGGAGTTCCACAGGGGATTCCACAGGGGTTCCACAGGGGATTCCACAGGGGTTCCCACAGGGGTCCCACAGGGGTCCTCAGGGGTTCCCACAGGGTTTCCCACAGGGGCTCCCACAGGGGTTCCACAGTGGTTCCCACAGGGGTTTCACAGGGGCTCCCACAGGGGTTCCACCAGGGTTCCACAGGGGCTCCCACAGGAGTGCCGTTTTGAGGACACCGCTGGAGAAGGGAGGTGGTGTGGGGCCTGGACCCCAGTAAGGCTTCTGTATGCATCTGGAAGGTTCTGGCAGGTGGTCAGCAATCTCTCTACGGGTCTTGCACAAGACAGGCTGCCCCGGGAGTGAGGCTGAGGCTGTGGCTCTCTGCCGAGGGCAGCCATCCTCCCCCGCCTTGCCCCAGGCAGCCTGGTCCCTGGGTTAAACAACCCTGCTCTTCAACTGATACTTTATCTTTAAATATATTTTTATTTGGTGTCAGAGAGGAAGGGAGAGGGAGAGAGAAACGTCAGTGCTGAGAGGGAATCGTGGACCCACTGCCTCCGGCTCGCCTCACACTGAGGCTCGACCCTGAACCCTGGGCATGCGCCCTGACTGGGAATCGAACCTGGGACCCTTCAGTTCAAGGCCGATGCTCTGTCCACTGAGCCAAGCCAAGTAGGGCTCAGCTGGCATTTAAAGGGTGGTTATGCGTCTCCTGGTCGCCCTGGCCCCTCTTCGAGCCCTTCAGTGGGCCGCTCTGGGGAAGTAAGCTTCCAACTGAAGCTGAAAAAAACGGACGGAGCAGGCAGGTGCAAGGCCGCCTGTGTCTGGGATGTACCAGGGTCACAGGGTGCCGAGGGACATGTGCCAAGGGGAGTGCAGGAGGAAATGAGGTGAAAGAGGCCAAGGGTCAGTCTAGGGAGCTCTTATCTGTAGATAAGAACCTGGAGTAGATTTCCAAGGAAAGGAAGTGGCATCATTAGATTTGTCCTTGAAGATGACACAGTGGCTGTGGTGACAGTGGGGCCTGGGAGAGGCGAGAGTTGGCAGGGAGAGGACTAGGTAGGTGGCCTGGGAGCGCTGCCTTTGAGCACGGCCTGGAGTGTGGGTGCGGGAAGCTCAGGGGAACTGCAGTCACAGGTGGGAGCTTGGGGGGAGTCTTAACCCCAAGGGCTGACATGATTTTCCTTCCCAAGCTTCCCAAGTGGCCGGCACTCTTTTCCATGTTTTGGAGGCTTCCTTTCATTCATTTCGTTCTCACGGCCATCCCTGAAATAGGCTGTTGTGAGGATCGACGGCTAAGGAAACTGAGGTGCAGAGAATTAACTCCAAACAGGGAAACCGGGGTGCAGCTAGGAGGAGATTTTTGGTTTTCCAGCTGCCAAACCCACACTCTTGCAAGGTCCCCCATCTCTGTGCCCGAAGCCTCCAGCATGCCCATCGGAGGTCAATGTCATAGGTCAAGGAGACTTCCTAGACAGTGGCAGTGTCATCCACATGGGGCCCCAGAACCAAGCCTGTCCTGTCGGCGTTGAATCCGGGGGAGCACACTGGTCAGAGGAGGGCCTCAGCCGGGCGAGGGGGAGCCATGGACGGTCCTGCTGTCTCCTCTGGCCTTGGCGATGCTGATGAGGGAGAGAATGTGAAGGGCGGCCTTGACCTCCAAGGCCAGGGAGAGTGGAGCCTGTCACCGGGTCTAACTTGGCAGGCCAGCCCCTTGGAGAACCCGGGGGGCTGATTAGTATCTGGGGTGGGTTCGGAGGACAAGTTTACATGCACATGTTCTCAGAACGTTCTCATTGGACATGTCCTTGATCATGAGTGTTAATCAGGCTTCTGGGCCACAGCTTGGAATTGGGTGGGAAATGAGGGGACACAGGCTATTCCAGTGGACAAAACAGGCTCTCCCTCCTTGAGGTCTCATTTGCCTCCAGGTGTCACCGCGTGTCTGCCAGACCCCGGGCCCGGAGGCCAGAACGGCTGGGGAGCGCTTGTCTACAGGGCAGTCTTTCGGGCCTCCGGGGAGACAGTGACAACAGCAGTGTCACCCCTGGAGACGCAGGTGACAACAGCAGTGATCCGTGTCAGGAAGCGGGGCCTCAACCGCAGAGGCATGCAAGCCTTCCCGAACGTCGCCTGCCTCCGACGCTGGAACCGGCTGTGCGGGCTGCCAGCAGCCCAGCGGGAGCCGGACAAGCCGCTGTGCTCCCCGGCGAGATCAGTGTTCCCTCCGGCGGCGGGTTCACCGGCTCACCCCGGGTGCCAGTGGTCACGCCCCAGCTTCTCTGTCATCACTTGTTCCTCTGAGCTTCGGCCGGGCGGGCCGGGCCCCTGAGCGTACCCACACTCATGCAACCGCCCAAACACGCCACGTCCCCATGGCGGCCATGGCTCCTGTGGGGGGGGGAGGGGGGGGCATCCGGGCTGGGCGATCAGAGGCGACCAGGCAAGTTACCGATTAACCTTACCCGGAGCTCTGAGAAGGCGGAAAGCGGAGATGTCCCTAATGCTGACGTGCAGGGTGGCGCCGGAGTAGCTTTATGGCTCTGAATGTGCACATCACAGGTTATCTGCACTGATACGCGTTAACGGTCGCAGTGTGCTCCGCAGGAGCCGCAGGGAGCCTCCTCGCACGCTGTATTTCCCTATGAGACGTGGCTGCCCTTCCGGACCCCATGGAAGCCCGTGGGAGCCCGTGGGAAAGGGGGGTTCCCCCCTCACCGAGCTGATCCGTACACAGAGGCCCAGAGCAGTGGCCATGTCAGGGCCATGGGACTAGAAGGTGGCAGGTGCGGGTTTAAAGTGTGATGTTCCTGGCACCAGCAAGGGACATAGGGTGGGGAGGGTTGGGCGGGGTGGGTGGGGTGAGGGTGGAGTGGGGGTAGGGGACAGCTGGGTAGCTGATCCTGCAGGCAAGATGGCAGCCAGGCTGCCCGGGGGGACACACAAGGGCCAAGGTGAGGCTCCAGCATCAGCAGGTCCAGAGCTTGGGGTGTGAACCCCGGAGCCCAGTGCCTCATGGGCCATCCCAGCTCCCCCTCCCACCCGCTGTGTGACGGGGGCGGGGGGGAGGCCCTAGGTACTCACCTTCTCGGGGAGCCCCACTTTGCCGGATTGTACCCTGTTTTCCCCAAAATAAGACAGTGTCTTATATTAACTTTTGCTCCCAAAGATGCGCTAGATCTTATTTTCAGGGGACTGCCTTACATTACAGCGAGTAGGTCTTATTTTCAGGGGATGTCTTACTTTCGGGGAAACAGGGTAAGATAGAGTCTCAGCGGTTCCTCTCTCCCGGGGCTCCGGGGAGGATTGGATGAGTCTGTGGCGCCGCGTTGAGCAGTGGCCGGACCATCAGAAGCGCAGTGTATGTTCACCATGTTCTAACGGATGCCCAGCGCCTGGCACAGTCACTGGTACCAGAGCCCCATAAGTGATCATCTTCTGACCTTGCCTTTTATCACAATGACCAGAGGCCCACCATGCCTCCCAGGCCTGAGCTCAGCAAGACACAGAGAGAGTTTCTCTGCTGCCGCCACATCCCGTCAGTGGCATCGCTGATCCATTGCGAATAATTTTTTAATATATGTCGGGGTTGTTTCAGCCAGAAAACGGTGCTTGCAAGGAACAGAAACAGTCCACAGTTAAAAAGCAAAGACGTGAGAGGAATTCAATGAGAATGCTTGGGTTCATTCACATCATTGAAAGGAAAGCTCATCGACTAGCTAGCAATAGGAATCAGCATGTATGGAACACCTGCGATACGTCCGTCTTTATTTCATAAATGTTTGGGGCACTGGAGGGGACGCTATTACGAAGCTGGTTTGAGGGGTTCGGAAGCTGAGACTCCGAGAGGTGAAGGGATGGGCCCAGGGCCACCCCGAGAGGCAGCGGCGGAGCTGGGATTTGTGCCCACGAAATCCGGTTTCTGGACCTGCCCCTTTGCTCCCGGGAGAAGCAGAGAAAGCTCCCGCCTTGCAGGGAGGCGGCAATGTGTGACTGGATGAGCATGTGACACCTGCCACCTTGGAATCAAGCAAGAGGCGGGCCCCTGGACCAGCGGGCTCCCCAAACTGCTTGGGGAGGAGGGAGAGTCATTCCTCAAAATGAGGGCCAAATTGGCTTCCCCGTAAGATTTCCCTTGGAGCCACAAAAGAAGACAGAGTTTCACTGCTCAAGAAAAAAAGGAATTCTCCTTTTATTCACGTAAAAGGGCAACAGGGATCATTGGTACTAAGCGTGAAAGAGTTTTATTGTGGGTTTGAGTTATTATCAGGCAGCTTTTATACATCGAAAACTACTTAAGGTTGATTTTTAAAAATGTCTTGATATAGCCCTAATCGTTTTGGCTCAGTGGATAGAGCATTGGCCTTCGGACTGAAGGGTCCCAGGTTCAATTCCGGTCAAGGGCATGTATCTTGGGTTGTGGGCACATTCCCAAAGGGGGGTGTGCAGGAGGCAGCTGATCGATGTTTCTAACTCTGTCCCTTTCCCTTCCTCTCTGTAAAAAAAAAAAAAAAAAAAAAAAAAAAAAAATCAGTAAGATACATTAAAAATGTATATAAAATCATTTTAAAATCCATTTTTCTTTAGGTCTTTCAATTCAACTTGCCAATGTCTTTCAACATAGACTGTATCTAACAATCACAACCCAGGAGTCTCTTTTACAGTATTTGACAAAATCTGAGTCGCATAAAACAACAGGCCCAGATAACCATTCATCAACCCCCCCCCCCCCCCACCTTGACTGGTAAACGGACATGACAGGCACATGC
Organism: Antrozous pallidus; assembly: GCA_027563665.1. NCBI lineage: Eukaryota > Metazoa > Chordata > Mammalia > Chiroptera > Vespertilionidae > Antrozous > Antrozous pallidus. Next base: position 3,400,601 of record CM050510.1, read on the forward strand.
CTTCCTCGGTGTTCGAAACGTGTGGAGAGGCCATCATTAAAGTCAGAACTAGGTTGAAAGCCTCTCCGTTCTCCTAAACAGTTCAATACGGTAAGCCTTCTAACATCCCGTTTAAATTTCCCAGCGACAACGTACGCGTCCGCACGCAACGACTACGTACTGACATTCGAAACGGACATTCCCCAGCGCGTGTCTGGAACGTGTGAAACCCGGAAACTCGTTTTTTCCTTGTTGTGCCGCATACTTCAGGTTCCAGACACGCGCTGACTTCCCCCACTGTCCTTCCTCACCTCCCGTCATGGGTTTGTCCCAGCGTTCCCCCGGCAGAAGAGCCTTTAGCACCAGGAGAGTAAACAAGCGTGTATTGTTGTATTTTTAACATCCCAGGAAAGTGCCATCCTCAACATCGGAGCGTGTCAACCAGAGATTTCTGGCCAGAACACATGATCTGGGGTGCAAGGACAATTGTTTTCCTTCACGACGGTTGGCAGACTCAGTCTTTTTTCCTGGTTACTATGGCAACAAGCATCTCCAAGTCCGCACTTTTGCACGTGGGATTAGTTTCTGCCCTCGTGCCCTGATCTAAGCGGAGTGACCTGACCCCTTAACCCCTGTAGCACAAGCTGCTAAGGGTCCCCGGATTCCGCCCCCCCCCCCCCCTCAGCACACGTGCCCAGGTTAAAGACTACATTTACCCGACTCCCTTATAGCGAGGTGGCCGGGCATGGGCTGGGAGTGCCAGGGAGGCAGAAGCGGTGTGGGCCATCTGCAGGAGAGGTCCTTAAAGGTCACGGGCCTGCTCGACCTCCTGAACGCCTGGGATAAAGATGCGATGGCTGGAGCTGGAGCAGCCAGCTTGCACTAGGGGGTAAATTGGGGGTGAGGGGTAAGGGGTGTGTGCACTATCATGGAACAGCCTGGCAGGTCCCTGAGCCGAATGCAAGGGCAGCCTGCAAATTGTCACACGCAGAACTCAAATCCGACCTGGCTACTGTTCTTTGGGGTTTCCCCTAACCCTAACTGGGACAGATGCTGTCCCCTGATTTCATAGGTGAAATTCTGAATCCTCCCCAGTCAATTATCTTATTCTTCCTGGGGTCCACCCCTTTCCAGGTCTGGGTATGAGCCTCGGGCCTCAGGCATCCTGATGATGTCGATGATTTTATCAAATCGACTCCCCAGATGGGTAGCAGATGTTACGACTCGTAAAACTGAGGCCACAGCTTCCAGCACGACCTCGAGGTAGACGTAGCTGCCTCCAGAGTCATTAAACACAGGTCATTAAGTGCAAGAGGCAAACATTAATTTCTCTTTTATGAGCTTGCCGTTCAAAATAGATGTCAACCCGAAAATACTTAATCGATACGCACACCAAAAATAGCCCCAGCTAAGTTCCTGTGCGCCTTCCCTGGGCACGGCCGCTGTGCTGACCGCTTCAACCTCCTAGTGGGCCTAGGGGCTCCAGACAACCCTTGTCCTCATTCAGACGTAAGAAAGCTGAAACTGAACGTTTTGCCCACGTTCAGACCTGCAGCTGCACAGACAACTGAGTGACAGAGGCCCCCCGGCAAGCGTGCATCCGTGCGTTGTTTTCCCCGTCAAAAGGGGAGACCCTGGCCAGTATGGCTCAGTGTGTTGAGCGTCTCCTGTGCACCAAGAGGTTGAGAGGTTGCTGGTTCGAGGCCCAGGCAGGGCACATCCCTGGGCTGTGGGCTTGATCCCATTAGGGGCCGTGTACGAAGCAGCTGATGGATATTTCTCTCCCTCTCCCCACCTCTCTCTCTAAAATCAATAAAAACAAACCAACCTGAAAACCCCACAATTAAAATAAGAGGGGCGAAAGATGTTTTGCAGGTTTAGTCTCAAGGAAAGCTAATCTGTCAAACTACAAAAATATAGAGAAATCAACAACAACAACAAATACAGGGCCTCTTTTTGGATTCTCAACCGCCAGATGGGTGTGATCTTGATTCTCTTAAAACGTGGAACACACATCCCAAATGTAGATATTTAAGCTTGGTTTCGACTTGGTGTAAAAATAACCTGCTGCCCTTTGGGGGGGAGGAGGGGCAAATTCAAAATGTGGAGGCCGCTGCCATTGGGCACGCAGTTTGGAGAAGAGGGAACCACAGGCTTCCTTCCCCAGAGAGATGCGCTGGCTTTGCTCCCAAAGTGCCTAATTTTCCATTCTCATGTATAAAACATTTTCGGGAATGTTGACGAGTACATGCGCCTAAGGAAGACGCTTGAATTAATAATGGCCATCATTTATTTAAGGCTTCCTAAGGACCTGGCACCGAGTGATTTTTTACATGTCATCTTGCTCCTTCAAATGAGTCTGAGAGGCAGGTACCACGGGCCCATTCGGCAGATGAAAAGTGGGAGACTCAGAAGGTTGTCAGTCGTCTGATGTGACAGCTGAGCCAGCCCCCACCCACGTGGGAGAGTCCGGAGGGGCCCCCCCCCCCTCTGTGCAGGCCGGCTCCCCCTGCAGGCAGGGCTGTGGCTCCGCCCTCTCTGCTCCTTCACTCCATTCCCCAGGCTCAGAGGCTGGTTTTTAAACATCCCACAACCACGACCCAGAGTAGTTCTGATCTCTAACGATGTAGCCCCATGAGTGCCTTTCGACAATGAAGCGGCGGGCCTGAAGCGGCGGGCCTCGGGGGCGCGGACAGATCTCAAGTGTGGTAATTGCATCCCGCCTGTTTGGACTTGGTCAGAAGTAAAACCGTTTGAAAAGGAAAATCACGGAACAAAAGGTCTTCGGCTACAGGTTCCCTTAGAGATCCCCTGAGCAGGGGGGTTTCCATGCCCCAAATAGCAGACCCCCTCAGCCACGTAGGGCACCTCTGTGGGCTCCCTCTCCTGTCCCTTCTTGCGTTTCCCTCTCCGAGTCTCTTTCCTGATGATAACGGAGCATTGATTTTGTAACATCTCCTGTGTCCGGCCCAGGGCCCAGCGGGGAGCCGGCACTCGACGCCTGTTGGCTGAGTGGATGCACGCAGGTAGGTGCCCACTGTGAACCCCCGGGTCCCATCATGCCCGGTTTATTTATTTATTTGGTTATTTTTTAAAAGTATTTTACGGATTTTTTTACAGAGAGGAAGAGAGTTAGAAACATCAACGATAGAAACATCCATCAGCTGCCTCTTGCACACCCTTTACTGGGGATGTGCCCGAAATCAAGGTACATGCCCTTGACCGGAATTGAACCTGGGACCCTTCAGTCCTCAGGCCGAGGCTCTATCCACTGAGCCACACCGGTTTCGGCTATCACGCCCAGTTTAAAGACACGGCTCTACCTCGATCTCCTAAGGGCACCGTGAGAACATTGGGGCAGAAAGAAGCAAGCTGGTAGGTGGCAGGTGGGCCAAGCAGCAGTGCCAGATGGGGAGCCAGGACTCCGGTTGGAAAAGACCCCCTGAGGCTCCCCTGGCCCCGTGGTTGAGGGCCGAGTACCTCGGTCCCCCCAGAGTCTGTTGCTGGTTACCGCAGGAAGCCATCTTACAGGGGGACCCCCGGACCCCACCGCAGGCCCCCCCACCCCGACCTCGTGGGAGTGGCTCCAGGAGCCTGCGCATGGAACAGGCCTCCTGCCGCCACCCTCGTGGTGCCGAGGGTCTCCCGTGCGGCTCCCGGAGACACCTGAGGCTCAGCTGGGCGCTCTTTCTCCAGTTTGGGGCCAGACTTGGAAACTGCTGACCGAGAGCTTATCTATGGAGAGTCATGTTCTGGAATGAATTATTCATTTCCCGGCCGGCGCCGTGTCCTGGGGCGCCGTCCCGGGCCCTCTGTCTTCTGAGCATCCTCAGGTGGAGGCAGGTGGTCGCCCCACCCCGTCGCCCGGGACTCTCCTGTGTCACCCCAGTCCCGAGAGTGCCACGGCCTGTGGCTGCGTAACACCCGTGACAGGAAGCTAGGCAGCCACGGTCTGTGGGAACCCCTGGGAACCCCTTTTCACGTCCCTCGAGATTCAGGGTCCCCGGTTCAGGGTTCGGGTTCTGGAGGAGGCCGCACACAAATGAATAAAGAGACTCAGGAAAATGTTAATTTGGAAAATGGGGGCCAGGCGGTCGTGCAGCTCTAGTGGGAGAACTACTGCTCGCTCTGGCTTCACCATCCCTTTTATTGAGATTAAAATCATGAGATACACCCGTCTCCCCCAGGCCAGAGGCACCAGTAAAAGCCAATCAGTAGATCTTCTTAGGCCTAGCAGGTGGGGCTGCTTCAACCACCAACATCCCAGGAACCAGCTCCGACCCCTCAGAGCCATCAAGGTTGACCAGCCCTCCGGACTCCCTGGTCCACAGCTCTCCGTCGTCAAAACAATGATCGGCTTCTGGCAGCTGTCTATGGGGCCAGCAGCCTCGGCCAGGGGGAGGTTCTGCTGCTGTCCACGTGAAGGACATAGCAAAGTGTCCTTTTTTTTAAAAAAAAAAATATATATATATGTTATTGATTTTTTACAGAGAGGAAGGGAGAGGGACAGAGAGAAACATCGATGAGAGAGAAACATCCATCAACTGCCTCCTGCACATCCCCGACTGGGGATGTGCCCGAAACCAAGGCACATGCCCTTGACCGGAATCGAACCGGGTACCCTTGAGTCTGCAGGCCGACGCTCTATCCACCGAGACACACCGGCTGCCACATGTGATTTAACCAGAGCTTCGGGGCTGAGCCGATGCCACTGCTGGGCGCTCCTCGGAAGGAGACCAAAGCCCTCATTTGGAAAGACAGCCGTGCCCCTGAGCAGCATTATTCACAGCAGCCAGGACTCGGCCGCAGCCCCGGCGCCCCTCAGGAGAGGAGGGGTGAGGCTGCGGTGGAGCTCTGCCGGGCCGTAACAAGAATGAAACCCTGCCACTGCGACAGCATGAGGGTGCCAGGAGGGCATTAGGCTGAGGCGAGGCACGTCAGACAGAGAAAGACAAATACCGTGTGCAATCGCCAAAACTTACACCCGCAAGTGAATAAACCACACCGAACCAAACCAGACCGTCGCCAGAGGACAGCTGATGGGTGCCACGGGGACACAGGGTGCGGGATGGGGTTCTAAGAGCCCTTTCTGGCCGAAACCGGTTAGAGCGTCGGCCTGCAGACTGAAAAGGTCCCGGGTTCGATTCTGGATTCTGGTCAGGTGCATGTACCTTGGTTGCGGGCGCATCCCGGGTAGGGGGTGTGCAGGAGGCAGCTGATCAATGTTTCTAACTTTCTATCCCTCTCCTTTCCTCTCTGTAAAAAAAATCAATAAAATACATTTTTTTAAAAAGAGCCCTTTCTGGGGCTTACCCGTAAGAAAACCCAAGTGTGTTTCTCTCTAGCTCCCGGGTCCCCATGGAGGTCAAATCTGCTCCTTCCTGAGCCACATGCGAGCACAGGCCTCTGGGAGGTCAGGACCCACCCACCGATAGTGGGGCGTGTCTGGTTCTGCCGACTCACACGCCCCCAAGATTCTCAGGGTTGGAAGGGGGCCCAGGGAGTACGTCCCACATCCTCGGAGATGAGGAGTCTCCTGTGCGGCTCCCTTTACTCTCAGGGGGCCCGTGCTGCCTGGACACCCGTCCCGCTGGCTGCTGACCCAGGACCGGGGAGGCTGCCTCTCAGACGCCTGGTCTAGAAAAACTGAAACCCACAGGGGATGAGCAGGGCCGCCCGCAGGTGTGAAGCCAAAGCGACTGCCGATGTGTGGAGGCGGTGGAGCCGCAGACACCGCCGTTTCCCTCCCCCCATCTTTTATTTTATTTTATTGATTTTCCGCAGAGACCTCCTCCCCCCGTCTTAACAGAGACAACCCACAGGCAGGGAGGGAGCTGAGCTGGGAGGGGGGGCGGGGGGCATGGCGCCAGAGGGCCACGCCAGCCCCGGCTGCCCCTCTCCGACTTCCAGCTCCGTCTGCACAGTCCCACGTTCCCTCTTTTTATTTCAGGAAAGCTGGGCCCGTTCCTCACAGCCCCAAGGGTCCGAGTAAAACACTGTCCACAATGCCGGCGCCATGTGCCAGCCGCTCAGGAGCCAGAGCCAGGGGAGGCGACCTTGGCTTTTCTGCGCCATCCCCCGGATGACCCAAGACCCATCAGGGTCTTTCCGAGGTGCCAAGGCGGGTGGGGGCTGGGATCCATTGCCTTAACCATCCTCACTGGGAGCCTGGCTGCTGCTCTGACAACATGGGGAGAAGAAAGAGGGGGATGCTGAGTCAATGTCGGGGCTCCCCCGGGGGACTCTGTGTGCAGACACCCCGAGTGATGACTAACACCAGTTGTCCTCAGGCAGTGTCTGCCGGGACCGACACACGCTGGGGGCGAGGGGAGGAGTGTGCACCCACACATCCCTAACGCACACCCCCAGACCCGGGCTCCTGCAGGCCGCCAGATGTGCCTGCTCCAGGCGAAGGGGGCAGGGAGAGGCGCTCTCCGGGAGACACACACCCTAACCTCGGGGTGGTGGGAGAGAGAGCCCCCCACCCCGCCCCCCTGCCTTATGGGGTACGCTGTGCCTGAGGGCCGGCGCCTGGCATGGAGCCGGCGATGACTTATGGGTGTTTCACCACAGAGTCACCCCATCTCGGAACACTTCCCGTCTCACCGTGGAGTCATCCGGGGGAGCCCCGGGGTTCGGTGGGAGCAGCTGGTTGATGTGGGGCCTCTGAGCAGCCCCGAAGAACCCTCCTTGGGCGTTACCAGGAGAATCTTCTGTTTCGATAGCATTTCCTAGTCCCCTCACTGCCCAGCTGCTGTCCCGTGTGTGATACTGTTTGATCCTCGCCGTCGACGACGACGACACTCCTTTATGATTTCTCCAGGAAACGGTTTATGGAGCCCCCATCATGTGGCAGGCGGGAGACGGAGGCGCCCCTCGACCCCTCCCCTGTCCACAGAGCTGTGTCAACACCAGAAGGCAAAGGAAGCCACCCGGTGCACGACCACGCACACCCGCCAGCAGGGCGCGGCGGGCACTGGTCCCTGAGGGCGGCCGAGGACGCGCTGGCGTTCCCAGGGCGACTCGGAGCTGAGGACAGACGCCACGTGGCCCGCAGCACCCCAGGCGCTGATCGGAGCGGCCGGGAGACGCAGCCTGGGCCAGAGCAGCAGCAGATGTGCCCGGTGAATGCCCCCGCTCCCCTCCTCCCACACTCCAAAGCATTCCTGGGATGCCAACCCCCAGAACACCCGGCCTCCCCGTCTCTCAGAAAGGCCAAAGCCTGCATAATGCTTCCAGGGAGGTCAGACGCCCACCCCGCCCCGAGGATCAAAATAGAAACCACAGGGTCATTAAACACCCCACGCTTGTCTCTCAGACTCCAGAGGGCAGCGAGCTGGGCCAGGTCCCAACCCCCAGGGAGCTGGCCCAGCTCTGAGCCTCACATGCTTTTGTTTTATCGTGTGTCTCCCTCGCCCCCGACTCCTGTTCTCCCCGCCCCCTTTAAAATCCATCTCTTCCGCCCTGACCAGTGTGGCTCCGTGGCTAGAGCGTTGGCCTGTGGACTGAAGGGTCCCAGGTTCGATTCCGGTCCAGGGCATGTACCTTGGTTGCGGACACATCCCCAGTGGGGTGTGTGCAGGAGGCAGCTGATGGATGTTTCTCTCTCATCCATGTTTCTAACTCTATCCCTCTCCCTTCCTTTCTGTAAAAAAAAAAAAAAAAAAAATCAATAAAATGTATATTTTTAAAAATCCACCTCTTCCACCTCGCTCTCCTCTGAGCATCTCTCCTGTTCTCACCCAAGGCCCAGATGGGTTCCCCAGCACCTCATCTCCAGGACTGGGGGTCTCTGGCCCTGGAGAAGTCCATTGTGGGCAGAGCTCACTTTCACTGAGCGCTTGCTACACGCTAGGTCGTGTTACGGGTCTGACATGTATGAATTCACGTAATCATCACAGTCACCTTCCTCGATGGACAGTTAGTAGGCCAGTGTCCGCAGACGAGGAACGTCCAGCAGATGAGGAAGAGGAGGGATTCTAAGAAGTCTGTGTAGCCAGAGGGGAAGGGGGTTAGGGTTCTGTGAAACGGGTGGAGGGTTTAAGACGTACAAATGGGTGGTTACAAAACAGTCATGGGGCTGTAAAGAACATCATAAGGAATAGCCAATATAATAAAGAGGCAATACGCAAATTGACCCTCATGCCCTCACATCACAAGATGGCCGCCCCCACGTTGTCACAAGATTGGAGAGGGTGCAGGCAGGCTGGGCTGAGGGACACCTACCCCCCCACCCCGTGCACCAATTTTGTGCACCAGCCTCTAGTAATCAATAATATTGTAATTATGGTGTCGTGGTTATTAGACTTATCAGGGGATCACTTTATAACTTATATAAATGTCTATCTTCTATGCGATACATCTGAAACTAATATGATATTGAATGCCAACTGTAACTGAAAAAATGTAAATATGAAACATTTTCAATTTCAAGAAAACCAGAAAGGAAAAAAGCCCTCAGCTTTTCACCATTTAGTATGATGTCAGCTGCGAGGTTTTGTGGACAGCCTTTATGATGACTAGTTAGGTATGTTTTCTCTAACCCAGTGGTCAGCAAACTGTGGCTTTCGAGCCACATGTGGCTTTTTGGCCCCTTGAGTGTGGCTCTTTCACAAAATACCACGGCCTGGGCAAGTCCGTGTTGAAGAAGGGGCGTTAGAAGAAGTTTAAGTTTAAAAAAAATGTGGTTCTCAAAAGAAATTTCAGTTGTTGTCCTGTTGATATTTGGCGTTGTGGATGCATGAGTTTGCCGACCGCAGCTCTAACCCTGCTCTTCTGAAAGTTCCTATCGTAACTGGGTATTGGACTCTATCAAATGCTTTTTCTTCATCTGTTGACATGACCCCATGATTCTGACCCTTCGCTGTGTTTACGTGGTTTAACATTAATTAATTAGTGACTGTTGGACCGACTTTGCGTGGTGGGAAATACACTGGACTTGATCACGGAAAAGGAAGGACAAGGCGTCTGACCCAGAGCTGGCCCGGAGGCCTGGCACCTGGGGTGAGTGATGAGCTCCGCCTCTGTTGCAGAGGCCCGACCTCTCTGCTTGACCTCTCCGCCCGAAGCCGGAAGATTTCACTGACCCCGAGGCCAAGTGACACGTCTGTCCTCCAGCATTTCCAGAAAAGTTGCGAAAGAGGTGGAGTCCGGTGAGGGGACAGGACCTGCACAGCCGGAATGCTTTTTTTTTTTTCAGTATTAAATGTCTGAATTTTAAACGGATTCTTGGACCGCAGGTTCATATCCATCAGCTCGTTCAACGTTAGCACCTGTCTCATCCCCAGGAGCTTTTCCCAGAACTGCTAGCTTCACCATGAAGCTCCATGCGTTTCCCCCTTTTAATGCCTCTTACACAGTGTCCGGCGCTGAGCCTCTCACACTGGCATCTGGCCATGCAGCCAGCCTGCTCCACCTCCCCCCTCCCCAGACAGGAGGGAGGGCACACATCCTCACATCTGCCCCCAGGGTCTGGCCCTGGATGCCCGGCATCTCAGGCCCAGCCACTCCTTAAGGTCCCCCTGCTCTGGACCAGGCTGGAGCGGAGTCTGGCAGGCAGTGAGGGGGCAGGAGGGGAGTCTGGCCTTGGACCAGCCCCGGGGGTGGTGAACTGGGCCCAGCTGGGTCTCTCCAGCTCCCGGGCCTCGCTCCTCCCCTTCCCCTCTCTCAGTCCCACCTCGAGTATCCCACTTCCTAGAGCGATTCGGCCACTCTGCACAGTCGCCAGCAGGGGGACCGGCCCCGTGTAGCTCCCGTGCACCCCACCGGGGCTTTTCAGGGCTCCGCACGTCCTCAAGGTGGGCCTGCAGCCTTGCACCCCGGGCTGACCCCTCGCGGGGCGCCCCTGGCGCCCCCTGTCCTCGCCTCGCCATCTCCCGGCGGCGGCTTAAGCGCCAGGGGTCGCGCGGGGCTGCACCCTCTCGGAGTGGCGCCTCCCGGGGCCGGCCTCGGCCCAGCCGGCTGCGGTCCACGTGGCTGCGGAGCCCTCGATCCGGCTGCAGGGAGCCCCGAGAGCCGGGAAAGCCTCGCCAGAGCGCGGGAAGGGAGGAGGGGGGGCGCGGGGAGGGGCGGCGCGGGCCCGGGGGCGGGCGCTGGGCGGAGGAAGGGGAGGGCCCCGCAGCCTGGGCGCCCGCCCCGCGCTGCCCGCCGCCCGGGCTCCCGGCCGCCAGGCCCGCCCCTGCCCGCCCGCCCGCCGCGCCCGGGGGAAGGTGTTCCCGGCCCGCTCCCGGCCCGGCCTCTCCCCGCCTCCGGGCCCAGCCCCCGCCGGCGCGGCTCCACTATGCCAGACACAGTTTGGACACTTTGCCGAGACAAAGAGCGGAGGCGGGAGGCCGGGGAGGCCGAGGAGGAAGAGGAGGAGAGAGCCGAGGAAGGGGCGATGTGAGCCGCCAGAGGGGCGCGCGTGTGGGACGCTCTCCGAAGCGCCTGCGCCCCGGAGCCGCGGGGACCCCGGCGCGTCTCCAGCCGCGGTGAGTGCGCGCGCCGGGCCGGGGCGCGGGGCTGCGGCCGCGGAGTTGGGGCTCGTGTATTCTCCGGGGGGGAGATCGCCCCGACCCGGGCACCGAGTGGCGAGTGGCGGGGAGGGGCCCCCGAAGGTGTGACCGTGGACACGGGACCCAAGACCCCAAGCGGCGGGAGGAAGACGCACGTAGGGCGCCCCTGCCCGCGCCCCGGCGCCCCCGGGATCTTGGGGAGATTTGGGGAGAGAGGGGTGTCGGGGCGGAGGCTGGGGCGAGGGATCTTCAGCCCCCCCCCCCCCCTACCCCCGGAGAGCCGGCGGGGAGCTAGCTGATACCAGGGCCCGGGGTGGCCCCTGTGTCCCTGCGCGGGGAGCCGGGCTGGAATCTCCCCTTGGCGGCTGCGGGAGGAGCGAGCGGCCAGCGGGGCGCGCCTGGGGGGGGGGGGGCTCCCCCCGCCAGCTCGGGGGCACCGGCGCTTCCTGGTCGAGCGGGGGGCGCGGAGGTCAAGCAGACACGGGACGGGCTCCGGATTCAGCCTCCCGAATCCGCAGGGGCAGACCCGGGGGGCGGCCTGGCCCTCGTGGAGGCGAGGCGGGGGACGCGGGGGGCCGGGTTTCTGGGGGACACGGTGGAGACGTCGGCGTCGGGGACCCGGCAGCTGGACGCGGCGTGGGGGGCCGCGGAGGCCTGGGGGGTGGGCGCAGCCGAGCCCGGCGGGGGTGGCGCTGGTGCGACTGCGAACGCCGAGCCGCCCTCGCCCCGTTAGGCGCCGCGGCGGCCGCGACAGGATGGGAGGAAAAGTTAACAACTTGTGTGAGTCTCCAGGGCGACCCGCGCCGGGCCGGGCCGGGCCGCGGCTTGGCAGAGCCCGAGGGGGCGGGGAACCCCGACACCGGGGCCGATCGCCCGGATGGGGTTACAGTTAGATTCCGAACCGGGACGGTGGCGCAACTTTCTCGGCTCCTTTTACTCAGAGGGAGTGCATGTGAGCTTGACCTTGAGCGAGGGAACGCCGCCAAGCTGGAAGTGGGGGTGCGACTGCGCCCGGCTTGGCACCGGGCTTGGCCCCCACGTTCCCCCGTCCCCCCCAGCCAACAGTGCCTTATCCTAACGCCCTGGCTTGGGCTCTGGGAAGGCTGGATGGGTCGCCTCGGTTCTGTTTCTTGTCTGGAGCCCTTGGGTCTCCCTTCCTTCCTGCCAGAGAGTCCCTGCCAGGAGCCACCACGCGGCAGGCTTGGTGGGGGCGCCCTGCCCCTGACACGTGCGCCCAAAAGAGCTTGAGTGGCGGCTGGGGCTGGGGCTGGGGCTGGGGGGAGTCACGGCTTGGCTGTGGCTCTGTGTGTCCAGCAGGGGGAGACAGCGTTGACCCCGAGGGCAGTGACCCCTCCCCGGGGGGTGTCTGCATCAGATGATCAGACACCCCTCTGGCTCGCACCTCCGGGGACCCCTCGCCTTTTCTGTCTCACTCTCCTTGTCTGCGGGCTCGGAAGGACACCAGTGTCTGACCGGCCCGGGGTTCAGCACCCTCGGTGCTGGAGTTCCGGCCGGGATAGAATTCCGAGCCAAGATGCCAATGAGCAGAGCGCTTATTTAGAAAATCACAGAGTGGTTTGGGCAGAAACCAGCTGGGGATACAGCTACAGAGGCAAAAGGCAGGCCCTAGGAGTTGGGGCGCGAGGAACGTGATGGTGCTGTGGCTTGGGGTGCGGGGGACGGGGGGGGACGGGGGACGGGGGACGGGGGCTCCAGAAGGAGAGTCCTCTGTCCTGAGGGCTGTGAGGATGGAGATTTTAGGAGCGGCCCCAGGGGGAGATCTGACTATTCAGCGGTTTTCCAGGTGTGTCCCCTCAGGGTCTGGGTCCCCAGGGATGGACCTGTGCGCCCCAGGGCAGGCTCCTTATCCCCCCCCCCCCCTCACCGCTCCTGCAGCTGGTCCTGACTGACGTCAGCCCCGGGGTCACTGGTCTGGCTCGGCTGCTTGTCTGGGCCTGGAGCTCAAATACTAACATGTCGGCGGAGACGTTATCTCTCGGGCATGACCAGCAATACGCTGGGGGGGAAAGGTCACCGGGGGGGGGGGGGCCGGGTTTCACCCGAACAGCGTCCCTTGCTAGGCACCTGGGGGGGGGGGGAGTGCTTGCTGCCCTGGTGGCCTGATGGCACCTGGCCCATGTCCCTGCTCGGCTCCTGCGTGTGTAACTGCCCACCGCGCTTTCCGGCCGCCATGCCCGTGGACTTGTGCCGTGATGGTTCCCCCAGGGCCGCAGGGAGCGCCCACCTTGGCTCCGCTGCCGTGCCGTGCTCGGGGGGGGGGGGGGGGGGGGCGGGTTCTCTCCCGCGGGGGAGACGAGATACACCAGGGTCATCACCAAACCCGCATGGCACGTAGTAGGTACAAAGGCTGTTCCCAAGGCCTGTACGTGGGGAGGCGCTGGCAGGGGCTTGTGGACACCCCTTTCTCTGCCCTGTTGGAACTGCCGGGCACACGTGAATCCACCTGGGCCGGCCCTTTCGGCCTCTCACGTGCCGTGAGCGCCCACTGCACGCTGGGCTCTGGGCCGGGCGGTTCCTAGGAGCTGCTGGTAGGACCTCCAGCCCGTTTTCTTTGCCCAGAGCTGCAGGAGAAGGGCCCACAGGCTCCGAAAGACAAGGTGCACTGCCCCCTGCTGGCCGCCGTGGGAACTGGCGCTTGGCTCTGTGGTGGAGAAAGGGTGCAGCAGCAGGGTGCCTGGGGTCACTCAGGCGCCTCCCTTCCCCTCCTCTCCCTGCCCCCAAACACCATGCATCGGCCCATTCTTTTTTGAAACCATGGTCGGCTAAGAAAACGGGCCCTGGTTCACCGTTCCATGCCCCCCTCGGCGTTCACCTAGTTTTTTATTCTCTCTCTCTCTCTCTCTCTCTCTCTTTCTCTCTCGACTTTGGGCTTGAGACTCAATGTCTCAAGAGTCTCAGTTCCCATATCTGTAAGATGGGACCCTTACTACTTCCTCACAGGTGGATGTTACATGTAACAGTATGAGTGTGTGTGTGTGTGTAGATCTATAATAATAAAAGCGCAATATGCTAATTAGACCGGGTGTCCTTCCGGATGACCTTCCGGACGAAGCCAGGTCCCGGGTGCTGGAGGGAAGCGGATGCCGGCAGTGGGGGAAGGAAGGCCTGCTCTCGCACGAATTTCGTGCACCGGGCCTCCGCTCTCTGCATGCGGAGGACAGGAACGCTGTCACGCAGCTTTCGGTCGAATGAATAAACGACAGGATGAGTAGGGGTCTTCTCCCCTGGCTTTTGAACCATCTCAGAAGCCTGGCACAGCTGTGCTGGCCTCCTGTGAGACCCGCATTTGCTGTCCGGGTTTTACCATGTGGGGGTGGGGGGGGCAGGGCCTGGGCGAGCAGCCCCCTCATTGCTGGCAGCCTCAGCACCCCAGAGCACAGCTGAGAGGACAGGAAGGCGTCAGAGACGGGCTGGGGGTTCCTGGGGGCTCCAGGTGCTGCTCCGAGCAGCTGTGCACCCGCGGGGCGCGCTCACTTCTCAGCAGCCTCCTTGCTGACTGACCTCAGGGCTGTGTCCCCCCTTCGAGGCACAGGGTGGGGACTCTGCTTGCCAGATTCCTCAGCACACCTCCTGAAGTTGGGGCTCCATAGAGTTGGCCGGTGGGAACCTTTGGTCCCCTAGGGAGGGTGGGGTGGCAGGGAGGGGTCCTGGAGCCTAAGGTGGGGGGCTTTGGGCCAGGTAGGTCTCTATCTCGGCTCTCCACCAAGCAGCCCCCCACTCTCCCGGGGGCCTCTCTGAGTCACCTGGTCAGTAAACCTCGCTTGAGCCCTTCGTTGGTGGCAGCTGCCGACTTAAAGGAGTTCTCTTTGGCCTTGTGAGATCTAACCTGACCCTCTCCCCAGGACCCCCCATGCTGTAAGGGCGCCCAGGAAAGTGGGAAATGAAGCCCACCGGTCATCTTGACCTCAGGCTGCTCCCCAGTGCGCCCCACTGCATGTGTGTACACGCGTGGGGCAGACCAGCGAGAGAGCCGGCCCGGGCACGGGGTGCATGGAATCCGAGGGTCCGAGCGTGCTCTCCTGCTCTGATCTGAGCAGAGGACCCAGCCTTGGGGTCCTGATCCCGGGGCCAGGACTTTGAACTTGGCCCCCCAGCTGTCCCAGGCTCCGGGCCTCAGGTTCACACCCCGCAGCGAGAGGCTTGGCGTTCTGCCAGAGTCGCCCCAAAGCAGGAAAGCCTCCCTTCGTGCAGACAGTCTCTGCCCCATCCTCAGGACCCTCGGGGACCCCTGGCATCTCGGGAGCCGTGGCCCCTGTGTCCTCTCCCCCCGCCCCCAGTCCCTGAGCACCTGCCTCAGTCATCCTCCCGCAGTCCTCAGCATGGCTAGAGAGACAGAATCCTGCCCGAAACCTGCCAGCGGAGAGGACGTGTGTGGGGACCCCCGAAGGCTCAGAGGAACCTGGGCCCCATCACTCCCTCCCCAGAGGAGGCCGAGCAAGGGATGGGCGAGGGGAGCCAGGAGAGCCAGTCGAAGCCCTGGAGGAGACACAGCCCCTCCTCCACCCGGCAGGAAGGGGCCAGGAGGGTAAAGGGCCACTTTGCTCTGTCCTGCCCGCCCCCGGGATCCCTGTGCCACCTCGAGCACGCTCACCCACCGTGCTCACCCACCCCGTGTGTGCTGCCCTTGGGGAGGGTGAGACATTAGTACAGGATGGAGGAATCCGGTTCAGAGGTGTCACTCGGCGCCCGGGGCGGACTTGCCTGCCTTGTGCCTCTGGGTCCTCCTCTGTCTCGGAGACAAGGGGAGGGAGTGAGGAACAAGCCGGGCCGCGGGCACGCGTTCCTTCCGGAGGCGCTGGCCGAGGCCGCCTGGCCCCTTCACCGTTCACTGTTCACACAGGACGACTTGGCTATTTTTATGTTAAAAGTCTTTTCTTTCCCAAACCACCCGAGAATGCTAGAGCCATTCCTTCTGATAGAGTGTGTGTGTGTGTGTGTGTCTGTGTGTGTCTCTGTGTGTGTGTCTGTGTGAGTGAGTGTGTGTGTGTGTCTGTGTGTGTATGTGTATGTCTGTGTGAGTGTGTGTGTCTGTGTCTGTGTAAGTGAGTGTGTGTGTGTGTCTGTGTGTGTGAGTGTGTGAGTGTGTGTGTGTCTGTGTGTATGTGTATGTGTGTGTGTGAGTGTATATTGTGTGTGTGTGTGTGTCTGTGTGAGTGAGTGTGTGTGTGTCTGTGTGAGTGAGTGTGTGTGTGTCTGTGTGAGTGAGTGTGTGTGTGTCTGTGTGAGTGAGTGTTTGTGTCTCTGTGTATGTGTATGTCTGTGTGTATGAGTGAGTGTGTGTCCGTGTGTGACTGTGAGTGTGTGTGTGTGTGTGTATGAGTGTGTGTGTGTATGTGTGAGTGTATGAGTGTGTGAGTGTGTGTGAGTGTGTGTGTCTCTTGGTGAGTGTGTGTGAGTGTGTATCTGTGTATGTGAGTGTGTGTGTATGTGTCTGTGTGTGTGTCTGTGTATCTGTATGAGTGAGTGTGTTTGTGTGTGTGTGTGTGTGAGTGTGTGTGTGTGTGTGTGAGTGTGTATGTCTGTGTGTGTTTCTGTGTCTGTCTGTGTGTGTCTGTGTATGTGTCTGTCTGTGTGTGTCTGTGTATGTGTATGTCTGTGTGTGTCTCTGTGTATGTGTATGTCTGTGTGTGTCTGTGTATGTGTATGTCTGTGTGTGTCTCTCTGTGAGTGTGTGTCTTTTTCTCCTCTCAAACACATAAGAGCTTGCTAGCCAGGGCTGATTCTGGAGCTGTGTCGAGCATGTAAAATACCAGGTAAAGCTCACCCACAGCAATCCTGGGGAGTTGAGAGAAAAGAGGAAAAAGAAAAAAGAACCTTCGTTCCAAATTGTTTGGCAGAATTAAGAGGGGACTTCGGGAAGGTTCATGTTTGGTGGATAAGGAAATAATTTCTCCGGATTTCCCCAGACGCCTGTGAGAAACCAGCCCAACTCGCTATCATTGTACTAGATTTTGCTACATGGAAAAAAAAGAAAGAAACCCATTTACATCCACATTGCACTAACAGCCGGAACCGACTACAAATCCCCTCCATGCATATTGACTTAGCCAAGGGCTCTTGAGAAAAACCCGGCCAGAAAAAACGGAACCAGAGCAAACCTGGCTTCTTCTCTCCCCGACGCGTGGACCGGCTCCAAGAGCGTCTCCCGCTCAGAGAGCCTAAAACGGCTCCGCACGAGAGACGAAAATCCGTCAGGTCCGGGGCACTCGGCTTTCAGAAGGGAAAGGCTCAGTGGCAGGAAAAGAAAGGAAATATGCATGCACACACACAGATACACACACACACACACACACCCCTCTTTTCTGGAAGACTCCCCCGGAGCTCAGAATAAAGGCCCTGGCATTGCTTGGCCAGGCTGTGCAGACCTGATGCCTCCCTCTCTCTCTCTCTCTCTCTCTCTCTCTCTCTCTCTCTCTCTCTCCCTCTCCCCTTGGACCCTGGCGGTTAGGGCTGCAGGAACTCCCCGGGGCCTGGGAGCTAATTCACCTCTGGAACGGGGACCTCTGCTCCCTCTCCGCCCTCAGGTCCATTATTTCCCGAGCGACCCTGAGGCTCCTCCTGCTGGTGCAGGGGAAGGGAGTCCCCCGCAGTCACACCGCCTCTTCCTCCGCCCGCATCTTCCGTGGAACACGATTCCTCAGCGGCTCCTTTTCCCAATCCCACTGTACAGACGCGGACACGGAAACTCCGAGCTAAGCCGCTTGCCCAAGGTCACCGAACTGCGGGGTGGCACAGCACAATGCCACCCGATTCCTGACCGCTGCTTCTGTGCCCAAAGCCAGAGACTCAGGCCCCGCGCTGTGTAACTCCCAGGACCATCCTAAAGCCGTGGTCGGTAAACTGCGGCTCGCGAGCCACCTGCGGCTCCCTGGCCCCTGGAGTATGGCTCTTCCACAAAACACCACGGCCCGGGCGAGTCTGTGTTGAAGAAGGGGCGTCAGAAGACGTTTAAGTGTGAACAATGTGGCTCTCTGGAGAAATTGGAGTCGTCGTCCTGTTGGTATTTGGCTCTGTGGACTGACGAGTTTGCAGACCGCTGGCTTAAAGGCTGTGGGGCGTCGCGGGTAGAGGTGTCGGACAGATAAACACTCCGAGGCTCATTGAGGTTGGCCACTTGACCTAAGGTCCCCCAGGTTGGGAGAGGCCGCGTGGGGGGACTGCAGCGCACCCCTCCGTCCATGTCCCCATGTGCCCTCTGGCACACCCGCAGGGGGAGGTTTCTGGCCTCCCACCTCCTGCCATTAACCAGGCCCTGCCGCCTCCCTCCCACTTCCTGCCCTTTGTTCTGAGGCCAGAGGAGAGGCCATTGAACAAAGCCCCGCCCCCCTGCACCCCCCCCCCCCCCCAGCCATGTGTCCAAGGTTATAAATAGGGCCCTTCCAAGGGACCCCAGGGTCAAGTTCGCCAGGACAGACTTCGCAGGACATCAGCAGCCCCTCTGGACCAAGCTTTCCATGGTTAGTAGACTTTTCTCCCTCCCTCCCTCCCTCCCTCCTTCCTCCCTTCCCTTCCCCCTTCTTTCTTTCCTCTGATCTTCCTTCAAAAGCCCAGTGACGCCTCCCTCAGAGGCCGCAGCAGCTAGAAAACAAACACATTTCACAATACCCCCGAGTCCCAGGAAGGGGCCCAGTTCTGGGTGGACACGGAGAAAAGTGCCCATCAGGCCCCCAGGAGCCCGCTCAGTGCTAGCAGGCCCCCTCCCTCCTCCCTCCCCTCCCCCCTCCCTTCTCCCCTCTTCCTCCTCCCTCCTCCCTCCTCCCTCTCCCCTCTCCCTCCTCTCTCCTCCCCTCTCCCTCCTCCCTCCTCTCTCCTTCATCCTCCCTTTTCTCTCTCCCTCCTCCCTCCTCCCTCCTCCCTCCTCCCTCCTCTGAGAGCAAACCCAGCCTGCCAGCCCGCAGGGAGACCAGCCCAGGGGCCGCCTCCTATCGGGGGCCTTGGGGCAGAGGGCCTGTGGGAGCCGGTCAGAGCCAGAGCCAGAGGGAGAGCAGGGATCCGATGAGCTGTGGGGTCTGCGGCAAGGGTCTCCGGGCTCTGCGCACAAGCCTGCCCGTCCTCCCAGGTGGGAGACTGAGCTAAAAGACGGGGAGAGGGTGGGGGACACCCCGGGCCCCGCTGGGGGCTGGACAGGACCTGCTCACAGCAGCTGAGGGTGGGGAGCGCCCGCAGGAAGGAGGAAGAGGAAGAGGTTGGAACGCCCCTCAGGAGATCCTAGGTGACCTGCATTCTCTCAGTAACAAGGCGTCATCACGGGTTTTTCTGGGAGAGGGGAGAGATGGAGACCATAGGTGGGGGCGGTGGGGTGTCCCGTTTGGAGTGTTAGCTCCGTGGAAGAATTGGTGGCTTCTGTAAGGTCTGGGGCTGGGAAGATGGGGACTTCCCCCGTCCCGCCCGCTGGGGATGTCAGGTCTGGGGCTGGGAAGATAGGGACTCCCCCCGTCCCATCCCCTGAGTTAAACAATAGCGCCCCCCTCCACCCCCGGACATACCAGAGCTGTGCGGACATCCTGCTGGACAACAAACGACCACCCTGACTTTTCAAGGGGGCCAGGGTGGAGCTGTACGAATTTCTCGCTCATACATCACCTGCCACAAACTCCCTCGGAACGTGCCGACAGCCACATAACAGAAACCTGCCAGGCATAGGCGGGTGTGACTCCCCGTCCCGTGTTGTGGGACCGCGGGACCTCACCCGAGGGCGTTTAATAAACGCAAACTTTCGCTGGCGCCCTGCGTGTCTTGGTCAATTGTTGGCTTCGATCAAACTCATCAGATTCCCTCTTACTTCTCAGATTAAAACCTTTCATCTTCGTCTCTCCGGGGCTGTGGGACGGAGTATAGTTGGGGGCTCAGAAGCTGGACGTTGGAAACCTGTTGGCGATGCTCATCCTGGGCCCTGCGGGCACTGGGAGCCGGGGTGACCACAGGGAGCCCCGTCACCGGGTCCGCGCACCCCTCCCGTCAGGAACCTGGGGGTGGGGGTGGGCCGGACCGCCTGGAGCCCGTCCCCCTCGGTGGTGACGAGAAAACCTGGGCTGGCTGGCGTGGCCCTGGCTTTGCCGATTCCTAACTGCGTGGCCTTGGGCAAGTGCCATTATCTTTAGAGCCTCAGGCTCCACGTCCGGAAACAGGGGTGGGGACTGCCACCCCCGGGGCCTGCTGGGAAGGGGGAGTGAAATCCTGCACCCCAACTGCTGAGCAGGGCGCTGGCCTCGTTATCTGAGCTGTTCCCTGGTAGCTGTTGTTAATAATAATACCGCCCCCAGCCGAGCAGCCGGGCCTCAGCAGTGAGCACCTGTGAGGGCCCCGCGTGCTGACCGATTTCCGATGGGAAGGGCGCACCCCAGAGAGCAGTGTGCAGCCTGACAAACACCTGCTTCCTGACCAGGCTCTGCTCTGGTTCACGTCCAGCGCCCCCACTCCCGGGGGCCGGCTTCCTCCGCCGGGGCCCCAAGGCCAGAGGCACGGGCTCCCCTGCACCCTGCTTCCTTTCGCCCTTGGTGCCAGGCTTCCTGAGTGCCCGCGGCGGTCCTGAGCCTGGCACCCCAGCCCCCCCCTGGACTTTTCCACCAGCTCCTGACCCGCCCTTCCCCCTTCTGATCCCTGTCCCCTTGGCTGGCTGATTGGGCCAGGCCCTCTCAATCTTGATCTCATTCTCCAGCATCCTTGTGTCCTGGACAGGAACTGGGGTCTCTGAGGCCACCCCCTGCTCATTTCCCATCTCCCTCGGGGTCCCGGGAGGCCTGGTTCATTGCTTGCATTCCCAACCCCACACCGGGGGCTTCTTGGGGGGCAGGGGGGGCAAGTTCAGGAGGGAACTGCTGTCCCCATTGGGGCAGGGCATGGGCTGGCCCAGGGTGGGGAACGGCTGGGGACATGCGGATGTTACCCCCACCTGGCAGGAGAGCCCACCTGTCAGGCTCCCCTCTGCACTGTAACCTTGAGCGAGTTCCCTCATCTCTTCAAGCCTCCACGCACCTGCACAATGATGCAAATGATAACACACACACTCCACAGGCCCGCCGTGTGGATTAGCTGGAGTTTTGAGTACAAACAGAAACGGCGTCTGCTAATATCCTGTTTCCCCGAAAATAAGACAGTGTCTTATATTAATTTCTGCTCCCAAAGATGCGCTCGATCTTATTTTTTTTGGGGGGGGGTGCCTTATATTATGGCGAGTAGGTCTTATTTTCGGGGGATGTCTTACTTTCGGGGAAACAGGGTACCTGGTGCCAGGGCTGCTAGTTTTGCCTGATGATGATGAGCGATCGCACGTTGTCCTTCCATTCACTTCGTTCCCCATACAGCCTTGCTGCGTACTGAAGCAGCTACAGCTTCCATCGTACTGGCAAGTGGACGGACACACGGAAAGGCTGTCCCCACACTCCCACGGCCAGAACTGACCGGCCCCCCGGTCCGCAAGGCCCCGCCACGGCCACATAGCGGCCACGCAGCCCGGGAACGTGACTTGCCCGCAGGCCTCGGGGGAGAGCTGCCTGTAATTTAAAGCGTGAGCCGTTTTCCAGATGATCCATTTTCGCTCAGAGGGAGAAGGGGGGACTTATGGCGCAGCCTGGCGGGAGAGGGAGAGCTTTGTTGCCAGACCCTGCTCCATCCCCGGAACAGACGAGGTTGGAGAAGGAGCTCTCTTGTGAGAGGGACTGCGTTCTATTGCATGAGGGGCAGAGAAGGAATAACTACGGATGAGCAACAAGAGACAGGAGAGGGGACTGGTATTTTTGGGGGTTTTGTGTGTGTGTGTGTGTGTGTGTGTGTGTGTGTGTGTTTTATTGGTGTTTGTCCTAATCGGTGCACTAGCTGGGCAGTTTCTCTGCCTCCGAGTTTCCTGGTTGGAATCCGAGTTGGAGCACCGAGCCAGGGGCCACGCCCTGGAGCCCGCCAGCTGTGTGCCCCCTGAGCCCGCCTTTCTGGGCCTCGGTTTCCCCTTGGTGACCTGGGAGAGTCACGGGACCTTGCTGGCGCCCCCTGAACGTGGGGTTTCTGTCTGATTCGCTTTCCTTGGAGGGCTGGGTGTGGAAACACCTGTCATAGGTTTTGAAGAGTTTGGTTCTGACTGGAGGTCCTTGTGGAAGGGTCGGGAAATGGGAGGAAACACGAAACCGGGGACGTGGCAGGGCGTGGCAGGGCGTGGCAGGGCATGGGCCCTTGGGATAAAGCAGAGGGCGAGCAGAGTGTAAGTAGCTGACGAGGCTGCTCGGGAACCAGCAGGTGAGGTCGTGGGACAGGGATCTTCCCTGTGAGGGGAGCTGAGAGACTAAGGCTGGGAAGGGGGTGCAGTTGAGTACACCCTATCTGTAAGAGTCCCATGGTTGTAAGTTCGCCAGTTGGGGTGATGCCATACACACACACACACACACACACACACACACACACACTAGTGGCCCAGTGCATGAAATTCGTGCACTGGAGGAGTAGAGGGGGGTGTCCCTTAGCCTGGCCTGCATCCTCTCTAATATGGGACCCCTGTGGGACTGGGCCTAAATTGGCAGTCGGACAACCTCCTCGCAATCTGGGACCACTGGCTCCTAATTGCTCATCTGCCTGCCTGCTTGATCTCCCCTAACCACTTTGCCTGCTGGCCTGCTTGCCCCCAACTGCACCCCCTCCCCTGCCAACCTGATCACCCCCAACTGCCCTCCCCTCCTGGCCTGATCACCCATAACCGCCTCTGCCTCGGCCCCACCACCGTGGCTTTGTCCGGAAGGACATCTGGAATGTCTCATGGTCTAATTAGCATATCACCCTTTTATTACTATAGATATATATCTGACACCAATGCAAACAAAATATTATTTGTATTGATTTCAGAGAGGAAGGGAGAGGGAGAGAGAGAGGGAAACACCAATGAGGAGAGAGAATCACTGATTGGCTGCCTCCTGCACGCCCCACACGGGGGATCCAGCCAGCAACCCCGGCGTGTGCCCTGACCGTGCGTCGAACCATGACCCCTGGATCACAGGTGGATGCTCAGCCACTGAGCCACACCTGTGGTTGGAGCGCCAACTGTATCTCCAAAAGCCGGGAAGACGAATGGAGAATTGCTCCTGGGTTATGTTTTGCTCCAAGGTGAGTCGGAGGCGCTAACTGAAGGTCACCGGTGGCCCCGGTTCCAGGCTGTGGAGTGGGACCCCCGATGCTCCGTTGGGAGGGAGCGGGGCTCTGTGTGTAATGTAACTGGCAGGTTTCCCCCCTGAGGCCTTTTGTTGATATTGGTTCTCAGCAGTGATCAGTTACCGTCTTAGTATGATGCGGCGTCTGGGGTACTCCTCCGCAGGCTCCTGCTGGTGGGAAATCAGCCACATCCTGGTGATGCTCAGAGTTACCTGCTTCATTCATTCATTCATTCATTCATTCATTCATTCATTCATTCGTCACTCGTTTGTCATGGTCTCCCTCGCCCACATGGGGTTCGGGGTGGGGAAATCTGGTGTTAAGTAGAATACGGCTCCCCTCCGCCCGCCCGTAAGGCAATCAGTCTAGTAGGAGCGATAGCTGAGAGGACAGAGGTGATGTCTGACACCTGGTGAATTCTCGGTAAAGGAGAGAATGAAGGGCTAGACAGACGCCTGAGATAAGGAAACGGATAAAGGAAATTACACAGCCCCGGGGGGCCAGGTCCCTAACTGGGCTTGGAACCTGGAGGGCGGGTCTCACAGAAATCCTCCTGGATTCTTGAGTTGAGGGGAGCCCAGACCAGCAGGGCTGAGCCAGCCCCTTAGAGGGGAGCCTCAGGGCCTAAGGGCCAGCCCTGTGCTGAGGGGGCGGGGACCCAGGCCCAGCCTTGTGATCCTTTAAGGGAAGTTTTACTTCATTGGTTACGTTCAGTAGAGAGGTAGGCTCCCCTCTCAGGAGCTGACCCTTGCCAGGAAGAGCTGGGGTGGCCCCCCAAAGCCAAACTACCGCCAAAGAGCGGAACCTGCGACCTCTCCTTTGGGAAACGGTAACGGACCCCCTTTACCCCCAGTGGCAGGAGGCGTGCGGGGTGGTGGGCTGGGGTGAGGGGCACACTCCTGCCCCCCTGGGACAGATGCTCTACAGGAACTCGGGGGATTCCGGGAGCCTGCAGGGGCCGTGCCGGCCTGGTCTGAGAGGTCAGCAGAGCTGTGCCTGCAACGTGCCATGGATGCCGGAATCAGAGACGGAGCAGCAGGCACAGGGGCGGGGGGACGGGGTGAGATGGTGCGGGGAACAGGCCGGTGCGGGGAACAGGAGGTCCGGGGGACAGTTGATGAGGAGCCTCTGGCTGCTGCTCCGAGCTGGGGCTGGTGTGGGAGCAGGCAGCATTGGCAAGCTGGGCTAGTGAGCCCCCGTTTTAATTCTTCTTCCAAACAGCAGGGTCGGAAAAGAGACCCGTCCCCCCAGCTCTCCCTCCTGGACACGCAGCCCTATCTGCTCTGGCCCCGCCGCTGTGTGTCTCTTCCGTGTAAACACCCGCCCCCGCCAGCCAGCCCTAAATAGAATCTGTTTATAGGGAGCGCAAGTTGCCTTGAGACCAGTCTGGGCTCAGTCTGCCGCTCGGGCCTGTTGATTTTACTTCTAAAATAGCTCTGAGTCTCTCACTCCCCCGTTTGCCCGCAGCCCTGCCTGGGCTCCAGCCCTCATCAGCTCTTGACCATCGCCCACGCGGGCTGACTTATCTAACAGGCCAGCACCATACAGGTACCGTGGGGGTTGTATCGGCTAGCTTCCTCTGCGTAACAAACAGCCCCACACCTTGGTGCCTGAAAGGACACACATTTGAGTCTGTGGGGTGATGGGCACGTCTTCGTTTCCTTTAGACCGCCGTGCTGGGGTGCCTGGGGCCTCTGCCTGTGTAATTTCTCACCCTCCCGGGCCGGTTGGGATGGGGTGGGGGGGCTAGCTCAGGTGTGTGAATGTGGCAGAAGCGTGGTTCGTGCTCAGCAGCGAGACAGAGCATGTTCTCAGCATGAGCCCTTTGTAAGCCTTTGTTCCCGTCACATTCGTTATTGGCCCAGAGTCAACGGAAGGGGAAATATCCACTCCGCTGCAAAGGGGCGTGCGTCGGAGGTGTGGCGAGCACGCGGGGGCCTTCCCGCCGTCTCCCACCCCAATGGCTAAGATGAGGGCTCGGGCCCGGAGGAGCCATGGGGCGCCCCCTGGTGGCGGGTCCTGGACCGCTGACTTCAGCCTTTGTGGTCCCGGGCAGGTTGACGCGCCCGAGCCCTCCTGGCCGCAGCTGCCGGTTCGTCACCGGGCAGGACCAACGTGTCCCTGGCTGGCTTCCTCGGGGGTCGGATGGGAGAGCCGGGGGGCCGCACAGGTCTCAGCGTTTGGGCGGCAGCCAGAGCTCAGCCGGGAGTCCGTTCTCACCCCGGAGACCGGCTTCCGAAGCCGCTTCCCGCCTGGCCTCCGCGGGATCGGTGCTAACCCGGAGCTCACACTTTCCCGCATCTTTGTTTGTTTTTCTGACGTTTCAATATGTTAGTTTATTGAATCCAGAGAGGATGGGGGGGGGGGGGGAGAGAGAGAGAGAGAGAGAGAAGCATCAATGATGAGAGAGAATCACTGATCAGCTGCCTCCTGCACCCCCCCGCCCCCCCACTGGGGAACGAGCCCACAACCCCGGGCCTGTGCCCCGACCAGGAATCGGACCTCGAGCTCCCAGTTCGTAGATCAACGCTCAACCACTGGGCCACCCAGGCCGGGCTTCCACACCTTCCTTCATCCTCTCTCCTTGGAGACACTTTCCCAGGCTTTCCTTTCCCCAAACAGCACCTCCCCGCGGCTCTGATGGGGAAGCAGCCAGAATATTAACTCCCGGTCCAATTCTTCTTTGACCAAGTCGGTCTTTTTTCTTCAGTTCTCCCGCGTGGCACCCCCAGTCCCGGGACCCCGTGGCCCCCCGTCTGCTTGCCTGTTTTCTTCTTTTAATTCGTGTCAGAGAGAGAGGAAGGGAGAACCGTAGGTCGGCTGCCTCCTGCACGCCCCGCCCTGGGGAGCGAGCCCACAACCTGGGCCTGGGCCTGGGCCCTGAGCGGGCGTCGCAGCGTGACCCCCAGTTCCTGAGTTGATGCTCAACCCCTGAGCCACACCGGCCGCTCCTCGTCTGTTTCCTCCCCCTGGCGGAGTCCTCTGAGGGCCTCAGTTAGGATTCACTCCCCGTTATGCCTCTGGCCCTGGGTCTGTACGTGGGACAAAGCAGGTGTTTACTTAAGAACTGTCTGATGATGCCAAAACCGGTTTGGCTCAGCGGATAGAGCGTCGGCCTGCGGACTGAAAGGTCCCAGGTTCGATTCCGGTCAGGGACACGTACTTTGGTTGTGGGCACATCCCCAGTAGGAGGTGTGCAGGAGGCAGCTGATCGGTGTTTCTCTCTCATCGATGTTTCTCACTTTCTATCCCTCTCTCTTGCTCTCTGTAAAAAAATCAATTTTATATATATATGTAAAGAAATGTCTGATATCTCAAGTGCTGGGCATCGGGGAAGTGGGTGAATGCCTGCTTTCCTGGACGCACCTTCAGAAGGCGGTGGGTGAGGGGACATCCAAGCTCACTTGCACTTTCTCTTCTCTCCGTCCAGCGGGTCCCATCTTCAGACTCGGCTTTCTGACCCGGAAATGCCAGCAGGACTCATCGGCATCGCCAGGACTGGGGGTGGCCAGGACTATTCCATTGGAGGGCCCGAGATGGACAGCCCCTCCACCCACTGAGGTATGTGTCAACATGAGAGGCGGTCAGACCTGCAGAGAATCCTGTGAGTTGCTTTGAGCCAAACGGAGGACTCTTGCCCTGAAGCAAAACCTCCCCCAGATCGCGAGAAAGCTCACATCCCAGCAAGGAGTCGGGGGTGGGGGGTGGGGGGTCGGGGGGGAGGCTGAATGAGTGAATGAATGAGTGAGCGAACTGCCGGGGGTGGAGGAGGGCAGTGTTGCACCTGTTTTATACGTGACTGTCAAAGCGGAAGAGGAGAGGGGGTCACTCGGACTCCGCTGGTGATCGGTTGGGGAGGCGGGAGAAAGCAAAGCGGGGAGCCTCTGGGGTTGGGGAGAAAGAGAAGTGATGGACACAGGCGTCTTTCACTCGGGTGCAGGGAGCTAACAGCCGGCAGCGAGCGTGGGGGCAGGGACAGGGAGGCGATGTGCGGTGTCCGGAGAGCAGAGCCTGTGAGTGCGGGGTCTGGAAAAGGGGATTTCTTCGTCTTGGCAAAAGCGTGTTATCAGGTGTGCTCTCCTAGAGCAGTGGCCGGCAAACGGCCGTTTGCGAGCCACACGCGGCTCTTTGGCCCCTTGAGTGTACCTCAACCCGATGGAGGGCGTTTTTAGCCGAGGCCAGCTTGGGAGGACCCTGATGAAGTTAGTAACAAGGGTCCTCCCTATATAGTTTAGGTGTAAAAAACGTGGCTCTCGAAAGACTTTTCAATCGCTGCACCGTTGATAGCTGGCTCTCTTGACGCGTGAGTTTGCCGACCACTGCTCTGGGACATGCCTCCCCGCCATAAACCGCTTTCAGTGAGGAAGTTCGAATTCCAGACCGTCCTACGCGGTTCCTCGCAGCCTCGGAGTCTGGGAGGCTGCCACGCGGGCCTCCCCCGAGCTTGGCCGGTCTGTCAGGTCGGCTCTGCGGCCCCTTTTCCTGCCCGTAAAGGACTCAGGGATCTTCCCCGCAGGGGTGAGAGGTGTCATTTTTCTGGTTTCTTCCTCGGATCTCGCTGGTGGGGGCAGGGACCTGTCCCCCTTGCGGGGTGTCTTTGTGACATGGCCTGTTCTCGGGGGATAGTCCCTAAGGAGGGAGTCCCCTCTGCCTCAATGGGCGGCGGGGGGTGGGGGTGTGGGAGGGGGGAACGCAGGCCTCTCTTTGTCCTAAAGGGAAAGTGCGCGTTCGTGGAAACTGGTGAGCTGTGTCCCGCATGGGGACATCCTTCCGTGACAGGCGCCCGCTGCCCCGGAGGCCTGAGTGCCCCTCGGGTGTGTCCTGCAGGGGGAGTCAGCAAACGGCTGGGACGTGGACGCTTTTGTAAATAAAGTTTTATTGGCGCCCAGCTATGCTCATCGGTTCAGGCATGTCTGTGGCGCTGTCACACGGCAGTTGCCATGGAGACCGGGTGGACACAAAGCCTGGCATATTCAGTCTGGTCCCGACGGGAGGGGTGTGTGTGTGTGTGTGTGTGTGTGTGTGATCTATTCTATATGGTTATTGGTGAGGACACCTGTCTATCTCCCTCCCTCCCTCTCTATCTATAAAAATGGAATTACTTTATAAATCTCTTCGGCCAGCCAACCTGTGTGGTCTCTGTATGTGAGTCCATGTAGAAACCACGCCACTCGGGCCTTGGGATTCACTAGTTTTATATATGCAACAGGGAGGTAAGATGTGCGCTTAAGCCCTTTCTGGTCCCAGCCAGCTAGGCATGGCATGTGGGGGCTCCCCGAATGGCCGCAGGGTCCCACAGAGAGGCAAGGGGATAAGAAGGGAGGAGAGGGAGAGAATGCGCTAAAGATCGCCATCTGGCAGTCCCGGAAGGGTGTGGGATGGCGGGGATGAAAGGTGTCGGGATGGGATGGGGTTTAGTGAGCCCCGAACACAGTAACGATGGCCCCTCAGAACGGGGTGAGCACAGGCACTCTGTCCAGCGCGGGCCGTACCTGGGACACGTTTGTGTCCCCAGCCCCCAGCCCCCAGCCCCCAGCAGGGGAGATGCAGAACTCGTGCTAATGAATGCTGGCTTCGTGCATCAACGCAGATTTCCGAGCTCTTCTGTGTGCCAGGCACTGTTCTAGGCAGACAAAGAGCCAGAGCGTTCACATCCCAGCAAGGAGTCGGGGGTGGGGGGTGGGGGGGGAGGCTGAGGGACGAAGTAGATAAGAATGTCAGGGCCGGGCAGGCGGGGGTTGGGGCAGCTCAGGTGTGATGGTCCCGAGGGGGTCCTGGGACTCAGTCCAGTGCTGAAAAGAGATCAACAGTGAGGGGAGAGGGGTTGTGGGAGGGGAGGTTTGGGGGGAGGGTTGCTGCTCAAAGGACAGGCAGGATATCTGGCTTTTGGGGTGTCTGTGCCCCTATGCCTGGAGCCAGGCCTGCGGAGGCCTGTTTTGTCTCCGAACACCCTTGTGGGCTTGATTACTCTCCCTGACACTCGGGCGTGTCCTCCCCGGTGCCTGCTATCCGCCGGTCCTGAAGCAGACGGGGCATTCCGGGGAGATAAGAGGAGTCCTGACAGTTTAGATAGAGCGTGGGCCCGGGGAGCCGGTGGAATTTCTGCAGCCAATAACCTCTCTGAGAAGAGCCGCAGGGTCGGGAGCAGGGTTGTTTCCCTGGAAGAGAGGAGACGAGGAGACGGGGAGACGGGGAGACGGGAGATGGCAGTTCAGGCCGTTCTTGATTCTTTCCCATTCACTCACTCACTCATTCATTCATTCACTCACACACTCATTCACTCACTTATTCACTCACTCATTCACTCACTCACTCACTCACTCACTCATTCACTCACTCACTCCCTCTCTCATTCACTCACTCATTCACTCACTCACTCACTCATTCACTCGCTCACTCATTCGCTCACTCACTCACTCACTCATTCACTCACTCACTCACTCACTCACTCATTCACTCACTCACTCCCTCTCTCATTCACTCACTCATTCACTCACTCATTCACTCACTCACTCACTCATTCACTCGCTCACTCATTCGCTCACTCACTCACTCATTTACTCACTCATTTACTCACTCACTCATTCTCTCACTCATTCACTCACTCACTCCCTCTCTCATTCACTCATTCACTCACTCACTCACTCATTCCCTCACTCTCTCATTCACTCACTCAATCACTTACTCACTCATTCATTCATTCACTCACTCATTTACTCATTCACTCACTCACTCATTCACTCGCTCACTCATTCGCTCACTCAATCACTCATTCGCTCACTCATTCACTCACTCATTCACTCACTCACTCATTCACTCACTCATTTGCTCACTCATTCACTCACTCATTCACTCACTCACTCACTCATTCACTCACTCATTCACTCATTCATTCACTCACTCACCCACTCACTCAGCAAACACTCCCAGGTCCCAGGCACCAGGCCACGCACTGGAGGTGAAACAGGATAAGACAGAGCTGTGTCCTCAAGATGTTAGTCATTCAGTGGGCGAGGCAGACACATGAACGAAGCAGTTGTACGAAGATGCAGGGCTGGGCTCGGTGAGGGCTGTAACTAATGCCCACCTTGTTCTCTTGATAAAATGGGGCCTGTCCCACCCACCAGGGAGATGGACCCCCAGTTGTAGAGGATTCAAGAGAGTGGGCCCCGGAGGGCACGGCGGGCCTCCCGCCGCCTCTGCAGCTCCCGGGCTGGGCAGGGATTCGTGGCTGCGTGACTGGCTCCCTGTCGGTGAGAAAGGGCGATTCTAGCAGCCACCTGCCAAGGTTCCTCAGGATTGAATGAGACGATGACTCAGGGAGCCGGGCCCCGTGCCTGGCGCATAGTAAATGCTCACTACATATAGACGTGGCACCACTAGAGGTATTTATAGCTAAGCCACACTCTGGTGGGTCTGGGGTTGGCTGTGAGGGTGGGAATAGGGCGCCCCCAACTGCTAGATTGGGGAACGTGTCTGCCTACAGCAGCAGATTTCAACCTTGTATATCTCCTGGCACTCATAGTCTAATGACTAAAATTCTGCCACACACACACACCCCTAGTTAATTAACTAATTAATTTAAAAATTTCTAAAAAGGAATTTAAAAAATTCTGTCGCACGTAAAGACATATTCTATTTTTGCCAGTCCGACCAAAAAAAAAAAAAGTGTAGTTTGGGTTTTTTTGTACCGATGGCTACTGTTGTGTTGCTGTGGTCATTTCTTTACCTGACCATCTCAGGGAGAGTCTTGGAGCGCCCCCTAAGTGGGGGGTGAGGCGGGAAGTCGCTGGCCTGCAGGGACGGGTGACGTGACGGCTCTCTGGCAGCCAGACCCAGAGGCCTTGGCAGTGCTGGTGTCCCGGGCACAGGGGGGCTCCCAGGGGCTGGGAATTCCCCAGGTGCCTCTAGAAGCCACACTTAGAGACTGAGTCACCCTCGAGACGCTGGTTTCTCTCCGGCCGTGCCTGGCGGGTGGACGGCGGGCTTTCAGCAGGGACCTTTGTTCCCCAAGGGCGTCCAGCTGTGGCCGCCTCTCAGCTTCGTCACCTCTGGTGCCAGGCCAGAGTCCGAATTCCATAGCAGCAGGGACAAGGCTGGCCACGGCCCGGGCTCCGCCAAGACCCTTCCCCCGCACCTCCATCCCCTCCTGCGGATCCCAGAGTAACTCTAAGAGGACCGAGTGCCGTGTTTTCCCGCGTATAAGACGGCTGGGAGTATTAGACGACCCCCAGCTTTTTCAGTTAAAATATAGAGTTTGGGGTATACTCCACGTGTAAGACGACCCTTCTTCCAACGCACACCAAATAAAAATTAAAAAAAAAACATCAGATTTGATTTCCACCCCTGACTGTTGAGAAGATTTTCCTGGTTTAAAAGGTCGCCTTACGCGCCGGAAACTACGGGTAATTTTGTAAGCACAGACCCTGAAGACAGATAGCCCAAGGTCAAATCCCTCTCCGGCAAGCCGCCCCAGCTCTCTTGATCTGCAAAACGGACGCACTACCAGCCTCAAAAGATTAGCCTGTGAACATACGTGGGGACGCTCAGGGCCCGGGTAGACACCAGCAGCCCGACGGCGTGTGTTCCGTACGGCGTCCCGCGAGGAGCCGCGCCCACCGGGCCACTCACCGGGCTGCCGATGACTGGGCAGCCGCCCCCGGCAGTCCCCGGCCAGAGTCCGGGTGAGCCGGCCCAGCCCTTGTGGTTCTTACTGTGACTGTAGCTGCACCTCAGAAATAACCACCAGGGAACTTTGGGGGATACCCCCCCCAAACCAGGGTTTATTCCTCACACAGATCCTGGAGGGGTGCAGAGCACACTCTGGGTCACACAGTAGGGCGGGGGGGGAGGGAAGAGAGAGGGAGAGAGAGAGAGACTGGCACACTGGGCTGGGGTTCTGCCTTTTTAGGGGTGGAGGTGGGGTGCCCAGTTTCCCTTCCCTGGTGAATTTGAAACACGCGAGGGGCACTAGGGTGCGGGGTGGGCACAGCGGGTCACTCTGGTGGTCGCTTAGCCAAGGCCCTCTCTCTAAGGGGAGCTTCCTGGGTGGGCGGCCGGCTGGGGTCCCGGGTGCAGGGCAGCGTTTACTCCAGGAGGCGTCGTTACGTGGCTGCCTGGCACTCAGAGGCTCACACCCTCCCTGCCCATCCCTGGTGCTCAGCCCAGTGCCTGGCATTCACCTGGCAGATTCCCGCAGGACATGCTAAATCATGGGACAAGTGCAATTCCACGGAGCATGCTCAGTCCCACAGGATGTGTTCAATCCCACAGGACATGCACATGTTCCATCCCACAGGACATGTCAATTCCATACAAGATGCTCAATTCCACGGGACACACTCAATTCCACGGGACACGCTCAATTCCACGGGACACGCTCAATTCCACGGCACATGCTCAATTCCACGGGACACGCTCAATTCCATGGGACACGCTCAATTCCACGGGACACGCTTAATTGCACGGGGCAGGGCTGGGTCCCCTTGGCCATGGCAGCCAGCACTCCACCTGTCCTGGCAGCTGTGTGCTAGCTGCCCTGTCCTGTCAGGATGAGGACCCCCCCCCACACACACACACGAGGTTTGCCCCAGAAGCCTTTGCTGCTGGGCCCGCCCGGTGCTCCCTGGGGGCTCCGGGGCACCCCCATGTGCCCTCTGCCTGCACGATAACCCAGCACGGAACTTGCAGGCTCCTGTCCGTGGACGGCTGTCCTAGGCCCGGGGTGCCCCTTCCTGCTTCCTCGCCCAGCAAGTCCTGTGCTGCCCTCAGGAACTCGGCTCCTGGATGCCCGACCCGAGGCCCCCGCCCTCCGCGCTGGCCTGGCCCTGGGGGCAGCCTGCTCTCCTGGCACCACGGTGGCCCAGAGGCTGCCCGGAGCCGGCGGCGGACACTGTCGTAATTTCCGGTGTGGTCGTGGTCCCCCAGAGCTTCGGGCCGGCTCCGCACCCGGCACCGGGCACGGGGTGGGCGGCCAGGATGCGGGGGTGACTCAGTGAGCCTCTGAGCCTCGTGAGCTGGGCAGGGCCCTGCCTCTTCCCTGCCAGCGCCCCGTGCTGGGCTCGGGCTGGGTGGGCTCCCCGCGGGGGACGGGGGGGGGGCTGTGGTGTCCGAAGACCCGGAGCTGGGACAGCTGTCGTGTCTGTGATGGGGGGCCGTGTCCTCAGCTCAGTGCGGGCACTTGACACGACTCTTCGGGGCGGTCTATGTTTGCGTCCGGCCCCTCTGCACGTGTCGCTTGGAGGTCGGTGCTGGTGTTGGCACCGCCGTTGCCCTTACAGAGGAGGGGGGCGGGAGAGGCCAGAAGCCGTGCTGGGGGGCGGGTGACGGGGGCCCAGCGAAGACTTGGCAGCGCGGGGTGCAGACTCAGAGGCCGTGGCGCCGAGGCCGCGTGCTGAACCGCAGGCCACCCGTCCCCCGGCGTGGGGGCCCCGCCTGTGTGTGGCTGTTCCCACGTGATGTGGTGGTGGCACAGGCTGTGCCGGGGCGGGACTGGCCGCCTGCTTTCTGGGGAGTGCCGCATGGACCCCCCGGGCTGGGCCTCTGTGGTGTTTGAGGACTGAGCCCCCTCCCAGGAAGGGCTGCACTCACCGCCGTCCAGGAGGCCTGGCAGCTCCCCCCCCGCCCCCCCCCCCCCCCTCGAGGCCCTGCTGCTTGCTGGACCCTGGAGCAGGCCGGGGGGCAGCGGGCTGGGTGGGGGCAGGGTGGGGGCAGCAGGCTGGGTGGGGGCAAGGTGGGGGCAGCGGACTCGGTGGGGGCAGGGTGGGGGCAGCGGGCTGGGTGGGGGCGGGGTGAGGGCTGGGCGGGGAGCCATCTGTTCGGAATTAGACTGAACTTAGCCCGGCTGGCCTGAAACCAGCCCGTTGGCCAGAGAGCCGTTTGGAGACGGGCCCAGAGTCTAAGCATCGCCGACTGTCCCCTGAGAGTCCACCCTGGCCTGTCCCTCCAGCTCTCCTTCCCGCACCCCCCAGCAGGGCCGGGACAGAGCAGGGGCCTGTCCCTGGGAGGGAGGAGGAGGAGGGAGAGGGTGCATTGCGGTCACCTCCTGGACCAGAGCAGGATGTCCCCTCCAGGAGGGCAGAGGGGCCGCCAGCAGCCGTCACGGCCTTGCTCCTGTGCGGGCGGGAGCCAGGGCTTGCTGTGCTCCCCCCCCGCCCCCCCGGGGCCAGGACGAGGTCTGTCTCCCGTTCACGGATGAAACCGGGCGCCCAGGGGGGAACTAGCAGCGCCCCGCAGGCCCGGACGCTGCTGGGATTGGCACCGCGCTTCTTGGAGCCAGGGGCAGGCTGGTGGGCAGCTGCGGTGAGGGGCCAGATCCCCGGGGGCAGGGGGCGGTCACACAGAAGCCTCGCCCCTTTCCTGCTCTGTCCCTGAGCAGCTGTGTGGCCTCAGGCAGGTGAGCGACCTCCCTGAGCTGCTGAGCCTCTCAGGCAGGGGGGTGAGCCCCTGTGGGAGGTGGTGTCTCATGTATGTGACATCGGGACATGTCCCCTCGGGGGGGGGGGGGGCGGTGCTAAGGGACCGAGCCACAGGGGACCAAGTGGAAAGTCAAGGACGGCCTCTTTGGGCTCCTGGGTGAGAGGCTGCTGCTGGGGGGGGTGGGGGGGGGGGGGGGGGGGGGGCCCTGAAGCCTGGGGGCTGGGGAAGGTGTTTCTGAGCCCTTGTTCCTGGGAAGCTGCCTGTTTTCCTTTGTTTTGTTGTCCTCAGTTCTCTGTTGGTTCCCATCGTTCCTGCTGAGCCCCCGGAACTGGAAGCCCGGGTTCCGGGTCCGGCCCAGTGGAGGGAGGGTCAGCCCTCAGACCGAAGGGTCCGGCTCTGAGTCCGGTCAAGGGCGTGTGTCTCGGTCGCAGGCTCCATCCCAGCCCTGGTCAGGGAGCAAATGGGGGCAGCCAATGGGTGTGTCTCTCTCATCAGTGTCTGTCTCTCCCCCCCGATTCCACTCTCTCTGAGAATCAGTGGAAAATATCCTTAGGTGAGGATTAACCAAAAAGAAAGGAGAGAGGGAGGGAGGGAGGGAGGGAGGGAGGGGGGAAGGGAGGGAGGGAGGGAGAGAAAGGAAGGGGAAGGAAGGAAAGGAAGGAAGGAAGGAAGGAAGGAAGGAAGGAAGGAAGGAAGGAAGGGGGAGAGAGGGGAAGGAAGGAAAGGAGAGAGAGGGGAAGGAAGGGAGAGAGAGGGGAAGGAAGGAAGGAAGGAAGGAAGGAAGGAAGGGAGGGAGAGAGAGGGGAAGGAAGGAAGGAAGGAAGGAAGGAAGGAAGGGAGGGAGGGAGAGGGGAAGGAAGGAAGGAAGGGAGGAAGGGAGAGAGAGGGGAAGAAAGGAAGGGAGGGAGGGAGAGAGGGAGAGAGAGAGAGAAAAGAAAGGAAAGGAAAGGAAAGGAAGGAAGGAAGGAAGGAAGGAAGGAAGGAAGGAAGGAAGGAAGGAAAGTTTAAAGGCCCTGGGGGAAGGGGTGCCCCACATACATGCCCCCTCCCGGAAAGCACCTCTCTTAGCATTTGGGGGTTTCCTGCCGCTGCCTTTCAGTTCCTGGATTGCTAACACAGGAACTCCGGACTGGTGCTGCCTCTTTGGTTTCCCCCAGTTGACAGTACAGCAGGTGTCCCCTGTGTTCCTCTTCCTGAGCGTTACTGGCGAGCAGGCTTTAGGTCCCGGAGCAGATACCCACAAGCCCCAGAGGCACCCAGCCATCTCCCCGTGGCGGCCTGCGTGCTCGCCGGCGTTTGCTGCTCAAAATGCTGAGCCTCCCTGGCTGCTCGCCCCGTCTGCATGCGAGACCTCCCTGGAAGAGGCTCCTAGACGGGGGTGAGGGTTTAGTGCCCGTTGGGGTGCCCTTTGTCATAGCCCCGGGCTGCGGGGCAGGGCAGCCAGAGCCCAGCCCCTCTGCAGGGGGCTCCTGCTTCTGGCCAGACTCAACATGTTTTCTCTTCTGTTTAAATTCTTTTATTGAATGTATTGGGGTGGCACTGGTTCACAAAATTAGATGGATTTCCTTATTTTAAAAAAAATATTTTTATTGATTTCAAAGAGGAAGGGAGAGGGAGAGAGAGAAACATCAGTGATGCGTGAGAATCAGGGATCGGCTGGCTGCCTCCTGCACATCCCACATTGGGGATCGAGCCCACAACCCGGGCAGGGGTCCCGACTGGGAATTGAATCGTGACCTCCTGATTCATATGTTGATGCTCAACCACTGAGCCACACCAGCTGAGCAAATTATATGAATTTCAAGGGTACAGTTTCATAACGCATCACCTGTATATTGCATCCTGTGTTCACGACCCCACGTCAAGTCACACTTTATACCCCTTGACCTTCTCTCACTCCCTCCACCCCATCCCTCCCGTAGTCAGCACACCGTGGTCCTGTCTGCTTTCTCCCCCTCCTCCTCCTCCTCCTCCTCCTCCTCCTCCTCCTCCTCCTCCTCCTCCTCCTCCCTCTCCTTCTCCTTCTTCTCCTTTTTCTCCTTTTTCTCCTCCTCCTCTTCCTCCCCCTCCTCCCTCTCCTCCTTTCTCTTCCTCTTCCCTTTCCCCTTCCCCTTCTCCTCCTCCTCTTCCTCCTTCTTTTTCTTCTCCTCCTTCCCCTTCCCCTTCTCCTCCTCCTCTTCCTCCTTCTTTTTCCCCTTCCCCTTCTCCTTCCCCTTCCCCTTCCCCTTCCCCTTCCCCTTCCCCTTCCCCTTCCCCTTCCCCTTCCCCTTCCCCTTCTCCTCCTCCTCCACCTCCTCCTCCTCCTTTCTTAACGCCTTCATTTTTCCGTCACTGCCCAGCACACTCTCCCTCGGACAGCTGTCCGCCTGATCCCCGTGTCTGTGGATCTGTTTCTGTTTTATTTCCAACACCTCCCCTCCAGGCGTTTGAGGAAGCTCTGAGTGTCCTGATATCTGACCTCCATTTCGCTGGAAGCCGGGGCGACGAGCAGGACAGGGAGACAGAGGTATCCAGGCATGGGGGGCCACCCGGCCAGAGTGCACTGTGGAGCGTGTGCCAACGGTGGGCCTGGCCGGTGTGGCTCTCCAGTCCGCCTTCCCGCCCGGGGGCAGCGCTGAGCTGGCCTGTCGCAGGCCCGGGGACCCCTGTGCCGTTCTGCCGTGCCGAAGGGCGTCCAGCGACGCCTCATCCTGTGTGTGTATTCTTTCCTTTCCTTCTTCCATCTCTCTGATTGCTGGTGAGGCCCCAGACTCTGTGCGTCCCCCAGCCTCCACCTGGCCCCTCGCCCACCCAGGGCTCACTCTGGCTTGCCTTCCTCTGCCCCCCCCCCCCCCCCCCCCGGCTGCCCAGCTGGCTCAGGTCTCCTTTGCAAACCCAGCTGTGGAGTCACACCCCCAGGATCAGGGCCTGTTCCAGCACCTCTGGGCTACCCTCCCCTTTCCGAGCCTCGGAGCCTGCCCTGCCCATCAGGGGTGAAACGTGGGAGTCAGGCGAGGTCATTTCTGGGAAGAGCTGGGCGCGCAGGAGGGCTGAGCCGCGGCGGCCGTGTGAAGGCAGGGCCCCCTGCAGTCCTGCTCTGTCACCGAGTCTTTGCCTGGCCGGCGGCCACGGCCTGGGGGGACGCCGGGGTGACTGCAGGGTGGGGCTGCAGCCGCACTGCTTTCTATTTTCGGCTCCCGCGGCGCCGGGCAAACAGGGGGACCTTGAACGAAGGGATCGGGCCAGCCTCGCTGGAGGAGAGTCAGCTGTCAACCTGAAATCCTAGGGTCCGGAAGTGACCCGGGAAAGCGTTCTCCCGCCCGGGGCCTTTCTAAGGTTTCTAAACGGGGCTTTATTACAGGCGGCGGGTAATTATAGGAGCCTGGGTGCGGGGCGCGCGGCCTGCTGGGTGCACTTGGGGGCGATCAGCTTTCGCTGACCGGGGCATTGGGACCTGGCAGGGGCAGGCGTCTCCCCTCCGCTGGGCGGCGGGAGGCAGCCCTGGAGGCTCCGCCTCAAGCTGGTGGCCCTCTCCTCTCTACCCCCTGGGGGGCAGGGCAGCACCTAGTAGCACGCGAGGAGCGTGAGGAAAAGCATGCCAAGAGGGGACCGTTAGAGCACCCGGTCTAGCGGTCACACAGGGTCGTGCACTGGATCCAGAGGTCAGGGTGAGGCGATAGGGAGTGGTGGGGCCTGGGGCGCACTGGAAAAGTGACGAGGTTCTGACCAAAGGAAATGACTCTGCGCAGCCTCCGGGAATGGTCGCGATGGGGAATGCGAGGCCAGGGTTCCTGCACCTTCCCTTCCTTTAAGGAGCGAAGCCAGAGGCCAGATTTTTTTGTGTGTGTGTGTGTAAGATTATTCTGATTTTTAAAAGTTACAGCCGAGGCCAAAACCAGTTGGGCCGGACGTGAGAGCTTCGAGAAGAGAGGGACTTGGGCCTTGATCGCCGCTGCGGCACCAGCGTCCCCATCCGGGCCCGGCCGCTTCTGGGCCCCGGGAGCCTTTGCCGAAGGGCCGGTGGCT
Source organism: Antrozous pallidus (assembly GCA_027563665.1). NCBI lineage: Eukaryota > Metazoa > Chordata > Mammalia > Chiroptera > Vespertilionidae > Antrozous > Antrozous pallidus. The sequence continues at coordinate 3,438,646 of CM050510.1, forward strand.
TCTGGTTGCTCGTCCGAAACCCCCAGAGGCCGGCGGAGGAGCCTCTCTGTCCTCAGACACGTTCTCTGCGCACCTCCCGGCCCCCGTACGCAGCCTCCACCTGGCACAGGGTCCCCTGGAAGCTGAGCCCCCGCGGGGGTGAGCCCGTGCCCGGAGAGGGAGGGACCTCCGAATTAGCGCGCACCCCTCCCCTCCGACCCACCGAGAGCAGGAAGTGGTCAGAGACCTCTCACTAATGCAGAGCTGCAGGAACGGTGTTCCGCTTGAACCCGGCGCCTGGGTCCCCGGGCTCCCACGGGGCAGGTGCTGCTGCCTCCTCCCCAGGGAGGATGGGGCTGTCCCCTCACACAGTCCCAGCGTCGCCTCTGAGCTCTGTGTTCCTTCTGCTTTCCAGATGAAGACGCCGGGGCTCAGAGAGGCTCAGGAACCCCCCCGAGGTCACACAGCTGGTAAGTGGCGGAGCTGGGATTTGAACCCAGCTCTCTTCGGCTCCAGAGCCCATTGCCTTGCTTTGTCTGCCTGAAACCGTGTTGAAATGACCGTCTCTCCCCCTCCACCCCCCCCCCACCTAGGGGGCCCCGGATGTGGTGATTGTGGGGTCTCCCTGTGTGTCCCCCGCTCCGGTCGCAGTGGCTCTCGGTCGGCAGGAAGTCGGTGGTGTGCGGGGAACGGGGTGTTCCTCGGATCATTAGAAAGCCCTGGCCGACCCAGGGGCCCCTTTGGCTGCGTTTCGAAGTCACCTGGGACCGGACCCCGGGAGAACGGCGTCCTGCCCCCATGACGGGTGCGGACGGCAGCTACAGGCTGGCTCGGGGAGGGCCGTTCTTTGTGACTGAGAAAGAGGGGCCCCTCACTTCGTGGTAGGAAGGGGAGCAGGGCAGGCGGTGCAGGTGGAGTCCAGCATGGGGGCCCCCCCAATCCGGTTAGGCGCCCACGTGTCTTTGTCCCGGCCGCCTCACGGCCCCTCGCCCGCCACCGGGAGTGCCCAGTGCCCGTCTTGAAACCCACTCTTCTCTTCCGGAAGCTTCCTAGAAGCTGATTCTGAGAACTCTCTGCGAGGGAGCCGGCTTCCTTGGTTAATGGTTGGAAACGAACCCCCTGCTGGTCTCTGAGGTCCTCAGGGGCCCCCCCGGGGAAATGGTGGCTCGGAGTGGGCGTGGCGTGGCGTTCTGGGGCCACCAGCAGGGCCTGTGTGACAGGCCCTGGTTTCCAAACCGCCGTGGGGGTGAGGAAGGAGTCCCAGCTCCGCCTCCGAGGCTGCCCCCCCCCCCCCCCTGGGGTGTGAGATCTGGGTCCCGCAGCAGGTGAAACCCGCCGTCTTTTGGCAGCTGAGCCCCAGAAACATGGCAAGCGGGGGCCGGGTCTGCGCCTCGCTCCGCTGTGTGGGCCCCGCCGGCTCTGCCCCGGCCAGCCTCGGTTTGCCCGTCTGTGCCGTGGGCTTTGGCTGCCAGCCCTGTCCGGGGGAGGCGGCGAGCCTTTGGCGACGCTCACGCGGACCATGTACCCTGTTTCCCCGAAAGTAAGACATCCCCCGGAAATGAGACCTCCTCGCTGTGATAGAAGGCATCCCCCCGAAAATAAGATCTAGCACATCTTTGGGAGCAAAAGTTGATATAAGATACTGTCTTATTTCGAGGAAACAGGGTAGCAGATGAGGCAGAACCGTTGCAACGAGAGGTGGAGGCGGGTGGGTGACATTTGAAAAAAACAACCCCGTACACCCCAGTGTCCCGGTCAGGACCACCCCAGAGCCTCCCGCGCACCCGGGTTCAAGAACGAGCTGACAGGCCCTTTCACCGTCCCAGGGACGGCTCTGCGGGCTCCAGGCTGCCTGGGAACCAGGCTGGGAGGCGCCCTCCCCCTTCCCCCTCCGCATTGGGGCCCCACATCCTGCCCAGTCCCGGGGGAGCCAGCGGCGGGGTGCACACAGGCTCGCTACCTTCCCTTCCGGGTGGCCGCGCAGTTGCACCGTGTGGTTGGAGTATTTTCAGTTTGTTGTTTTTGCAAAAGCCAGAGGAAGTGAGTAACAGGCAGTTCCCCGAGGACAGGACGGGAGGAGCTCAGCCTCCCCGGGGCAAGCAGGGTTCAGGCCGGGGAGCCCCCTCCGAACACAGGCTCTGAGGGCAGAGCGGGTGGGCCCTGGCAGGGCCGGTTTGAGATTGGTATTGGGATCGTCCCAATTCCCACATGAGGAGCGGGGACCCGGCTCGGACCGAGGACCCACCTTTCACTGAGCACAGCCCCGCGCTGGGAGCACCTGTCACTCCACCTCCTGTCACTCCACCTCCTGTCACTCCACCTCCTGTCACTCCACCTTCAGTCCACGTGGATGGAGTGGGCAGCGTGGGCTCACAGTTGTTCGTGTGGGAAACAGTGGAATAGTAATAATAATCCTATCTAACAAGAGAATAATACGCAGATTGCCCATCACGCCAACACACAAGAGGGCTGTCCCCGTGTGGTCAAAGATCTTGCCCCCATGTGGACACAAGATGGCCACCACAAGATGGCCAGCAGGGGAAGGCTGTTGGGAGGTTCCAGGCCTGCAAGGGAGGGCAGTTGGGGGCGATCAAGTCTGCAGGGGAGGGCAGTTAGGGGTGACGAGGCCAGCAGAGGAGGAAAGTTGGGGGCAAACAGGCTGACAGAGAAGCAGTTAGACATCAATCAGGCTGGCAGGAGAGTGGTTAGGGGGTGATCAGGCTGGCATGCAGAAACAGTTAGGGGCAATCAGGGAGGCAGGCAGGCGAGCATTTTGGAGCCAGCATTCCTGGATTGTGAGAAGGAGGTCTGACTGCTCATTTAGGCCCGATCCTACTGGTATTGGGCCTAAACAGGCAGTCGGACATCCCTCAAGGGGTCCCAGATTGGAGAGGGTGCAGGCTGGGCTGAGGGACACCCCCCACCCGCCCGCCCCTGCCCCCCTGTGAATTAATTTTGTGCACTAGGCCTCTAGTAATAATAATAATGATGGTGCAAGAATAACTCTGCTTTGCATGCTCACAGCTATAAACCTACTGCTCCCGCCACCTGTGTTGGTGTCTGTGCCTGTCTGCCCCAGGCTGGGTGTGCAGGGGAGGGGAGGTCCGGGGGTCTGCTTTGGGAGTTAGGTTCTAGTCTTGGGGCCACCGGAGACTCCTTTGCCACCTTGGGCAGGTCACATCTGCTCCCTGAGCCTCGGTTTTCCCAAGGGGCAAAGGAGGCAGGAGAGTGTGGCCTCCCTAAGTTCCTCTGTGTCACTGAGGTGCCCCGGCCCTGTGCCTCCCAGCGGCCCTGCCGTCCTCCCCTCTCCCCGATCTGGGACCTCTCTCTCCTGGGGCCCAGCGGGCGACCGTAAGTCCTCCATTGACCGAGCCTCACTCCGCTGGGAAAGTCACGGCCGAGAGCAGGCCTGCCTGGCTCTTGGCCGGCGATGGCCTGGAAGTTCCCATGAGGACGCTCCGGGGGCTCCTTCCCTGCGGACCGGAGCTGCCTGCCTGCTTCCCCCCTCCCCAAGGCGAGCCCCTCTTCCGTTAGCACCCCTGGGTTGCCCACCTGTCCGTGTGCCCAGGAAGCAGCCCCGGGAGGGGCTGGGCCGGGCCGAGGGCACAGTGCCAGGAATGCCGGACTGAATAAGACACAGTCTGTCCCCTCCACAGTCCGGCTCACCCCGGCCGCGTGCTCCACTCGGCCGAATTCCAGAGAGTTCTGGCTGCGCTCACTCTCCAGCCATAAAAATGCAAACGTCAGGACACGCTTGCCTCTCTCTGTTTTCCGTCTTCCCCAGTGCCTGCTCCAGAGTCACTGGGTTAACACTAGTGGCCCTGTGCATGAAATTCATGCAGGGGGGGGGGGTGTCCCTCAGCACCTTGTATTTTATACTTGCACCTTCTCCAATCTGGGACTCCTCCGGGGATGTCCCACTGCCGGTTCAAGCCCGATCCCACAGGATTAGGCTTAAACGGGCAGTGGGACATCCCTCTAGCAATCCGGGATGGGGGCCTCCTAACCACTCACCTTCCTGCCTGCCTGATAACCCTAACCACTCTGCCTGCCAGCCTGCTCACCCCAACTCAGCCCCCGCCCCCCCCCCACGGCCTTCTAGCCCCCAACTGCTCCCCTTTGCCGGCCTGATCATCCCCAACTGCCCTCCCCACCAGCCTGCTTGCCCACAACTTTTTCCGCCCCGCACCCTCCCGCCGGCCTGATCGTCCCCAACTGCCCTCCCCTCCAGGCCCGATCGCCCCTAACTGCTTCTGCCCTGGCCCTGCCACCAAGGCTTTGTCCAGAAGGACATCTGGAAGGTCTCCTGGTCTAATTAGCATATTACCCTTTTATTAGTATAGATGTTTACTAACCAAAGCTGATGTCTCTGTTAAAAATCAAATCAAATTTCCTTCTGGCCCAGGTCATGGAACACATCGGAGTGTCCTATGAATTCTGGGAAGCGGGAGGGGGACCAGGGGAGCTCCTGGGGAAGCGAGGGTCACCAGGTGGGACAGAAAGGTCACCCCATCGGCGAGGACCTGGTATTGATAGGAACTTCCTTCCACACGGGACACGGGACAGAATCCCGTCCGGGATTGACTTTTTTCTCACTTGGTCAGTGTCTCTCGGCGTTGGCAGAAGACACGAGACTCCTGGGTCAGAGCCCGGGGACTTGATCACTCAGGGGGCAGCCGGCAGCGTCAGCTTCAGGTTTGTGTCGGCTCCCTCTTCGCCCCAGCGTCCTCGGGGACCAGCCACAGGGGCCCAGCCAGATGCCGGCACATGCGACGGGTTGCAACATAGACCAGGGACGCTGAGCTGGGGGAGTCCTCCGTGTGTCGGGAATCGAAAGCAAGCCATTTCCTCCTGTTTCGTGACTTCCTGCTGCCCACGTAACCCTGAACACGATCCCGGTGAAGGGCAGTCAGGGCCTCGTTCTCTCAGCCGAGAGCGCGAAGGGATGGGAGACCCTCGGAGGGGCGGCGCTGAAGTCTGGCTCGGAGTCCCAGGTCTGACAGTGTTGTGGAGCGGATGCGCGTGAACGAGCGCTGGAGCCCAGGCCAAATTGAAATTTAGGGAGCCTTTATCAGCCGGCCTAGTGACTGCTCTGCCATCCTGATGCAGGGAGTCCAGAGAGCAGCCCCGACCCATTGTGCAGGACCGCCTTTAAGCACATTCACCACATCCTGTTTTTGCAGAGCAAGCAACCCCAGATAGAACAGTTTTTCCCAAGCAACGTCAGTGTCATGCCATTGAGAACCATGTTACTCACAGGGTCATCCTGTTCTTCAGAAAGCTGACAGTGTTCTATGAAAGAAGGCCTACGTGCTGGGAAGGGGCCGTGAGACCGTATCTCAAGGCCTGGCCTGGTGTCAGCACTGACTGCTCTGTCCGGGGCAGAGTCCACAGCCTCAGGAGTGCTCAGAAATTCCCCCTCTCTGAAACACCTCCTGGCTGTGGGAGGAGGCAGCTTACGACGTCTGAACTTCCTTTAGCCCCCGTTTCTCATCCGTCCGATGGGGACGGGACCTGCCTCTCAGGTGACTGATTATTAGAGAATGTGGAAGTTCACTCACCGGGAGCCCGGCGGAGAGCAGCGGGCAGTCTCTGAGCTCAGGGAGCCGCGTTGCCCGGAGAATCTTTTCGGCTGCGCATGGATGCAGGCGGGAACACTAACAGGAAATACCGGGAGGGGCCGCGCATTGTGAATCCGGAACGAAGGGTCCCGCGGAAGTCTCTCCGAGGCGTGGACTGCGACCTGGCATCCTGAATTAAGGAAAGAAGGTCGCGTTATCGGGGCGCAAAGCATTCTGGGCGAAGCCGAAAGCCTGTGCCAAGGCCCCCTGGTTGTCAGGCGTGAGGCTTGAGCAGAGAAAGCCAAGAAAAAGCGTAGAAAACGGAGTCAGACAGTGGGCAGGACCAGGTCTTGCAGGCCCCTGCAGGGCTGGGGCTCCTGGAGCCTGGCTCCTTGCAAAATGTATGACTTTGGGCCTCCATGTGCCCATCTGTGAAATGGGCCTGTTAGTCGGTTCAGTGAGTGCACAGGACGGACGCCTTAGACACGCTCCGAGAGCGTCCCCCGGGGCTCAGCATGAAGTGAATTTAAATCCACAAATCTTCTTATGTGTGGCCCGAGGGCGCTTAACTCCATGACCGGCCCCCACCCACGGCGGCTGCTCTGAGGGCACCTTTCTTTTCTTAAGGGTGCCGGGTGCCCCGTCACCAGCGCTGCCGCCTGGACTCTGGGGAGCTGCCGGTTCACTCCCTTCTCCGCTCCCTCCCGTCGCTGTCAGAGCCCCAGCTCCACGGCCGTCCCCACTGCGCCTTCTCTCCCATCAGGTGCCACCTGCTTGCCCCCCTTGTATCTCCAGGGCCCTTGGTGATCCCTGGGGAGCAGGGAGCAACCCCTGAGAACTGCCCCAACCCCTCCCGGGCGCCCTCCCCCGGAGCGGGCTTCTCTCTGATGCCATTTTCCGGAGGCTCCTGTGTGGCTGCGGCTGTGGCTGGTCCCCCGCCACGCCGGGAGGAGGGAGGCAGAGCCCGTCTGTCTGTCCGTCCGTCCCTCCGTCCAGGTCTGAGCTGCAGGATCACAGAGACCGGCTCGGGGGTGACTCAGCGGGGCTCGGGGTGACTCAGCGGGTGGGGCTCAGCTGGGCCGCACGCAAACCCCGTGCTGGGCTCAGGCCCCGACTGCACATGGGTGTGGTCTCGTCCTTCTCCGACCCTCAGCGGCCAGGCCCCGGGCAGGGACACGCCCCAGGGATACCCCTCGCTGGCCCCCGCCCGGGGGTTCCAGCTCCTTGGCAGGTGTCTGGCTGCTGGGGGCTCTGAGGGAGTAAAACTCGGCCCCAGAGGGCGGCGATTGTCCGGGGGCGGGTGGGGTGACCAGAACAATGGCTGGCAGAGAGAAAGCCTCTGTGAGCGGCCTGTCCTTCCTGGGAGCAGACACTTAGATTAACTCGCTCTGCGGGAAGCCTCCAGCGATGGCTTTTACCCTCCATTGTCCGGATGAGGTCACCCCCAAGGGCTCCTGCCTTTCAGTTCCCTGCAGGCCCCCCCCTAGGATCCCCCCCACCCCAGCGCTGCCTCCTCTGCTTTCCGGGGCCCACGCTCTCCCAGTTCCCGCTCAGCCCACGTGCCTTCCTGCTCCTTCCTGGTTGGGGGGGCAGGGGAGACACACACCGCCGCTCCTCCTCTCTTGGAGTTTGGGGGTTCTCTCAGCGCTGGCACCTCTCCCCTCTCGCTGTGCGTCCTTGGAAAAGAAAGTCTCTCCCCCTTTCTGAGCTCAGCCTCCTCCTCTGTCAATCAAGGGGGCAGAAAGGGAGAGGCGGGGTGTTCCTTGGCGCTCCCAGCAGGAAGACGGAAACCATTAGGGGTTCAGTAAGGAAACCCCATATTCAGGGCACTCCCCACGTGCCAGGCGCCTGGGCGCCTCCCTCCCCTGCGGGGATTTGGGTCGGAAGTAGGTCCTTCTTGGCTCGGCGCTGCGAGGTCGTGCCACGGCTACGCGTTGACGGACGCAGAAGCCGAGGCCAGGTCTCGGGGGGTCTCACGAGGGGGGGTGTCAAACGCAGCAGATGAAGGCCAAGGTCAGGATGTCACGTCAGCCGACACCCGGGATGGGAGAACCAGGCCCCGCGGGAAGACGGGGAGCGGCTTGGCGTGCTGCACCTCGTTTCTCTGTGAAGGCACCTGCCGGGGCGGGAGGCGCTTGGCTCCAGAGCCCGAGAACCCGGCCAACAGCAGCCGCCTCGAGGCTGGGAGACCAGACGGAGCTGCTGGCCCCATCCCAGGCGGCAGGGGAGACACGGAATCGGAGGTGACGGCGGGCAAGGAGGAGGCGCCTCGGGTGGCACCCCAGCTGTGCTCCCGGGAGAGCTGTGCCCGATCAGTGAGCGCAAACCAGAAATGCCCGGTCATCCCCATGAACTGAGGTGCGGCCCCCACCATCTGACCATCAAGGGGCCCCAGGCCACATGCCCCTGCTCCCCCTGCCCCCCCAGGCGGAAACAGTCCCCCCTCCCCTCCAGGATAAGCGCGACCGCAGCCAGAGCCTCTGCGTGTTGGCGGCACAGTGTCCACGTGTCCCACGCGTGTCCCACACGTGTCCCACGCCACGGCAGAGCCCCGTGGCCAAGAGAGGAAACGGGCGGCAGAAACAGACCCCCCCTCGTCGTCTCAACGCCGCGGGCACAGACGCAGCCTTGAACGTGCCCGTGGGAGGTAATGGCAGGAAGAGGGGTGACAAGATGGGGAACTCCACCGGGAAACGACCCCGTAGACAAGAAGGGCTCCGAAGGCAATGCTAGAACCGGAAAATAGCAGGAACTGACACGGATGGAATACAGCTGTGGTCGGCAACCTTCGGCTCGCGAGCCACCGGCGGCTCTTTGGCCCCTGGAGGGTGGCTCTTCCACAAAATACCACGGCCGGGGCGAGACTGTATGGAAGAAGGGGCGTTAGAAGTCTATGTTTAAAAAATGCGGCGCTCCGAAGAAATGTCAACCGTCGTCCTGTGGATACTTGGCTCTGGTGACCGGTGAGTTTGCCGAGCGCGCCGGACACAGCAGAGGAGAGGATGCACGCGGCGGGACCCGCCTCGAGAGGCTGGGAGGACAGCAGGTTTCGGACCCCCAAAGAAAGGTCAAGGAAGCAGGTCCCAGCGAGAGCAGGTACTGGTGGAGGGAACAGAGGGAGCCCCGGGAGGCGGCGGAGGCTCGGGTCCGAGGGTGGTCTTGCACGAGCCGCTCGCCGTCTCTGGTCTCCCTGTGCCGGGTCAGGGAAAGGGGCGTGAGCACCGTGTGGCCAGCGGCTGGGAGGAGGACGGGCGGCGGCGGGGACTGCGTATTGGAAGTGCTGACGTCGGCGCCCACGCAGTGTTTGCTCAGTCCTGTCACCGGCCCGTAGCGCTGGGGGCATCCCCCGGAGCCGGGAGGGCGACCCGCCTCGCGATGGCTGCCGCCCAGGCCAGCAGGCGTCTGCTCCACATTCGGAAACCCACACTGTCCACGCCCCCGGTTTTCTAAGTATTTGAAACAATTCTTTAAATACATACATATATAGTGTATGTATGTATATATGTGTATATGTATGTATATGTGTGTGTGTATGTATATACACACACATATATATACATACATATATTAAAAGCATAATATGCTAATTAGAATGGACAGTTGGACGACCTTCCAGATGTCCTTCCGGAGGACCTTCCAAACAAAGCCAGGGCTGCGCGGGCAGAGGCAAGCCATTACGGTTGTGAGGGTCGAGCCCCTTGCATGAATTTTGTGCACCAAGCCTCATCTAATATATATGTTAGAGGCCCGGTGCACTATATATATACGTTTATATATATATATATAATATATATATATATATATATATATATGTATATACACACACACACACATACACATGTGTATATATATACATATATATACATACATACATACACACACACACCCACACACACACACATATTAGAGGCCTGGTGCATGAATTTGTGCATGGGTGGGGTCCGGCCAGCCTGGCCAGGAGGCGGGGGGACATGGGCAGTTGGCTGGCCTGCCTGCTGGTCAAACTCCCAGTCAAGGGGACAATTTGCATATTAGCCTTTTATTCTATAGGCTATATCATCATCTGGCCACTCAGCGTGTATATAGTTACTGGTTTCAGAAAGAGGACGGGGGAGGGAGGGAGACGTAGAAACAGCAGTGATGAGAGGGAATCGGATCCGCCGCCTCCTGCACGCCTCCCCCTGGGGATGGAGCCCGAACGGGGCCTGTGCCCCGACCGGGACTCAGACCGCGACCTGCTGGTTCAGGGTGGACGCGCAGCCGTGAGCCCCGCCGGCCACACGGAAGCAGTTCTCTTGGGGGCAGGTCATTGCCGCTCTCTGTCACCGTTGATCGCAGACAGGGAGCGCCCCCCGCTTTGTTTGCTGAGGCCTGGCTCCCTTGGCCCGGGGAGTCTTGGCCCAGGTTCCATGCCAGGGAGCCAGGGCTGGTGCTCCCGGGTGGCTGGCCGCCCCACTCCATAGAGAACAGGGAAGTCACGCTCGCTGCCTCCTTTCTTCCCTGGGGCCCGGGGCGGTGCAGGGGCGTTCCCTCTTTTCCACCGTCGCCCTGCCTGGGGCGTTGGAAGGCGCTCATTGTTACCAGCCCAGGTGCCCCTGTTGGGGGGTGCGAGCCCGTGGGCACCCCGGCCTTGGAGATGGAGCCGCTGGGTCGTGCAGGATGGAGCGAGGAGGGTGTCCCCGTGCCCCTCCAATCCCCCTCCCCCTGCTCCGCAGCTCAGCCTCACCCTCCGTCTCCTTCCACCCCAGTGTCTGCTGTGAGCATCCGTACCGCACAGGCAGCCAGGAGGAGGCGGGGGACCCTGGTGTTGGGACACAGGGAGACCCTGTCACTCACTGCTCAGCTCAGACCCTGCAGCGGGCTCCTTCCCTCAGAGAAAGCCTGGTCTCCAAATGGCTTCCCTCCCCCCAAATACACACCTGCTCCCCCGCCCCCCACTGACCAGCCCCACCAGCCCCCTTCCTCCCAAAGGCCTCCCAGATGCCCAGGGAGCTCCTACCTTAGCATCATTCATGCCGGATCGCAGCCTCCTGGCCCAGCACACACGCTGTGAGCGGCTGCTTGATTGACAGCCCCGGGAAGTGAGCCGGATCTCCCTTCTCAGCCCCTTTTCTAGCCCAGAGAGGTTAGGTCGCTTCTTCACAGCCACACAGCACACTGGTGATGCAGCCTGGTGCGAACAGGCATCCTCGGGTGTCGTCCACGCTTTCTCGCTCGGATCTGTGAATTGCCAGCCCTCGCCTCTCCCTCATTCACGCCTGCCTTCCTCGATGCCATGGGGGAGGAGGGGGGGAGTGCGGGGGACAGGGCCACGGAGAGCCAGGCTGAGTTTCTGTCCTCCTGGCTCGAGGAAGGAGGCGGATGTGGAAACAGAGCAGCCGAAGGGAGCGGGGACTGCGGATGCCCGGAGGGGGCAGGCCTCCCCCGGGAGTTGGCACCAGCTCAGGCCGGGGAATGAGCGAGCCCCGAGCAGCGGGGGTGGGGGACGGCTGTTCTGGCCAGCGGGCACAGCATGGCCAGGGGCCCAGAGGCAGGAGCAAGTGTGATCTGAGGCGCAGTTGTGTTGCTTCAAGTTGCAAGCAATCTGCTTTACACAATAAAGGGGATTTATGGTCTCATGTGGCTGAAAGGTCAGAGCGAAGGAGGGGGGCTGCAGGGGTGGCTCCGTCAAGGATTGGATGCCTCCTGCGGGCCCTGCCCAGCCGTCCCCCCTGCGAGGAACCTGCACAATGACCAGCATGACCTTGGCTTCCTCGTCTCGGCCTCAGACAGACCAGAGCAAAAGCAAGTGCCTTCCCTTCCTGCAAAACTCCGGGGTTTCCCTCTGATTGGAATTAGCGCTTTCTTATCCCGGGACCAACTCCTATGGTAAGAGGGGGGCGCCCCCTGCTGGCCAGGAGAAAGCAGAGCGCAATGTTAATCTGGCTTAAGTGGACATACAAGCTTTTTTTTTTTTTTTTTAGCGTGTCTTTATTGATTTCAGAGAGGAAGGCAGAGGGAGAGGGGAATAGAAGCACGAACGATGAGAGAGAATCATTGATGGGCTGCCTCTTGCACGCCCCCCACTGCAGACTGAACCTGCACAACCTGGGACCCTTCGGTCCCCAGGCTGATGCTCTATCCGCCAAGCCAAACCAGCCAAGGTGTCACGACACGGTCGTAGAATGTCATCCTGTCTCGCTTCCTCCTTCTCTGTGCAGATGCCAGCCAGCCCCCGGTGCCTTCGCCCAGCCCACGGCCTCCGGCCACGTCTCCCGTGGCCGCGTGGTCAGACTGAGCTCTGACGGGCCGTCGGCACACGCAGCCTTCCCGGACGGACGCCGGCGACTGAGAGGCTCCCGGCCCCACCCCGCGACCCTGCCTCCCGGGCCCTCCCCCGGCGGGACCCCCCACTGTCACAGAGCCGCCGCCCCTCCACCCCTGCGGACGGGAACGGCGATCACGGGTCCGACGTGGGATCCTCGGTCCGTGGAGAGACAGCGCCGGCCAGGGACAGAGTTGCTGCAAGAGGAGGCTTCCCGCCCCCCCTGAATGACGACCCCCGTGGCCTTTGAGTGTCGCAGGGTGATGTCCGCTGCCCGAGGGTGACTGTCGCCAGGCGGAAGTGAAGCTGACCACAGCGAGCCTGGAGGGTCCCCCGTCCGTCCCCCTGGCCCTCGGCGCCTCCCCTTGCGCGTGCACCTCCCTCCCCGAGATTTCCCTCCCGAGCCCCTCCTGCGTGGGGGGGCCTCGAGGGGCGAGCAGCCATGGTGACCCTGCGGAGAAGGACCCTCAAAGTGCTCACCCTCCTCGTCCTCTTCGTCTTCCTCACCTCCTTCCTCCTGAGCTACTCGCACACCGGGGCCACCAGCGCCTGGCTCCCCAAGCAGCTGGTGCTGGAGCTGTCGGAGAGCTTCCGGAGGCTGGTGGCCTTCCCGCGCCGGCCCTGCTCCTGCGCCCGCTGCGTCGGCCAGCGGAGGGTCTCGTCCTGGTTCGACGAGAGGTTCAACTGGTCCATGCAGCCGCTGCTGACCGCGCGCAACGCCATCTTGGACGAGGACACCTATGCGTGGTGGCTGGTGAGTGCGCCGGCCGAGGGAGGGGGCCCCCGGCACCTCAGGACACGCCTGAGGCCCTGCCGGGTGCTTTGCAGGAATTGCAGTGTCTGCCATTTGTTCGTTCGTTCATTCATTCATTCATTCATTCATTCATGCCAAAAGGGCTGCCCTTGCCGGCGTGGCTCAGTGGATAGAGCGTCGGCATGTGGACTGAAGGGGGTCCTGGGTTTTTCATTTGTTTGTTTTAATATATTTTTATTGATTTTTTTTTTTTTTTTACAGAGAGGAAGGGAGAGGGATAGAAAGTCAGAAACATCGATGAGAGAGAAACATCGATGAGAGAGAAACATCGATCCGCTGCCTCCTGCACACCCCCTATTGGGGATGTGCCCGCAGCCAAGGTACACGCCCTTGACCAGAATCGAACCTGGGACTCTCCAGTCTGCAGGCCAACGCTCTATCCACTGAGCCACACCGGTTTCAGCAGGTCCAAGGTTCGATTCCGGGTCAAGGGCACGTAGCTGGGTTGCAGGCTGGATCCCCGGTCTTGGTAGACAGGCCACCACCAATCAATGTGTCTCTCTCACATTGATGTTTCTCTCTGTCTCCCCCACTTCCTTCCTCTCTCTCTAAAAGCAATGGAACAATCCTCAGGGGTGGATTAAAACGCGCGCATGCACACACACACACACACACACACCTACTTGTTGAGGATGTGCTCTCTCTACATGAGAACAGGGGGTTCTGTGCCATGTGACCATCACCCCTTCTGCACCCTGCACTTTCCCAGCATCCCCCCGACACTCTGTCCCTGCCCCCCTTCCCCCGCCCCAGCCCCCTAGCCGGTGGTCGGCAAACTCCTTAGCCCGCAGAGCCAAATACCAACAGGACAACGATGGAAATTTCTTCGGAGAGCCCAGTTTTTTAAACGTAATCCTTCTAACGCCGCTTCTTCAACACAGACTCGCCCTGGCCGTGGTGTTTTGTGGAAGAACCACACTCAAGGGGCCAAAGAGCCACAGGTGGCTCTCGAGCCGGGGTTTACCGACCACCGACCGCTGCCCTAGACCCTGACAATCCCTGCTCCCCGCTCTGCCCATGAATTTGACTCCTTGGAGCCTCAGGTGGTGGGAGGGACCCACGGTGGCTGTCCTCGGTCTCCGCATCTTTTCAGGGTCCATTCACGCTGTAGCCATGTGCCCAAATGTCCTTCTGTGGCTGAATGATACTCCACTGTATGCATGCTCTGCGTTTTATTATTTTATTTTATTACTAGGGGCCCTGTGCACGAAATTCATGCACTAGGGGCGTGTGGTCCCTCAGCCCAACCTGCCCCATCACACATACTGGGAGCCCTCAGGGGATGTCCGACTGCCGGCTCACCCCCGGCCTGCCCAAGGCCTAAAGCTTGTGGCTGAGTCTTTCGTTCTTGGGCAGGGGACCTCTGGTAGGGAACCCCGGCCAGCGATCGCCCTGCCATCCGGCTGATCGCTGGCTGGCTCCACCCCAGCCCCGGCCTTGGGAACCCAGCCATTGCCCTGCCACGGGCAACAGCCATCTCGGTTGGGTGTTAATTTGCATATTGTGGATTGGCTTTGTGGGCGTGGCTTATTGGGCGTAGCAACGGTGGGGTCAATTTGCATATTACTCTTTTATTAGAGAGGATTCTGTAGAGTATAATCTTATTGATGTCAGAGAGGAAAGGAGAGGGAGAGAGAGAGAAACGTCAGTGACGAGAGAGAATCGTGGATGGGCTGCCTCCCGCCTGCCCCGCCCTGGGGACCCAGCCTGCAGCCCCGGCGAGGCGTCCAGCCGGGACCGCCTGGTTCCTAGGCTGGTGCTCAACCACTGAACCACACGGGCCGGGCTGCGTGTTCCCCCTTTTCAAATCCGTTCATCTGTCGCTGGACATGGGGCCGCGCCCGGCCCCCGCTCTGGCCCCCTCCCCACCCTCCCCACGTCCCTGGGGGCGGTGCAGCCAGGCCCACCTGTCTCCTGTCCTCGCCGCAGACGATGCAGCGGGAGAAGCAGCCCCACGACCTGAACGACACCCTCAGGGAGCTGTTCCGCGTGGTGCCCGGCGACGTGGACCCGCTGCTGGAGAAGAAGGCGGGGGGCTGCCGGCGCTGCGCCGTCGTGGGCAACTCGGGCAACCTGCGGGAGTCCTGGTACGGGCCGCACATCGACAGCCACGACTTCGTGCTAAGGTGAGTGGCGGCCCTTGCCCCGGGCGCACTGCGCACCCCCAGACCCCCGGAGCCAAAGCAGGCACCTCGGCTCCCGGCCCGGAGGTCAGAGTCCCAGCCCGGGTGTGCCCAGACCTGCCCAGAACCTCAGGCTCCTCCAGGCCCCTCGGGGCCTCCGTGTCCCATCTGCCCTGCAGGGTGGAGACAGAGCGGGTGCCTCACTGGATGCAGAAGGCGGGAGCTTGTCACTTAGAGCCATGTGAGACAGCAAGGTTCCCACACACCCCCATCCGGTCTGTCCAATCCGTCCCTTCCAAAACCCCGTCTGGTCTGTCCAATCCGTCCCTTCCACACCCCCATCTGGTCTGTCCAATCCGTCCCTTCCACACCCCCGTCTGATCTGTCCAATCCGTCCCTTCCAGACCCCCGTCCGGTCTGTCCAATCCGTCCCTTCCCCACCCCCATCCGGTCTGTCCAATCCGTCCCTTCCTCACCCCCCTCCGGTCTGTCCAATCCGTCCCTTCCCCACCCCCGTCCGGTCTGTCCAATCCGTCCCTTCCCCACCCCCGTCCGGTCTGTCCAATCCGTCCCTTCCACACCCCCGTCCGGTCTGTCCAATCAGTCCCTTCCACACCCCTGTCTGGTCTGTCCAATCCGTCCCTTCCACACCCCCGTCTGGTCTGTCCAATCCGTCCCTTCCACACCCCCGTCCGGTCTGTCAAATCCATCCCTTCCCCACCCCCGTCCGGTCTGTCCAATCTGTCCCTTCCACACCCCCGTCCGGTCTGTCCAATTTGTCCCTTCCACACCCCCGTCCGGTCTGTCCAATCCGTCCCTTCCACACCCCCATCCGGTCTGTCCAATCCGTCCCTTCCCCACCCCCGTCCGGTCTGTCCAATCCATCCCTTGCAGACCCCCGTCTGGACTGTCAAATCCGTCACTTCCAGACCCCCATCTGGTCTGTCCAATCCGTCCCTTCCCCACCCCCATCCGGTCTGTCCAATCCGTCCCTTCCACACCCCTGTCTGGTCTGTCCAATCCGTCCCTTCCACACCCCCATCTGGTCTGTCAAATCCGTCCCTTCCCCACCCCCGTCTGGTCTGTCCAATCCGTCCCTTCCACACCCCCGTCCGGTCTGTCCAATCTGTCCCTTCCACACTCCCGTCTGGTCTGTCCAATCCGTCCCTTCCACACCCCCGTCTGGACTGTAAAATCCGTTCCCTCCAGACCCCCATCTGGACTGTCCAATCCGTCCCTTCCCCACCCCCGTCCGATCTGTCCAATCCGTCCCTTCCACACCCCCGTCTGGTTTGTAAAATCCGTCCCTTCCACACCCCCGTCTGGTTTGTAAAATCTGTCCCTTCCAGACCCCCGTCTGGTTTGTAAAATCCGTTCCTTCCAGACCCCCATCTGGACTGTCAAATCCATCCCAATTTGCCACCTGCCTGCTGTTCGTGTAAAATCTGTCGCCAAGTGGACAGATGTTCCAGGAAGATGCCCAGCATCTCTCTGGGTTTCTTGTAACCTCCGTTCCCTCAGTCCAGAGCGAGAGAGAAACAGCAGCAGCAAGGGGTGGGGGGGAGCGGCTGGTGAGCCCCAGGTGCCTTCCAGAATCTTCTGTCCCTGTGATCTGGCTTTATGTCCTTAAACCAGTGGTCAGCAAAAACTCATCAGTCCACAGAGCCAACTATCAGCAGGGCGACGATTGAAATTCCTTTGGAGAGCCAAATGTTTTAAACTTAAACTTCTTCTAACGCCACTTCTTCCACACAGACTCGCCCAGGCCGTGGTCTTTTGTGGAACAGCCACACTCAAGGGGCCACAGAGCCGCATGCGGCTTGCGAGCCGCAGTTTGCCGACCGCGGCCTTAGACGGCTCCCCCGGCCTCTGGGAGCCTCCCGGTGCGGTGGGGCCGGCCGTGGTGGGGGCACGGTCAGGTCCGGGGTCCGGCAGACCCCGCCGTGGCTCTGTGTCCTGGGCCCATCCTCTGTGCTCAGGCTTCTTGGCCGGAAACACCCGCGGGACGGCCTGTCGCTGCGGTTTCACCAGGTGTGCCCGTCGGCCGTGGCCAGGCCTGGCGCACGTGAGCTCCTAGAAGGGAAAACCCGCAGCCCCCCGAGCCGCGAGTCCGCCGTCCCCACGCCACGGACGAGGCGGCCGCGGAGTGGGGTGCAGGTGTTTTCTCTCCTGGCCACGCCCAGCGTGGGGAGAGACTGGGTCCAGTTCCCGAGGAGAGGAGCTGGGGAGTAAGGAAACTGAAGAACAGGAGGGAAGACGCAGAAATATGGAAACGACACTGGGGCCGGGTGGAATCCCTGTGCTCTCTGATGGAGAGACAGGATCTCGAGCCCCCGAAGCTGTTTATCTATATCCCCGAATACAAAGGGGTTACACGTGTCCGTGCCAACGCCCTCTCCCGACACCTGAGGCAAAGGGAAGCCCACCGGGCGACACGCCGGCCTTGCTGGTGGGTGTTGCCCAGAGTGGCCTGTCGCCTGCAGTTCGGCCGACACAGATTACAGAACGCTCAGGGGACGTTCCCTGGGGCGCCCTCCCCAGCGGAGCACTGGTCCAGGTCCCTGCGGGCCCCCCCGGGGTCGGGGACCCTGGGCGCCATGCGTGTTCGCCTCTCCCTCCCCCTCCAGGATGAACAAGGCACCCACCGCGGGGTTCGAGGCGGACGTGGGGAGCAAGACCACCCACCACTTCGTGTACCCCGAGAGCTTCCGGGAGCTGGCGGAGAACGTCAGCATGGTGCTGGTCCCCTTCAAGACCCTGGACCTGGAGTGGGTGGTCAGCGCCACCACCACAGGCACCATCTCCCAGTAGGTCCCCCCTCCCCCGGGGCGTGGGGTGGAGGGCCGGTGGCCTGGCCCCTCGCCGTTGCTCTTTGCCATGTGGGTGCCTCCTGGCTGCCCGCCATGCTGTTCCCTGCACCACAGCCTGGCTCATGCTGTTCCCTGCGCTTCCGCCTGGGATGCACCCGCCGCACAGCCCGCAGGCCCCCTCTGATCTCCGCTCTCCCTGGCCCCTCGCCTCCCACAGCTCTCACACCCCCCCCGGGCTCCCACCTTTTCCTCCTCTCGACCCCCAAGGGCACCACACACTGTGCTTCCCCGAAGCCTGGCAGCTCCTGGGGAGGGGGCCGCTGGAAGGGGCTCAGGGCTTCTTAGCGCCGACCCCCCACCTCTGAGCGCTCCCCGCGACAGCCACCTGCCTCCGAACCATAAACAGCGCTGGGCGGGGCGCAGGCGGGAGGAGGGCCGGTCAGTTGGGGCGAGTCATCCTCCGTGTGCGCACATCTTCCTGACACTGCACGCACGGGGCACGGGGTGTCTGAGTGGATCGGCACCCTTGTCCTGGTCATGCCTCCCTCCCGCCAGGGAGGGCGCCAGGCTTGCCAGGCAGCATGCTCGAGGCGGGCCTGCCCTGAGCCAGGCCGAGCCTGGTCCCCTTCCCAAGTCCCTGCTGTCCCCCACCTCCTTCCCCCCGAAGAGAGTGGTTTGCATGGCCAGGTGGCCGCGCCTGTGTGCTCCGGTGTGGACGGTGCAGGATCGGGGGAAGGGGGGTAGGCAGTTGCTGTGCCCCCAGGAGAAGGGAGGGAGGCAGGGGAATGCCCCTGGTCCCTGGGCTCCAGAGCAGAAGCTGTGCCAGAGGCAGATCCGAAGTGAAGCCGGGGCCTTCATCTTCGGGGCTCCTGACCCTCTGGGTGAGAAGCAGGCAGTGTGGGCCTCATCGGCCAGCACCCCTACAAGGGGTAGGTGCTCTGCCTTCATGGCTCCCAAGGCTGAGTGTGTGAGTGTGAGTGTGTGTGTGAGTGTGTGTATGTGTGTGAGTGTGTGTGTGTGTGAATAAGTGAATGTGAATGTGAGTGTGTGTATGTGTGTGTGAGTGTGAGTGTGTGTGTGAATAAGTGAGTGTGAGTGTATGAGTGTGAGTGTGTGTGTATGTATGAATAAGTGTGTGAGTGTGTGTGAGTGTGTCTGAATAAGTGTGTGTGAGTGAGTGTGTGTGTGTGTGCATGTGAATAAGTGTGTGTGTGAATAAGTGTGTGTGTGTGTGTGAGTGTGAGTGTCGGGGGCTTAGAGCAAGTCCCCTTAACCGTTCTGGGAGAGGGCCCACAACAGCAGAAGCTCCTCAAATGAGCCAAGATCGCCCTCTGGTGTCTGTAATGGGCCACTGCAGGGCTGTGGCAGGAGCCTATGGCTGGGTGGGGGTGGGACTGTGGCTCTGGGGGAGCGGGGCTGTGCTGTAATGGGGGGCTGTGGCTGAGGGGAGTGGGGCTGTGCTGTGGGGGGGGGCTGTGGCGGGGGAGAGGAGGGAGAAGTGGGGCTCTGTTGTGGGGGAGCTGTAGGGGGCTGTGGAGTGGGGCTATGCTGTAATGGGGGGCTGGGGGAGTGGGCCTGTGGCGGGGGCTATGGCTGGGGGCACAGGGCTGTGCTGTGGCGGGGGCTATGGAGGGGGCAGTGGCAGGACGGGGTGCCCCTGTGAAAGTGTATGCCTATTCCACCCAGCCCTGCTTCCCTCTCCAGTCCCCCCTCCCAGCTGCCCCCAGCAGCCGGCCCTCCACACTGACCCTCTGCTGTCTCCCCGTAGCACCTACATTCCGGTGCCCTCGAAGATCAAAGTGAGGAAGGATCAGGTGAGTGCGGCTCAGGCTTCCTGTGACGCTCCCCGGTGGTAAGTGGTGGAAGAGGGCACATCTGGCCTCAGAGGTCCTGGGCGCAGGGCCTGTGGAGTCCCTGCTGGAGGACCGACCCTGGGACCCTGGGCCAGCAGCATTGCCTGGGAGACTCACAGATGCACCCCCAGCCCCCACCAGACCCACCTGGGGTTGTAGAAGGCTTCCAGGGGTGCCAAAGGGTCTGTAGTTTGAGAACTACTGTGTGAGGCTCTCAGAGCCAGACCTCACCCGTGTCTCCATCGTTTGCTGGCGTGGGGAGTGGCCAAAACCCAGGCAGAGCGCAGAGGAGAAAGGCAGAGACCCGTTGCAGGAAGATTCCTGCAAGAATAGAGCTTCCTGCTGCCTCACTCCCTTCTCCACTACCTTGCTCGCTCCCATCTCCGCTGCCTTGCTCTCTCCCATCTCCGCTGCCTCGCTCCCTTCTCCGCTGCCGCCCTTCCTCTCGTCTCCACTGCCTCGCTCCCTCCCTTCTCCCCCTCCCCGCTTGCTTACTTCTCCGCAGCTTTGCTCCCTTCTGCAGCGCTTGGCTTCCTTCTACACCATCTTCTGTGTGTGGATATGCAAATTAATCACCATCTTGGTTTGGTTAATTTGCATAATTTGCTCCCGATTGGCTGTGGGCGTGGCTTGATAGAGGTACAGTCAATTTGCATGTTACTCTTTTATTAGATAGGACTAGGGCCCAGTGCACATTGAAAGGAAATAGAAGGTGACTGGCGGGGCAGGAATGGGCCAGATGGGCTGGACATGATGCCCTGGAGCCAACCTTCCGAGGTCTCTCCCCGGCCAGATGCACCTGGGGTGGCACTGCGGCTTGAAGGGTGTCTGTGGAGTGAGTGGGGTCCCTCTGGCAGGTGGGGTCCCTCGGCCTGGCCTGTGGGGATTGGGCCAAAACCAGCTCTCCAATATCCCCCAAGGGGTCCTGGATTGCAAGAGGGCGGTTCTTGGGTGATGCACCCCAGAATCAGGCTCCCTCTTCTCTGGTTCCAGGGTGCATCACCCGAGAACCGCTGCTGCCAAATCACTGCAGTTTGGCAGCTCCTTTGTTGAGTGTCTTGCCCCCTGGTGGTCATTGTGCATCATAGCTACCAGTTGGATGGTCAGATGGTCTCAGGCTTTTATATATAGATATGTTTTTATGGGTTTCAGAGAGTTAGGGAGAGGGGGAGAGAGAGATAGAAACATCAGTGATGAGAGAGAATCACTGCTCGGCTGCCTCCTGCACGCCCTACACGGGATCGAGCCCAGAGCCCAGGCCTGTGCCCTGACTGGGAATTGAACCCTGACCCCACCGTTCATGGGTCGATGCTCAACCACTGAACCACGCCAGAAAGGCCTACGTGCTCTTATTTAAATGGGGAGATTGGGGTCAGAGGGGTCAGGCAACTTGCCCAGGGACCCACAGCTGGTTTGGGGTCACGCAGAACTGGGGTCTGCCCCTGCCTGCAGCATCTGCCTGCATGGGGCGGTACTGCTTTGGGGGAGAAGCCATTGTGAATCCCATGGCAGGGAGGACCTCCCAGGGAGGCAGTGGTTCCCCACTAAGCTGCGAGCTGAAGGGGTCACCAGGGCGAGCATAGGCCCCCCTCCAGCCCTCTTGGGGCGTGGGGAGGTATGGCATCAGGCTTACTGCACACGCCTACCCTCTGCTGCCTGCCAAGTCCCCTCAGAGCTTCTGCAGCACCAAGGCCTTGCCTGATGCCAGGACGCCCCCCACCCCCGTGTGGCCTGAGCATGTTGCAGAGGCTCTCTGAGCCCCGGTTTCCTCCTCTGTAGCAGGAGAAGGGGGGAAGCTAGCACACTGGGTCCTTTTAGGGACTGGGGACCGTTCAGGCCTAGATCAGGTGGACGGGTGGCTCTGTGCCTGAGTTTTCCCGCAGCCGCACCTTCTCGCTCAGCCCCGTCCTCGTGTGACTGTGAGACCATGAGACGTCACCTGCCCAGCGAGCCTTCTCCCCCGCCCCCAGCTTCCCTGCCTCCCTGGTCCCCGAGTTCTTTCCAAGCTCTTCTGGAACTTCACAAGTGAGGCTCCTGTCTTGTGGGCACCCTTTTCATGTCCCGTGACTAGAAAAGCCTTAATTTGGGAATAATGGGAGCCAGGCGGCTGCCCATCTCTAGTGGGAGGACTACCATTAGCTCTGGCCTTGCTATCCCCTTTTATTTCGCTAACTAGAGGCCCGGTGCACAAATTTCGTGCATGGGGGGTGGGGAGTGTCCCTCAGCCCAACTTGCACACTTTCTAATCTGGGACCCCTCGAAGGATGTTCGACTGCCTGTTTAGCCCCGATCCCTGTAGGATGTCAGGCAGTCGGACATCCTTCTCACAATCCAGGACTGCTGGCTCCAAACTGCTCGCCTCCCTGCCTCCCTGATTGCCCCTAACCACTTCTGCCTGCCAGCCTGATCACCCCCTCACTACTCCCCTGCCAGCCTAATTGATGTCTAACTGCTCCCCTGCCAGCATGTTTGCCCCTAACTTCCCTCCTCTGCCGGCCTGGTTACCCCTAACTGCCTTCCCCTGCAGACTTGATTGCCCCCAACCGCCCTCCCTTGCAGGGCCTGGAACCTCCCAACTGCCCTCCCCTGCTGGCCATCTTGTGGTGGCCATCTTGTGTCCACATGGGGGCAGGATCTTTGACCACATGGGGGCAGCCCTCTTGTGTGTTGGAGTGATGGTCAATCTGCGAATTACTCTTTTATTAGATAGGATGGGATACACCCCTATCCTGTAGGTCAGGAAATTCCAATAATAGTCCATCAGCAAGAATTTACATAAGACTTAACAAGTGGAAGCTGCTTCAACTACCAATGTCTCAACTAAACAATGAGTGATTGGCTCTGACCTTCCAGAGCGATTCAGGTTAACCAGCCTTCCTGACTTTTCTTTCCACGTCTATTAGTGAGGCAGTGACTGGTTTCCTGCTCTGTCTGTCCTTCCCCACTCGAATGCAGCCCCCCCCCCCGAGTGCTGGGGCCTCGCCCCCTCATGTCCGTCCCCGCGGCCACAAGCGTGTGGCACCTAGAGGTGGTGTGTCCTTCCCCCGCCGTCTCTGAGGGCCGTGTGCTCCCCCCACAGATCCTGGTCTACCACCCGGCCTTCATCAAGTACGTCTTCGACAGCTGGCTGCAGGGCCACGGCCGCTACCCGTCCACCGGCATCCTCTCGGTCATCTTCTCCCTGCACGTCTGTGACGAGGTACGCCCCTCCCTGGGCCCCCGCCGCCAGCCCAGGCACCAGGGCCCCTCACTCACTGTTCCCGAGAGGCCATGCGAGCGTCTGTGGTCAGGCTGACCTTGATCCCGACCCCAGCCCCTGTGGAGAGCATCTGTGGTCCAGGTGACCTTAACCCTGACCCCAGCCCCTGTGAGAGCGTCTGTGGTCAGGCTGACCTTGATCCCGACCCCAGCCCCTGTGAGAGCATCTGTGGTCCAGCTGACCTTGATCCCAACCCCAGATCCTGTGAGAGCATCTGTGGTCCAGGTGACCTTGACCCTGACCCCAGCCCCTGTGAGAGCATCTGTGGTCCAGGTGACCTTAACCCTGACCCCAGCCCCTGTGAGAGCGTCTGTGGTCAGGCTGACCTTGATCCCGACCCCAGCCCCTGTGAGAGCATCTGTGGTCCAGCTGACCTTGATCCCGACCCCAGCCCCTGTGAGAGCATCTGTGGTCCAGGTGACCTTAACCCTGACCCCAGCCCCTGTGAGAGCATCTGTGGTCCAGCTGACCTTGATCCTGACCCCAGCCCCTGTGAGAGCGTCTGTGGTCAGGCTGACCTTGATCCCGACCCCAGCCCCTGTAAGAGCATCTATGGTCAGGCTGACCTTGATCCTGACCCCAGACCCTGTGAGAGCGTCTGTGGTCCAGCTGACCTTAACTCTGACCCCAGCCGCTATGAGAGCATCTGTGGTCCAGCTGACCTTAACCCTGACCCCAGCCCCTGTGAGAGTATCTGTGGTCAGGCTGACCTTGATCTCAACCCCAGACCCTGTAAGAGCATCTGTGGTCCAGGTGACCTTGATCCTGACCCCAGCCCCTGTGAGAGCATCAGTGGTCCAGCTGACCTTAACCCCGACCCCAGCCCCTGTGAGAGTATCTATGGTCAGGCTGACCTTGATCCTGACCCCAGCCCCTATGAGAGCATCAGTGGTCCAGCTGACCTTAACCCCGACCCCAGCCCCTGTGAGAGTATCTATGATCAGGCTGACCTTGATCCCGACCCCAGCCCCTGTGAGAGCATCTGTGGTCCGGTTGACCTTGATCCTGACTCCAGCCCCCGGAGGTCTCTCTCGGGGGTGCTTTAAGGAGGAGCAGTGGTTTCCAAGCACCTTCCCAGGAGCACGTTCTGGCTCGTTCTGTGTGAGCTCCCTAGGCTCCCAGGACCAATGGGTAGAAGCGCCGATTCGGGGTCAAAACAAAGGAGCCGTTGGCATAGGAGACCTGGGTAAGGCTGCTGCTCCCACCTCGGAGCCAGGGCCCAGCTCTCAGGCCACCCCGCCCACCCCTGTCAGAATCTCTGAGAGTGGGAGCCAGGCACCCAGGGCTCCGACTGTCCCCCAGGACTGACTGCCAGAGAGCTTGGGAAGTGTGTTCCCCCCTCCTGGCCCTCCTTCGACGTCCACCAGGTGGCGCCGGGTTTCCACCCGTGATCTGGGCCAAGGGCGGGGAATGCCGCACCCATGGGCTGTATGAGGCCCAAGAAATCCTGTGGTCTGGCCCTGCCAAGGCATTAGCGGCGAGTTAATGAAATGTCGACCGAACAGAGCGGGCTCATGTTCAAGCGGATGCTTTCATGTGGCCCACGAATGACGTCATAGACATCCAAAGGCCCTGGGCAGGAAACAGGTTCCCACCGATCCGTCCTGGCTGTCCCTGCTTCCGGGCGGCGGAGCAGGGGGGGGCGCCGGAGGAGGGCTCAGTAAACATCGGCCTTAAGAAAGGCCCCACTAGGAGGGCACCTGGCCCAGGGAGAGTAGCCTGAGGGACGAAAGCACCCCGGCCTCCCGTGGACATCACTCTTGGCCCCGTTTTCCAGATGCGGAGACTGAGGCTCCGAGAAGGGAGGCAGCATTTGCAGGTCCTCCAGGGAGTGGCAGGGCTGGGGTGCGCCTCTTCCCGGGCTCCCCAATCCTTGGCGACGAGGTGGTACTGCCCCAGAGGAGAGACCCCGCTCCCTCAGGCCCACCCAGGTGCAGTCGCCTCCTCCTGAGCCTTCGGACATGAACTTGAACTTGACTTGGACTCAACACCACGCCCCCGGGAGTCCTGGGAATCTAGAGAGGGATTCCTGCGCTCCTGGGAAAGGGTGTGTGCAGATGTGGGATGCAGATGCAGGGTGCGGATGCGGGGTGCCTGCCGGCTTCCTGTCCCACAGGCTCTCCCCGCCAACCGGCAGCCCGGCCCTGACCTTTGCGTGGCCCCGCAGGTGGACTTGTACGGCTTCGGGGCGGACAGCAGAGGAAACTGGCACCACTACTGGGAAAACAACCCGTCGGCGGGCGCTTTCCGCAAGACCGGGGTGCACGACGGGGACTTTGAGTCCAACGTGACCGCCACCTTGGCGTCCATCCACAAAATCCGCATCTTCCAGGGGAGATGACGCTGCGGAGGGTCGCCGTCGGCCACGCCAGCGCAGCCTCTCACGGCGGCCCCCGCTCCTCGCCGGGGCTGTGCCTTCCGTCCCGGGGGCTCCCAGGGCCAGCCTCTCGCACCCCAACATCCGACAGCATCTGCTCAGCACTGTCCCCGGGCTGCAGAGCGAGTCTGAGGACCGGCGTGGGTGGGGCGGCCCTCGCGGCTCTCCCCGCCCCGGGAAAAGGAGACGCAGGGCAAGTCGATTCTCCCAATACGGCTGCGGAAGACGGGGTGGGGGCGGGAGTTGCGGGGGGGCAGATATGGAAGACACCCTCTGTTTTGAAAGAAAGGACATTTCCCAGGGAGGACGGGCAGAGACTCCTTTGCTGGGGGGCCCACACTCTGATTCTCGCTGGACGTTTCCGAGCGGGGGCCAGGCGACCCCTTCCTCGCACGAGGCAGCCCCCCAAACTCGTTCTGGTGGCAGGAGAGGCGCCCCCCCCCGAAGGTCTTCACACTCAGGCAGGCATTTGAGTCCAGCAGAGACATCTCCTTCTCCCCAAGACGCTGTTCTTGCGGGGACCGTGTGGTCGCTCCCATGTGCCTTCGGACGGAGCCCGGGAGAAATGCCTGCACTGGCTGACCGGCGCCAGGCCCGGCTCGGGAAGGGAGACCCCCCAGGGGCCCCTCGCTCTCCGCTGGGGACTCCTCCAGGCTCCTGAGCTGTCCCGCGGTGGAGCAGAGCTCGGGGGGGCGCCCGGCCTCCCGGAGGCGGCAGCCCTGGCATGTCCCTCGTGTTCGCAGACGGTCAGACTCCGTGCCCAGAACCGGCCACGCCCCCGGAGCGGGTCCCACTGGCCGGCGCCTTCCCCCAGGGCCACGCTCGGCCCGGGTCCTGCTGGCCGCCTGCGTGGGGTGCAGGGCGGGGTGCCGGGCATCCTGGGAGCGTGGCCATCGGAGCGGGTCCAGCCATACCTCATCCGAATCCTTTCCTCCTCGCTGTCCTCCTGATTATTTATTGATTCTTTGTTGTTGCTTTCAGCCCACTTCCTGTGCACTTTCTGGCTCTTGCTGGTCTGGGTTCTAACTCACCTTCTCCTGCTCCACCCGGCAGCTTCCGGCCAAGCTCCGTGGGGGTTCGGGGTGCCTATAGGCTTGGGGCTCGCCGCTGGGCAAATCCTAGGGTGTCCGTCGGTGGGTGTGCAGAATGTCCTGTACCTCCTCCTCTCCCAGCCCAGCTGCCTTGTGGATGTGGGTTCCGCTTCTGGCTAGAGGACCCCCTCCCCCCCAAACCCAGGGGCACCTCCTCAGGGCCGGGCGAGACACGGGGTCCGGGCCTACGAGGACCTCGACCTTGGCTCCATTACTGACACGTCCTCAGGAAAACCGTTTTTCCCCGAAGTCCCCGCTGCTCCCGGAGGCATGCGAGGGACCTGCTCTCCTGGCCTGGGTTTCTCCCTCTGCACATGGGGAGGGAGGAATTGTGGGCGCTCAGGGGCCCCCGACGGTGTAGGGCACCTCGTAAGGAAGAGTCCCCGGAAGCCTCATGCTCTGGGTCTGTATACGCGAACGCTTTCCTGGGACGGTTCCATCGAGGTCCTTACGGCCTCAGAGATGCGGGAAGCCATTCAGCCCCACACCCCTGTTTCCGCTTTACCATCCGCCCCGACGTCAGAAATCTCTGTGAGGCCGAATCCTCGTGGGCTGGAGGTCAAGGTCACAGCGATGGGAGACAGGCGGGCCTCAGCCAGCCTCTGGCGGCCCATCAGTCTCAGGGACGGGCCTTAAGGAAGACGGTCACCGGATGGTGCAGTGGACGGCGCCCGCACCCTCTCGCCTCTCCCGCGAGCTGAGGCTGTCTGGGCGTCAGTCAGAACAGCACCCCGAAGCGTGGGCTTGGCTGAGTCACAGGAGGTCCTGGAAAGGAGGCCGTGTTCCCAGCCGAGCTGCAGGGACACCTCGCCCCATGCCGGGGGTCCGAGGCTGATCTCCCAGGAGCCCCCTGCTTGTGGGAGTGGGCAGGCCAGGGACCCCCTGCCTGGGTCGGCTACCTGACCCCCATCCCGTCTCCCTCCCTCCTTCGCACGAGGCTGTGCAAGCTGTGAGGTTCCTTCCAGCCCTGGGAATCGGGCTGTCCCGTTTGACAGGGGAGCAGAGCAAAGCCCAGTGAAGGGACGTGACTTGCAAAAGCCACTAATTGTGACCGAAAGCACAGCTCAGACATTCTGCGCAAAAATAGGCCACGATCGGCTCCTTGTCGAGAGCCCCCAGAGCTGAGCAGGGCCCTGGCGTGGCTCCTGGCCGCTCTGCAGCCACGCGGGTGCCTCCTGGGGCCACCCTCCTGGCAAGCTGTGGCCCCCGCCTCCTCAGTGCCCCCCCTCCCGTGGAGGGGACATCCCCGGCCGACATCTCTGCATCCTCTTGCCTTAGAAAGGGGCCCGAACCCCTAAACCCCAGTCACTGTGGCCGGAACTGACCCGGACCCATGGGCCTGCGCCAGGGGGACCCCCTCGGTGGGTGAGTGGCTGAGAACCGGACCTGCGTTTCTCATGAGGCCTATGGGGGTGCTGCGGGCAGGAGAACGAGAAGCAACCGCTAGGGGCAGTTTCGGGGTGTCCACCACACACAGGGTGGGGGGACCTCGGGCCCTGGGTCCCACCCACCCAGCCCATTGCAGGCAGAGAGCAGCTCGGAGCGGAGCCCTGGCCACAGCGAAGAGGCCGCGGCCGGCGAGGGGCAGAGAGAGCTCAGCGACACCCCAGCCTCAGGTCCCCCAGGCCCCTGCAGCCAGACTGACACCTGCAGATGCACCTCCCTGGGCCCCAGCCGCCCCCTGCTGGGGAGATAGGCGGCGCCAGCTGTAACCGGGGCCTGGCCAGGAACCCCGCCCGCCAAGCAGACCTGACGTCCCATCATGCCAAAGTTTCCCCGGCACTTTCTTCCTCTCTTTCTTTTGGCAATCTTATTTAGTTGGTTGTGGGTGTTTCGAAATTTGCGTTTTCTCTCCCTACCCCCCTACCCCCGCACACACACCCCCACCTGCTCCCAGCACCCAGCCTTGTTCTCCGTGTCACAGCCGAGCGTTGAGCTGGATGCGTTTTGAGCGGAGTGAGCGGGTCGCGGTCCCCGGCCCGGCTGTGTCTTATTTATTGTTGAACGTTTGCCGAGATCTGAATCAAAGTGAATTAAAGAAGAGCTATTTTATCGTTCGGGGAGTGTGGTTTTTCTGGGAGGGCCGAGCCCGCACGCGGCCCTTCGCAGTTTCCACTCCAGAGGCATTTCAGTCCTGAGACCATGAAGGATCGGGGGTTCCCCCAACCTCTCTGAGCCTCAGTGATCACATCTGGGCAATGGGGCCACAGCGCCAGCTGTCTGAAGGGCGTGAGGGCGAGAAGAAAGGCACGTTCAGAGGCCCTTGGAGGGATGCACCCCGGGTGCAGGGAGGGGAGCAGCAGGCGGGGAGGAGATGCAGAGCCTCGGAGGGGACGGGCCGAAGTGGGGGAGCACGAGGCGATGGGAGCTGGTGGGGATGGAGGGGGCACAGGCGGGAGCTGGTTGCTGGGGGACAGAGCTGGAGACGAGTCCTGTGGATGTCGGGACCGAGGACGCCCCTAGAAGCTGCTCAGAGCCGGGAAGCGGTGGGCACAAGGTGTCTGAATGAGTGGCCTTCAGGATGGGGTTGCTCCAGGTGGCGGAGAGAAGGCGGAGGGGGGAGTAGGGAGGACAGGTGCTGTGTGTGAGCACCACGTGTCACTGAGGTCCCAGGATAAGGGCACCAGTTGGTTGCAGACCCCCTGGCTCAACGAGAGGGAGAGGGAGGTCGGCTGCAGGTCCTGGGGACCTGGGAGAGAAGCCGAGGTACTGGAGGCAGATGGCAGGGGCAGCCGGGACCACGGTGGGGAGGAGCGTGAGGTCCAGGAACATCAGTGGGCGCCCAGAGAGACACGGCCCTCACCCAGACATCGCGGCTGGGGGCTGGACCGGAGCCCGGGGTCGTACCTGCCCCGGATGGCTCTCAGCAGCAGGTGGGGGAGGTCTGTTTGCAGGGCCAGCAGCCCCTGGCATGCCACCCCCGGCACAGGTCCTGGCACCCAAGCGGCCTTAGGCAAAGGGTGGTGATTGCCGTCAGTCGGTTGGGAAGTCCTTGCTGGAGCCTTCAGGGAGGCGGGCTCGTGTAGGATGCGTCAGGTCCAGGGGTGTCCAGGTTCAAAGTCCTGGGGTCCCCCCGGATTCCGAGACCCCTGCCCGTCGAGGTTTGCAGCGGTGGGGCTGGGAGGTATCTGATTTGTGGGTTGCCGGGAGATTCCCGCCCTTTCTGAGTCCCCCCGGGAGAGGGCACAGCTGGAACCCGGGCAGCCCCAGGGGTCCGGCCTGGACCCAGACCCGGGCCTTCCCTGCGAAGGCGGGGATGGTCCCTGTTTGGCTGCCTCATGGGATCGGGTGGAAACGAACATCTTGACGTCCACATACATGTCATTGGACACACGTGTGCCCAGGGCCCCGGGGGCCGAGGATGCGCAGAGCCAAGGCCTGTCCTGCCAGGGGCCCCCGGCTGATGGAGGGGCAGGTGCCGGTGCAGGCTCCGTGCCAGGTGGGGATGGGCTGTCGTGATCGAGGCTGCCCTGGCACGCCGTCCATTGGAAGAAGCCGGCGGTTGGCAAACTGCGGCTCTCGAGCCACATGCGGCTGGCGAGCCGCTGTCTGCCGCTCTGCTGACTAATGAGTTTGCCTACCACTGCTAGACTAAATGTCACCGTGGAGTTGGAAGCTGTGAGGATGAGGCAGTGGTGGCATATTGTGTGCAAAGAGGTCAAGGGTAGTATAGGACAGCGGTCGGCAAACTCATTAATCAACGGAGCGGCAAACCGCATGTGGCTCGAGAGCCACAGTTTGCCTACCACTACACTAAGCGTTACGCCTCCATGACGCTCTCCGAGTCCTGCAGCAATCCTGGCGAGAGGAGAACTTGGTGAGGAAGTGGCGCCTCGGGGGGTCACTAACTCCCGGGAGCCAGGGGTGCAGCCAGGAGCTGTAAGCTGCTGAGTCCAGGAACGCGGGGTCGGGGTTCACGACCTCCGTTCCCCTCAAACGCCGGGACGCTGGGTTCCCGCAGCTTTGCACCCAGCCCAAGCCCGTTGGCGATGCGCTCCCAGGGGCTGTCGCGGGAGAGCCCAGAGCTGCCCAAACCTTCCTGCTGGCCTTGGCCATGAGCACAGAGCAGGCCTCTTACCGACGGTGGCCACCAGGGGGCGCAGTGCACCCACCCTCGGCCCGTTAGTTTCCATCTGGGGTTTATGGGGACCCAGCAAGCGTTTGAAAACCACTTGAGAAACACACCCCCGTGCGGAAGGCCAGAACTGAACTAGGCTTGGCATTCGGTGTTACGGAGTCCAGCGCCCTCCAGATGAGCCGAGAGCCGCCCCTGGGCCCGGAAAAGGGGGTCCAGGGAGAGTGTCTGACCCCAGTGGGCAAAGGTGAGAACCCTGAGTGAGTGGACTGACGGGCTGAGGTCTCCAGGGGCCGTGGAATGCCCCTGGCTTCCACTCGGACCGCAACTACATCCCGCTGAGGCCCTGGAGCCGGACCCCAGGGGTCCACAGCTCGATTCCGTGAGAACCCCCGTCCCTGGAGAACCCAGGGGCACGGAAAGCAGCTGGCTGCAGGAGCACCGGGCCCAGGTCATCATCACACGTGTCAGAGCCGGCGGGTTGGGGGGGGGGGGGGGGGTGCATCGCTTTGTGAAAAGGTGACGTATCACCAAGCGGCACCCTTGAACCTGGTCCATGACGTGTTACGTGGACTTCCCCTAAATCTAGAAATGGGTTTTTTTTAAAAATACATGTGTTCTTATTGATCTCAGAGAGG
The DNA here is from genome assembly GCA_027563665.1 of Antrozous pallidus. NCBI lineage: Eukaryota > Metazoa > Chordata > Mammalia > Chiroptera > Vespertilionidae > Antrozous > Antrozous pallidus. Next base: position 3,469,530 of record CM050510.1, read on the forward strand.
AAGGGAGAGGGGGAGAGAGATGGGCACCTCAAGGACGAGAGAGAATCATGCCTCCCCTGCCTCCTGCACGCCCCACACGGGGCAGGTGCCTCGACGGGGGACCGCAGCGTTCACAGGTGGACGCTCAACCTCTGGGCCAGGCGGCCGGGCCAAAAGTGTCTTAAAATAAATAAAAACACTCATGAAGACAAGATGTTTTCGTAAATGTGTTCATCGGATGGAGTGAGCCTGTGGGGTGGGCTGACGGGCGCTGTGGGTGTGGAAACGAGGCTTTGAGGGTCCCGGGTAGAGAGTCCGGGGTCCTGGGAGCAGAGGAAGAGAGACCAGCTTCCTCCGTGGCTGGGCCTGGCCTCTGGGTCTGACAGGCTGGCACCCCCTGTCCTCTGGACGGCGGTTACCCGGCCCCCAGCAGCCAGGCCTCGGGGCAGAAAGGGAGGGAAAGAGAGATGGGGCGGGGGAGGAGGATCAGGACCAGGAACAATGAGAGAGCAACGCTGAGCCCTTCCTTTGTCCCCCGGCCTGTGGCGGGTTTCGTTTGAGTTTTCTAAAGAAACCCGAGCCCCTAGAATTGTTCCAGAAATAGAGCCCAGAGTGCAGGCGTCCTGGAAACTGGACTTCCTGTTCCAGCACCGCTTCCCTCCAGCGGCTGCCGTTTCCGGGGGGGGGGGGGGGGGGGGGGGGGGGCACATCCAGGCCCGCGCCTCGGTCATTGTGTGGTGGCAGCGGGAGCCGGGAGCCTGACGCAGAGGCCAAGCCTCGGAGAAAGCAGGGCCCTGGGTGATGCTGAGGTTTAATTCTTCCCCGGAGTGGGGTGGAGGGCACCCCTGGGAGACCAAGGCCAGCCCCTCCCTGACCTGCAGCTCTCTGAGCCCCTGGCGGGGGGGGGGGGAGTGGCCTCCTTTCCCGCTTGGGCACCAGCTGGCAGGACCAGGGCGGGAGCTGAGAAGTTATCGGCTGCCTGCTCAGATTTGGCTGGAGGATCTGTCACCCCTCCTCACACCCCCACCCTCTGTCTTCCTGTGATGCCCAGATTTCATGATCCCCAAAGACCACCAGGGAACCGAGTCCGATGCAATAGCAGAAGAGCCTTCATTCAAGCCCGGGCTTGGCTCTCTGCCCCACCCATGAGCAGCAGGACGCAAAAGAGGGAAAATGTCCAAAAACAAGGCCGTTTTATAGGGAGGTGGGGCCAGACGCAAACCTCGGAGTTGGCCGATTCTGATTGGTTGGGTGAGGGCTGGGGCTGGTGACGTAAATAAGCCCTAACGCACGTGACCCGTCCTGTCCTTTGCTCTTGATTGGAGCTCAAGCGCACAGTCCTTCGTGATTGGCCAATTCAAAGGGAGGGGTTGGTCTTTGCGATTTCAAGATGGCAGCCCCCGGGTAAGTTTACTTATCACGCGGCTGCCGAGTCACACAGTCCAAAATGGCAGCTGTCTTTGCAGTCCCGCTCTGCGCTGTCATCCCCATGCTTCCCAGTGCCCCAAGCATGGCCATCTGCCCCGCTTGGCTTCCCTGCCCACCTCGTCCCCCTGTGTTCTGTGTGCCCAGCACAGAGCCTGGCAGAGGCAGTGTTGCATGTTGGGAGGAAAGACTGATGTTCGTAATGCCTTCAGGAGAGAGAGGGTGACACTTCGTTTGCCCAGTGTGTGCCCCCAGATCAAGCTGGGCCCCTTCCAGCCCGATCCGATGAGCTGATGTTACTGTGCTTCTGACTTCTGTCCTTCTGTCCTTCTGCTGCCCGCCGCCCACGGGGCCAGCGCGCCTCCTCCTGAGGTCCCCAAGGCCTGACCCTGCCGCAGACATCCCGGGTGGCTTTGGGCAAATGTCTCCACGTCTCCGAGCCTCAGTGTCCTCATCTGTGAAATGTGGACTGGAACAGCTTCTTCCTCGGAGTTTAGTGAAGGGTTAAAGGACGCGGTGAAAACGAATTGCTCCACACCGTGCCTAAGACCTGGTTAAAGACGTTTCGTAGGTTTTTGATAAATATGGTCCTGTTTCTAATAATGTCCTGCTCTGCCCCTGTTCCCAAGGCCCGGCTCCTATAAACTACATTTCCCAGGTTCCCTTGCCAGGGGCTTCTGTCTGGGCTCAGCCAATGGGAGACGCTGGTAGAAGGAAGAAGCCCCGGTGTTCCTCCCCCTTCGTCAGGAAACATTTCTGCAGGGCCTGCTCCCCGTCCCTGGTCCCAGCCGGAGCCAGGCAGTCCCTGCCAAGGTGCCAGTTCCATGGGGCAGTGCCGGCCCCTGGACCCTAGTAACAGCCCTTCTCCATCATCCTCCAACCCCAGGAAGACATGCTTCCCGCTGTTGCTACCCGCTAGGTGAGTGGGGATTCCCAGAATCCTATATACTAAAAGGCTAATATGCAAAGAGACCCAAACGCCAAACAACTGGCTGCTGTGACACATGCTGGCCACCAGGGGGGGTGTATACAGAACATGGTGGATGTTAGCAGCAGGTGGCAGCGTGCAGAGCATGGTGGGTATTGGCTGTGGCAGAGACGGTGGAGCAGGTGAGCGGGGGGTGCCGGACCGAGGCGGGGCGCTGGTCGCTGTCATCAGGGCAACCCTCTGGCGGTTACTGAAAAGCCATTCCTCCCGTGTGCTGTGGTCCCACTGCGCGCTTGCACCTGCTGCTGGTGCTGGAGCCGCCGTTGACACCCACTGCTGATACCTGGCGCCGCCCTGCTCGCTCGGCGTCATCGGCAGGTGTGAGTGGCGGCTGCCGCTCCGATTGCCCCTCGGGGCTCCTCCACCTCCCCCTGCTCCTGAGGGGCGATCTGGGCCAGCCGCCGCCGCTCGCACCCACTGCTGGCGCTGGCTCCAATTGCTCCATGCTGTCCGTGGGTGCGAGCAGGGCTGGCACTGTGGGCACGAGGGAGCAGCAGCGGTGGGAGCGGGGCTGCCAGCAGATGGGACCAGGGGCCGTGGCAGGAAGGGGGTGTGAGGATGGGCCAAGACCCGTTCCTGTGCCCACTGCAGCCTCGAGGCCCACAGTTCCTTTCAAGGTGCCCCAATCTGTGCTCTGAGCCCCTAGTCCATACATATAAAAGCCTAAGTGACTGGTAGCTATGATGCACACTGGCCACCAGGAGGCAGGTGCTCAACACACAGGCATGGAAACATGGAACAGACTGATGAATCTCAGGGGGAAAGGGGTTGGGGGCGGGAGAGATTAATCAAAGATGTCATATGCGCACTAGAGGCCCGGTGCATGGATTCCTGCACTGGCGGGTCCCTCGGCCTGGCCTGCGGGGATCGTGCCAACGCTGGCAGTCCGACATCCCCCAAGGGGACCCGGTTTGCAAGAGGGTGCAGGCCAGGCCGAGGGGACCCCCCCCCCTTTCCAGTGCATGAATATTCGTGCGCCAGGTCTCTGGTTAGTAAATAAAAATACCACGAGCTGTGTTAAGTTTGCATTTCAGATAAGATGGCAAATCATTTTTTAATGCAAATAGTCCCAAACATGGCTGGCACATGCTCACACACACACACACACACACACACACACACACACGTGTTGTTTGTCTGAATACAGACATAACTGGCTGTCCCGTATTTGATCCGGCAACCCCATAGGTCAGTCTTCTCCACTCTTCTGACACCATTGCTCCCAGCTCTCCATATCCAATGTCCTCTATTCAACGTCCTGGTCGGGGGGGTCTTTTGTGGCTGGGTCCTGCCTGTACAGATGCCGGGCCCCACAGGAGCTATTTCTGGAATGCTAACATGACCCCGGTACCCGCCTTCTGCTCTTTTCTGGCTCCTCGGGAGTTCAAAGAAGAAACAGGGAATTCAAAACAAACATTCCGGGATCCACCGCGTGTGCCAGGCACTCAGAACGCCGGCAGCGATGAAGCACGCTGCTGTCCTCATCGCTGGCGTGGAACACCCCTCAGGGAGAAGCTTTGTTTAGAAAAACACCTCCAGGGGCCTCGGTGGGGAGCGGTCTCAGACCCAAGGGCGGAGACCAGGCCACACACACGCACTGGCGGGCCTGTGAGGCTTGAGAAAGAGGTGGTTGCCGAAACCGGTTTGGCTCAGCGGATAGAGCGTCGGCCTGCGGACTGAAAGGTCCCGGGTTCATTTCCGGTCAAGAGCATGTATCTTGGCTGTGGGCACATCCCCAGTGGGGGGTGTGCAGGAGGCAGCTGATGGATGTTTCTCTCTCATCGATGTTTCTAACTTTCGATCCCTCTCCCTTCCTCTCTGTGAAAAACATAAAAATATATTTTTAAAAAAAGAAAGTGAGTCTCTTTTGCTTCTGGGGGAGCAGGGGCGGGGCCGGTCCAGCCGCTGTGTCCCTGGGCAGCAGAGCACCCCCAGACCCAATGCTGTGAAGCCGCGGCTTCCATTTGCTGCCCGATCGTGTGGGCCTGGAATTGGGACAGAACTCGGCAGGGGGTCTTGTGTGTGCTCGGGCTGCCAAGGTCTGGGCCTCAGATGGATGAGCCATCTCAACAGCGGGGGGCTGATGCCACCTCCACGAGGAGAGAGGGGGCTGGTGACGAGGGTGTCTTACACTTCAGCTCAGATTTCCCAAAACAAGCATCCCAGCTCAGGAGGGGGAAACCTCAACTTTCAATCCCAGGCCTGCTGTGCAGGAGAGGAGGGCAGCGCCCCCTCCTGGCCGGAGGAGGGCGAGAGATCCCGCAGGAGGAGGGGCAGGTGAGATGGGGGATCTGGGTGCCTTTGAGGGAAGAGCACAATCTACTGGGAAAGAGGAGAGAGAGAAGGGGGGAGAGAAGAGGAAGGAGAGGAAGAACAAAACTAAGGGGCTCTCAGGTCATTAGGATTCCATGCGGAAGGAAAGGGCAGGGAGAGGGGCAGAGGAGGGGCCTTGCAAACTTGAACATGGGCCTCTCACTGCATTGGGGGCTGCACGCGTGGCTGGGAGGGTGCAGTCCTTTGCTGCCTTCCATGAACTTTAGCCAAGTATGCTGTCCTCACAGAGGCCTTGTATGTGTGTGTGTGTGTGTGTGTGTGTGTGTGTGTGCATGTATGTGAGTGTGTGTGAGTGTGTATGTGTGTATGCTGTGTGTGTACGTGTGTGTGTGAGTCTGTGTGTGTGTGTGTGTAAGGAGAGAGAGAGAGAGAAAAGAGAGGGGGGGAGGGAAAGGGAGAGGGAGAGAGAGAAGAGAGAGACAGGGAGAGAGAGAAGAGAAGAGAGAGAGGGAGAGGGGAGAGAGAGAGAAGAGAGAGTGGGAGAGGGGAGAGAGAGAGAGAGAGAGAGAGAGAGAGAGAGAGAGAGGAAGGATAAGTCTGAACGCCTGTGGCTGGGGGGTCAGAGGGGAGCGTGGTGACCTTAGGACCAAGAGTCCATCAGAGACCATTGCAGACGGAGCTCAAGCCCATTGAATGATGGCCCCTCTCAAGGAGGTCCCCATCCTGACCCCAGAACCCCAAGAATGTTGCTTTGCTTGGCGAGGGGCGGTGTGCAGAGCTGATGAAGCTACGGGTCTGGGCGTGGGAGGAACTCGGTTGGGTTCCATGTAGTCACAGGATCCTGTAACTCCGGGGCAGGGGTTGGGGTCCGGGATGCAGGGGTGAGGACAGACCACGTGGGGCCTTGAGCAGGGGCACAGCAGCCGAGTCTGGGATCGAGAAACAGACCTTCCCCTGGAGCCTCCCACAGGAACGGAGTCCTGCCCTCACCTGCACTTCCGCCCGAGAAGGGAGGGCCTGGCTGGGTGTCATTTGGAGCCATTTGTCAGGGCGGCCATGGGGAGCTCACGCAGCCATCCACCAAGACAGTGCCTCGGGGGGGTGGAAAGAGGCCGGGACTTCTTGTTGGCCACCAGCTGCTTCTCCCGGGGGGCCTGTGCCTCCCCTTGTTCGTGCAAACCTGAAAGCCGAGGAGCCCCGAGGGCTGGTCTCGGGGATGCCAGCGTGTGTGCCGGCGTCCCTGACTCCGAGCCCTCGCGCATGGGAGCCAGGGTGCCGGAAGCCAGTCCCAGCAGGGCATAGTTGCAAGCGTTTCATGAGAAGGTTGATGGAACTCGGGGACTCAGCGAGGGCTGAGTCCCATACGTTATCGCCTGTTGGAGTGGCTGAAGCCGTTTCCCCAAACCCGAAAGGGATGCATTACATGGACTGCTGGCTGCCAGACAGCTCAGGGCATCTCAGTCTACATGTGATCGCCTCCTGCTGGCCAAACACCTGAACAGCCTGGGCCAGTGGTCGGCGAACCGCGGCTCGCGAGCCACATGCGGCTCCCTGGCCCCTCGAGTGCGGCTCTTCCACAAAACACCACGGCCTGGGCGAGTCTACGTTGAAGAAGTGGCGTTAGAAGAAGTTTACGTTTAAAAAATGTGGCTCTCCAAAGACATGTCCATCGTCGTCCTGTTGGTATTTGGCTCTGTGGACTCACGAGTTTGCTGACCATTGGCTTAGGTTATTCCCCAGTCTGACAGTGCTTCTGTACTAGACCCTACCCTTTGAAACCCTGCCCTTCGAAGTGTATCTCCACTCGCCTGAGGACAATTTGTGTTAATAAAAAGCAAGGGCTCCTGAGACAAGGAGAACTTAGCTCCTTCAGCTAAAGCTCCTCTGGCCTCCCAATGCCTTTCAAAATCATCTTTCGCCTCTAGACTGTCATTCGATCTGTGCACAGCCTTCTCCGGATTGCTGAGCCCCTTCTAGATGCCGGATCAAGACCCACTGGCGTGAAATGTTGCCCAACGCCCAGCACCAGGGCAGATGTGGCAGTTGAGACCCTGGGTCCAGGGAGAGAAGGGACAGCCAAGCCCCCCAATGCCTGGGCCGGGGGGTGGTGGTGGTGGCAGGAGGAGCCTCAGCAGGACTCGGGGGGGTGCCTTCCCTGAAAAACACCCCAGACTGAGCTTTCAGAGGCTCCAGGGCTCGGTGACAAGGCTGAGGGGTCCTGACAGCTGGGCCAGGAAACAAGCCGGCCTTTGGTCCCTGTTCCTGGCTGAGGTGTTGTCCCCCCACCCCCCACCCCCCGCCCTGGGCTGGGAGCAGCTGGCGGCCTGGACAGCAGGGAGGTTAATCAGTAAGGCTCTTGTTTGTCCGGCTCGGCCTTTTGGTGACTTAGCACCCCGTAGCCTGTTGATGAGGGTTTGCCGTATCAGCATTTAATAAAGTAATGAGTAACCGGTCCGAGGCCTCCGGACCTGCCTTTCGTCAACACAGCTCATCTCGTGGGCACCTTGGCTGGGGGGTGCAAACCCCACGTGGTGGAGAACTTGTGGTCTCCGGTGGGTTGGGGGTGGGGGTAAGGGTGGGAGTGGGGGCTGAGCCCCGAGCCAGCTGGTCCTGGGTTCAGGACCCAGGTCTCACCCCACTGTGGGGCACGCAGCCTTTCGGAGCTTCGTGTCCGCTCTGCAAAGGAGCTTGAGTTTAGGAAACGGAGACCCCCCCCCCCCCCCCCGCGCCCCAAGGGGAGGACTTGTCCGAGGTGCCAGCCAGGAATCCAAACAGGTCTTCAGAACCGTGTCTGTGCCTGGAACCGACCTTCGACCTCATGCAAACGAGTCCAGGCTCCCTCTCACGCCCTCAGGCTCCAGGGCCCGAAGGAGCGGGGACCCCGTCCTCTACGCTGGGCACCACGGACTGGTCCTTCCAGAGCAGATGGGGAATGTGCAGGGGGGTGCCTGAGCTCAGCCACAGGCAACATGGGGGAGAGAGAGAGACCCAGGACCTGCCCACCCCCAAAGCTGTGGCGAGGTCACCATGAGGCTCTCCCCAGAGGACAAAGGTGGGGGGCCCAGGAAGCCCAAGGTACTGCGACAGGAAGTGACACCCCATAGGAGCTGTGTCCTCCAAGAACAAAGAAAAGGGTGCTCTCTAGTGGAAACTATGGTGCACCCTGTAAGTGTGTCCTTTAATTCTCACAGGTGCCTTGCTCGGGGAGGCCGCCTCTCAGAAAGACAGATTCCCCATTAGTCTCCACCTTAGCGCGGAACTCAGCTTCCACTCACCGTGTGTTTTATTAAAGACACTCATTTATCCGTTCGACAGACAGAATTAGGTCCCTCCCGCCTGCCGGGACGGGGATTCCATAACCAGCAAAGGTTTTCTAGAAAGAAAGGCATCGTCTCGGCCATCACAAAGCCTCTAGGGCAGAGGTTCTCAACCTTCCTACGGCCGCGACCCTTCAGTACAGCTCCTCCTGACGCGGGGACCCCCAACCATAACATGATTTTCGTTGCTACTTCGTAACTGTCATTTCACTACTGTGATGAATCGTAATGAACATATCTGTGTTTTCCGAGGGCCTTAGGCGACTCTGCTCTCGCTTCTTGGGGTGGGAGCGCCCCAGGTTGGGGGTTGAGAACCGTGAGCAGGGGCGCCTGAGACAGTGGCCCGCCAACGCATTGGTCAACAGAGCGGCCAACTGCTCCTCGCAAGCCGCATGTCATTATTGGAATCGAGAGTCTAGGTCATTGGTCCACAGAGTGCAACTCAGAAGCATGTGGCTCTCTCGAGTTGCAGTTTGCCCACCACTGGCCTAAGACCGTCGGAAGACGTAGATATTTATGTTACGATGCATCAACAGTAGCAAGATTAGTGATGAAGCAGCAATGAAAATGATATTATGGTTGGGGGTCACCCCAGCGTAAGGAGCTGTATTAAAGGGCCGCGGCCTTAGGACGGTTGAGAACCGCTGGTCTGTGGAGACGCGCAGGAAATCGACTCTTGGCGTCCTCCCGCTAAACCTCAAGCCTCTGAAGACCCCCGCGTCTGGCCTCTTGGGCACATGTGTGCTGACTGTTACACCCTAAAAGCTCTGCAGGAATCTTGTCATCCGGTCAAAGGCTTGGTGGTTTCAAATCAGCGGTGTCAGGAGTATTTACACCACAGAAATTGGTGGAGACCACGCATTGGAGCTTTTTTCTTTATTTTTCTTTAAAATATATTTTTTACTGACTGCAGAGAGGAAGGGAGAGAGAGAGAGAGATGGAGACATCAATGGTGAGAGAGTATCATGCGTCAGCTGCCTCCTGCACGGCTCACGCTGGGGATGGAGCTCACACCCGGGGCCTGTGCCCTGACCGGGAATCGAACCGGGACCTTAGGGTTCATAGGTCAGCACTCAACCACGGAGCCACGCCCGCTGGGCGGGTTTGCTTCTCTAGCAGAATTCCCGCGCAGCCTCTTCCCCTCTGCACTGGGGGCTCCCTTGCAATGAGAACTCGGTAAGTCCTCGAACTGGTGAGCACTCACAATCCATTTCTGTTCTGTGGTAGAGGCGCGCCTGGCGCCCATTTCTCAGAGGAGGACACGGAGCTGTTTGAACTTTGCTAATTGGCTCGAGGCCGTACAGCGTGTAGGGGTGAAGCTGGAGGTCAGACTGGGCTCTCTGGGGTCTGTACTCTGCTCTCGCCCTCCTGTCCACACGGCCGGGCCTTCCGGCGAAAGAGAACCGCCTGCACCTCGGGCAGGAGGGGGCGAGGCGAGGGAGGGTGGGTGAGGTCGGGTCTGGTTTCTGGAAGTCAGGACAGGGCCCCTGCAGAGCGGAGGCAGGAAATGCTCTGGCCTGTTGTGGATCCGTTCCGATTCCAGAAATATAAGCGTCCCCCTGGGAGGCCTGGAGCCCTTCCCAGGTAGGCACATCTGAGGCCGGCTTGAGGTGAGGTCAGCTGACGCGCCCGGCCCGACGGCTTCAGTGTGTGCAGCTGGGGACGGCTTGTGCAGCTCGATCGGCTGCTGTTATAGGAAAAGGGGGTTCGCTAGGACTTTTTATAGGAAAAGGGGGTTCGCTAGGGCTTCTTTTTAGGAAAAGGGGGTTTGCTAGGGCTTTTTATAGGAGAAGGGGGTTTGCTAGGGCTTTTTATAGGAAAAGGGGGTTCGCTAGGGCTTTTTATAGGAGAAGGGGGTTCACTGGGGCTCCCTGTTGCTGGGCCAGAGCCCCGTGGGCCCTGCATTAAGCCAAGAGCCCCTTGAGGGCGCTGTCTCAGGTCTCCACCCGCCATGGGAGCCCCCAGAGCGGGCATGTGGCAGGTGTTGCGAATGAATGAGACTGTGTGTCTCTGATGATGTGGGTTCAACAAATAACCTACACCCGCGGTCAGCAAACGGCAGCTCTCGAGCCACATGCGGCTCTCTGGCCCCTGGAGTGTGGCTCTTCCACAAAACACCACGGCCTGGGTGAGTCTATGTTGAAGAAGTGGCGTTAGAAGTTTAAAAAATGTGGCTCTCCAAAGAAATTTCGGTCGTTGTCCTGTTGATATTTGGCTCTGTTAACGAGTTTGCCTACCACTGACTCATATGTTCTGCTTTTAAAGTGACCTCGTGGTAGTGCAATGTTACTTTGGAAAGCACAGATAACCGTGAGGAAGACGAGAAAAGCTACAGAGATAACCGTGTATTATCTGAGGAATTCTGAAGTATTCTTTCGAAACTAGGTGTGCGTACGTGTGTACTTACTAAATCCTGGAGTGTATATACTAGCACACTCCTGTTTTGTTATGTTTACACAGCCCTTTATCAGGACAATTTCTCATGCTG